>JAWNPI010000085.1:8032500-8632500 GCA_035047625.1 Drosophila mettleri
CACTGGCGTTGTAATCCTTATTGCCTTTCGTTACCGCTGCTGTCACAATATCATAGTATTTGTCGCGATCTGCTCGATCTGAAATCTGTGAAGTTAAGAGTAGACACAATGTAAACATAATGTTGCTAAGAGCCTATCCAAAACATCTTATCTTATCTCAGGTACAGAGTACAGAGTATGTAACATAACATGATTATATTATTAAGATAAGCGTTTTATTGTTCAATTTTGTTCTTTCGATAAAATAGACCTCAATATATCCAAAGTTTTGTATACTTAATAAATTATCTTAATTGTATATTTATGTGTGTTGTTTTTAAGACGTGCAAATCTTATCTATGGCAACTGAATAGAGATTTAACATAAACAAAAGGTGTGTTCTATTGCTTGCGGTAATACTGCCAGCTCATATGGACTGTCTAGAGTTTATGACCCTAAAAACTTTTAGATTATGCGTTGACGAATTATGGATAGATGAACGGGCAAGTAAGCTGAGATATATGTAGGTTATATATATATATATATATATATATATTTTTTTTTTTTTTTTTTTTGTATATCCTGATTTTAATTTCTGATTTTTTGTTTAATTTTGAATTAATAATTCTTTATAAGAATCATTAAATTTAGATAAATACCTGTTCCTTAAATATAATCTAAAAATTATTTCAATATATTAAATTCCTTATGTATTAAGCAAATTAAGAAATACTACTATTGAACGCAACTAAATAACTAATAAATTAATTCCGATACGTTATTTTTGATAAAATGGTAAGCGTCAAGTACAGTGCTAACTACATACGCACAGATATAGGCTAAAACCAGTCTATATATATATATATATATAAACAAAGAAAAAAAAAAAAACAATTGATTAAAAATGTTTATTTGAATAAAACGAGAAAAAATATGAGTGTATTTACTACGCTCTCATCTTACACGCATCTAAATATCAAAACTATACAACCTTTAAATACAGGTATGGAAAAAATAAGTATGTTTCGTGTTACTCATCAATTAAACTAAATCTGACAAATAAAAAAAAAGTTCCCAAACGCACACCTAAAATTAAAAAAAAAAAATTAAAATTGTATGGGATTTTATACGATTTGCGAGACGACGTCAAGTAGTTAAGTCAATAACAACTGAGCAGCCATAGGAATGCACGTAATATATATAAAAAGGCTTATAGTCGTTGCAACTGAGCTGAATTAATCGAAAATGATCTAAGCAATTGAACACAATGGCACACTTTCACAGCTCTCGATTATTTCATAGATATCATTAAATATAGAAATTATTTATTCACTTTAGATGTTACACATCAGACGTGACTTGAGATCAAGTTGAAGACATGAGAACGCCACAAGGTGCTAGCTACGACTGGCATTACAAAGCTTCGCCAACAACGCCACACAGGCTTCAATCGCAGCAAAATTGGCTGATAAGCTGGGCACGACTGATAAGCGTACCGCCAATAATAATACAATACTAATAAGTAATCGACTGCATAATGATAAGGGCCGAGATTACAATTGTGAGACAAGAGAGTAAACATGGGTATACTAATATATATATGTACATAGATATATTTGAAGACGTTATGCACACATTTTTAGAGGTACATGGATTTTGTGGAACAATATGTAACGAGAGAAAGGAAGTGTGGCTGACTCCCAAAAAAATATATATTTGCGATTAAGACTAAAAATCAGTCCATTAAGCCTCGTTTTTCAACGGCAGTTTAAGTTAGTAAGTAATCGGTTAATCTTGATTTACAAGCAATCTATACATTTATATATATAATATAATAAATAAAATATAAATTAAAATAATTGATTTTAAAATAAAATAAAAGAGTTACTGCTTTCTATAAGACTAGTTAAGAACAACTTTATAATATAGCTATACTACTCAAATATATTATAAATACCTGCCCCGTTCGCCCCGAGTAGCCAACGATTAGCTGCGGCACTCCCAAACTTTCATAGTCTCTCTTTAACACCAAACTGAGAATCAAGATGATAGATATTATGTTAGTTCTTTGGATGTGTGTAAATCCCCTAAAACGCACCTCCCAGTTGCTACTGATCAATCAATCACAGCTCGGAATACCCCAAACGCCGATTGAGTCAGCAGCGGTGCATTGCTTTTTGTTAACGTGCGATCATTTTTAAAGTAAAAAGATCGCGGCTCAAAACGGGTTTTATTCCGTCCGTCCGCAGCCGACGACGTAAGCGCCAACAGAAGTGGTCAAACAGTCGCATCTATTCGTTCGTCGCATGAGGTCGACTCAAGCTCAGCGCGTTGTCCGCTTAATTACAGCAAATATAAAAAATACATTTATATATATATATATATATATATATATTTATAAATAAATGCATGTAAATATTGGTGGGCGTTTGCTGTGAGCCTGTGAGTGCTGATAGCGCGACTAATTGAAAAACTCATCTTGACAATTAAACTAAGTGCTGAATTAACTCAGATTAAAACCAAAGTGATTTTAAAATACTTTCAACATACAAGTTTTAAATAATAATTATACAATTATGCAGCCGCTGATAATATTCTCTTGCTGGCTTGCCTTATCAATAGCCACTTGTTCAGCCGTCGAACCGCTCGATGATGGCAAATGTAAGTTCAAATCGAGAAAGGAGAAAAAATTAAATGCTTATTTCTCATCTATGAGTCAATAGAAAATAATAATAACTAGCTGCTATACTATATACGAAGCTTATATTTAATAGATACTTATAGTGTTGTTTATAAGTCAAAGTTGAAAAATAATCTTTAGAAGTAACTCACTAAAGCTAAAATTTATCACGAAATTCATTTACTATTCATAATCACAAAACAAAAATTTTTATCAATTTATAATTTTTCCCCAAAAAAAAAAAATAAAATTAACACACCGGCTAACCTTCACGAAAAGAAATAAAAACAAGAAATTCTTGAAATATACAACACATCGAATAGTGCATACACTTGCCTATTTAATATCTGAATTTTTTCAGAATTGTTAAAAAAAAATTATATCTGATATATCTGAATTTAAACGTAATTATTACTCCTTACCATATCATTTAAGCTAATAATTAAATGAAAGATTAATTAAATTGTGAAGCATTCATTAACAGCTTTTTGTTCAGCACGCTAAATATATAAATAACGTAATATAAATACATAAAAAAAAAGTACAGATTTATATACTTTATATATATATATTAATTTATATAAATATAATAAAAAAGTTGATTGACCCTTGTAGACAAGAAATGCCTTTAAACGACTCTTTTCCAGCAGACTTTTGCCTGAGGTTTCACAAAGATAAATAAATTATTAATGTGAAATATTTTACAAAAATTAGTAAAACTTTTTATGATTATAATTGTTTATATCTGTTAAAAAAAATTTACTAAATCATTTTTGTCTACATTTCTGAGCATTTTATATATTTTTTTTTATTATATAAAAATGTTTTTATACAGAAAAATATATAAATAATGCAATTTAGTTTTTTTCTTATCATATATAAAATATGCATATTTTAATAAATTTGCCTTTCAAGCTAAGAAAAAAGATAACGCCAAATAAAATACATACATACAATATCTTATGGGGGCTGGGCCAATGTGAGCTTACAAATATAATAAAACATTAATTATGCCATATAGCAAAAGAGTATAGCTATTCCCTATCTATTGAAAGCTAATACTTATTTCAAGTTTGTGCCATTAACTTTCAAAGCCACAATGACGATTTAAAAAAACTTGAAAAATCATTACTCCATATATAAATAAAATATCTATAAATAACTGCAGTATCCGGCAAATATAATCTTTTGGCTGTTAGCCAGCTCTTCCGCAGTTAGCCCGAAAACCTGTCTCGTAACACAACGTCGACCTTGACTGCGTGCTCCACTGGCCAATATGCAAAATAACAAAAAAAAAATCCTCTCCCGTATTCACATGACAACTGTTAATTGTGAATTCTGCGTAATGACCATATCAGAGCTTTCCCAGACAAAGACTTCTTTAAACCGGTTGTGGTGTGGTTGCCTTGGTGCCAGCCAGAGGGGAATTTTGAATTAAAGACTCTTTCCGAAAAAGTGCACGCAATAAACGATCATCTCACACAGAAATTGAATTTATTCCCGTCGAATTTATGCTTTCAGCGGAATATAAAAATCATTTTAATTTTCTTTATATTTCTTTTTCGTTTTCAGTGCGCGTCTGTGTGGTGGAATCGCGTGGCACTTATCGTAAGGCGCCTCAGTTCTGTCCACTGTTGAAGGCCACGAGTAACATTGAATGCGTTATTGGCGTCGATCGCTTGGATTGCGTGCGGCGCATACACAAGGGTACGGCTCACTTTGGAGTGCTCTCCTCAGAGGATTTGGTGGCAGCTCGTTGGGCCAGCGCCGAGATTCTGGTTGCTAGCGAGCTGCGCTCACATGAGTCGCCCTTTGAGTATGAAATAGTTGCCGTTGTAGCCAACGATGCTGGCATACACACCGTAAATGATCTGCATGGGGCCAAATTGTGTCATCCTGGCTACGGTTTGGATAACCAGTGGACTGAGGTGTTGGCCAATGTGAGAGCAAACATAAACAATTAATGAATATATTTTAACTGTCGTCACTACTCCTACTTGCAGTACTTCGAGTCAACCTTGGTGGCAAAGTCGTGTAATCCAGATATCACGTTAACCGAAGATCGCATTGCGGCCTCAGCGAGGTTTTTTGGACCCAGCTGCAAAGCGGGTGCCTGGGTGTCAGATCGCAAGCAGGATCGCATACTCAAGGATCGTTATCCATCGCTGTGCCAAATGTGCTATGATCCGTATAGCTGCGATGACACGGACAAGCATTGGGGCCGACGCGGAACACTGTATTGTCTGACAAGTGGCGGCGGCAGCGTTTCCTGGGCACGTCTCGACGATACGCGCAGTCATTTTGGAGTGAGTACCGAATACTTAGTTGAATATGTGGAAACATTGCTAACTATCATATTGTACAGCTGGCAGGTCTGGAAGCCCAGGACGATCCGGCTAAATACAGTTATCTCTGTCCAGACGGACATTTGCAGCCAATCAATGTTACGCGTCCCTGCATTTGGGTGTCCAAGCCATGGCCAGTGGTGGCCGCACGTCGCTCACATGCCGCTAAAGTGCAGCGTCTGGTCACTGGACTCACACACGACGAGCCACAGAGCTGGCAAAATGCGCTGCTCAGCTTGCTGGAGACATATCATGTGTTCACCGTGCCACTGGACAATGTCATCTCCATTGATGATTACCTCGATCAGGCTGTTGGCTTTCAGTCGGCCTACAGTTTCCCAGAGTGCAATCCGCCACGTTCGATTGTCGTCTGCACAACATCAATTATCGAGCATATTAAATGCTCTTGGCTGCAGGAGGCGTCACAAGTTTATGGCGTTGAGCCGAATATTCAGTGTATACGCACGACGAACTTGGAGCAGTGTATGGAAGATACGCGTTACAAGAGCGCCGATGTCGTAATGGTTAATCAGGAACAGCGTGTTCAGGCGCAACGAGATCAGGGTTTGACGCCGCTACTCTTTGAGTTTGCGGAGCAAATGCACGATCGTTATGTAACCATTGCGCTCGTACATAAGGACTCAAAGTATAAAAGTTTTCGAGACTTGAAAGGCGCTCGTGCTTGCTTGCCCAGTTACGAGGGAGCTGCACATCTGTCTGTCCTCGAAACCATTCTGAACGCGACCGGAAAAGTGCATTCAGTGAGCTCATATTTCAATCATGAGTCTTGCATTTGGCGTCCGCATCATGGTCGTGAGTGTCCACCGCATTATCATGGCGATGAGGGCGCATTTCGTTGCCTGGCCGAGGGTGCCGATGTGGCTTTTCTTAGTTCTGATGTCTACAAGAAATATGTTAGTGGCAATTTAACATCCGACTGGCTGGCGCAAGGAAAACACCAGTCTTACCGCCTATTGTGCCCCTACGGCGGCATTGAACGGCACTCCAGGTTTGAGTACTGCTATCTACACTGGACACCGCGTGGCCAACTGGTGACACACAATTCATCTGTAACGCGACATAATGAGATTTACAACTCGTTGCGCGCCATGGATCATCTTTTTGGCAAAAAGTCCAAGAGCGTCACTCGCCCATTTTCGCTCTACGGCGTCTTTGATAAGCGCAACGACATCTTATTCCACGACAACACATCCGCATTATTAAGCGCACATGAGTTGCAGCGGGATGAAGCAAAGCGTTCCATGGAACACATATATGCCCGCTACGCATCGCAGTATTATGTTTCAAAAGACAGCGACGACAGCGGCGCGCGTTTGTGTGACGGCAGCAGCTTTGTTCTGCTGTTGGCTACTAGTGCTTTGTGGCTCATGCAGCGCTTATAATTTTAGGCAAAGTTCTGTGCACAATTCAACCTTTATTTATTGTGATATTAATTTTTACATGTGCACAATTAAAGCTAGATTATTTTAGGCAATTAAATACAACCAATTTTCAAAACAAATGTCTTTATTTCAATAAGTGTTGCAAAACGCGTTACTGGGAAGGCAAAACAAAAAGTTAGTATGCAGCTCACGACCTAAATAACAATATTTTTGAGTTAAAAAAAAAAAAAAAAAACTATTTATTATGAATATATATTTATGTATATGATTTATACAAAAATATATATATAATGCATATCGATTATTTTTATTCGAACTTACCAGCCTTTGAATATCAGCTGTTCATTTTGTTTTTGTTGCTATGCTACTCAGCTGGTTGCTACGGAAACGATTAAAAATGTCACAACGAAATGATTTTTTGCAATGAACTAAATTAACAATTACAATTGATTAAACATACGTGCCTGCCTAAAATTTACACTAGAAGAAAACCAGTAATTGCGGGTGTAAAATGTCTAAGAGCTTAACGCGTACAACAAACCAATCAAATGTAAGAACTAAAAATTACTGCAACACACTTCAAATACAAGGATATTAAGTTCGAACAAATTAAATTACACGCCGCATCAATTGGCAAAGATTTAATTTACGTGCACGCAACCACTTGCCACTGGATTGACAATGAATGTAGTTCTCAAAAATATTATTATGCACCAAGTACACACACTCACACATGCACACATATTAATTTAAACTAATGCCTAGCACAATTACACTGAATATTGGCCGAATGGAAAGAGAGTATAGATCGTTTTGTTGGAAGAGCAGTTTGATCTTTGAATTTTCATTTCGGTCAGTGTTGGAAAACACAAAATAAAACAGCTGTAGTAAATAAGACAAAATATAGTGCAAAAAATGAAATTACGCTGTAAAATGTGTGTGTGTCTTACAGCTCAAACATGAAGCACAACGAAAGATTATCAAATCACCTGCAACAGGTAAAACAAGTGCAACAGCATCGAAAAACAGCACGGATAAAGTCAAGGAACAAGCGACGGCGGAAAGTGAGAAAATCCAGCGAAAAACCGCAAAGACTTCGTTAGCCGCAACAGCAACAGCTAAAAAATCGACGTCATTGCTCACAAGCAAAAATAAGGAGCGTGAGGATGTTTCTCGAACGAGCAAACGAGCAACCCCATCACCAACAACAAAGGCCACTGCAAGCACATTGCGTGCTGCCAAATTGAAACAACCACCTGCCGCCGGCAAGGTCAAGCCGAACGCGGTGCTGGACACATATCAGAGTGTGACGGTGTCATCGCCACCGCAAAAGCGCAGAGTGCAGTCAAAACAAGGAATTGCGGCAGCTAACAATGTGGATACTATTGAAGAGAATGGGCAAACGCCACGTGCTCGCTCCTATTCACGCACACTGCAGCCAGAGGAAATTGTTGTGCTCAAGCGGGAGTCGGCCAAGCAGCGCAGCGAATTGGACGTATTGCAACAAGTGAAGCAAGTTAAACAGCCTGTCGCCTTTGAAGTTAACTTTGATGAGGCTAAAAAGCAGGCAAATGACTTGGATAACTACTCTGATGATTTTGAATCCTATGAATCAGATTTTGAGACAGATGCCAGCACACCCGAAGAGGAGGACTTAGAGGAGCACGAAAATCCCGTAGAAGATGAAGAGGACGATGCAGATGTCGTAGAAGAAGACGAATTCACTGATGACACACACGAAGATGCAGAAGCATATACTGATGAGGAAGACGAGGAAGATTCGGAGCCCACGCAAAACCCAATTACGGTCATTCAGCGCGATAAAGAGCTGGAGAGGAAACTAGATTCAGGCCACTTTGAGCTGCACTCACGACGACAGCCACGTGTCGCTGCACAGCATGAGTTCGACAGCTTTGACACGAACAGCATGGCCAATTCGGAGCAACTAGACTCGGGCATTAGCAGCTATGGTGCCGCAGGAGCAGTGGAACTGGCCAATGGCCGAGAGTCAACAGCGGATGTGCATTACGGTGGCTATGTAAACTTTATTTCCCATCCGGTTATGACCCGGCGTGGTCAGGAACTGATGCGCAAGTTGCGCTTTGATCATCTGGACTATCAGCTATTCGAGATGAAACCACTCAGCTATGAGGGTTATATGCAAAGCTATGGGAAACTAAATACTTGCCAGCTGGCGACACAAACGCACTCCCAGCAAATGGACAATGAATGCCAGACTCTGGAGCTGCACACGCGTAACAGCTGGACACAGCATCCACCGCATTATGGCAGCTTAATGGTGCTTAGCTGCAGCGGCGATGGAGACAACGAGAGTGACACGTACGTAACGCAGAAAAATGACGTTTTCGACGGCAGTCTAGCACGCCTAGAGCAACTGCGTCAGGCTGAGCAACTGCGCGCAATGCGGCAACAACAGCAGCGTTTGAACAAATCCAGTGATTTGAATCGATTAGGCGTGTTTCTTCATAAGGCATCCTTGCTTTTAGGCAAAGTACTCAATTCCAATTGTCCAACACGGACGCCCCGACAAGTGCCGCTGCTGCAAACCGGCCTACTAAATGCGGTTCCTGTGCGTCGCATCTTCGGTAGCACGGAGCAGCAGCAACTAGTGGTCACGGTGCACGAATGTCCACCCGAGAGCAATGTCTATCGTGATGATTTCGCCAATCTGCTGATGGTTTGGTCTCTAACTGATCCAAGCAAACCGCTGCGTCTGCTCTCGACCTGGGCCGAGGTATGCCGTGTAGCGTTTTGCTGTGAGGCACCAGATATTGTTGTTGCAGGTCTGCGCGACGGCAGCATAGCCATGTGGGATTTGCGTGAAACTTATAGCTTTTGCTCCAAGTTGGATGGCAATTTGACACATTTTGCGGCCACGCAATCGGTTGTGCCTATTTTGGACAGTCAAGGGCTGACGACTTTGGACCTGGGTGCCGTTGTAGACGTGCGCAGCTTTCGGCCGGCGCCTAAATCCGCTGGCATTGGACTAAGCAGCAATTTGGCCCTAGCACACAAAGATATTCAGGTATATTAGCAGCTTTAACTGATGTCAGCATAAATAACTCCCATTTTTATTTCCACAGTATGCATCGCTTAATGATTCGGGTCTGCTAACCATTTGGTCGCTGGTAGAAAGTGGACGAAATTGCGGAGCGACCAGCCGAAACGAGTACAACTCACCGTGGGCCAGGCTGAAGTTGCTGCAAGCAGTGAGCTGTGATCTGCGTGGCTATCTGGAGCATCGTTTCTTGAAGCGAAATCAAACCGATTACGATAAGACTAAGTCGCTGTTTCAGGGCAACGTCTACAGCGACGAACTGCTGCGTGAGCTGAACGAAACACAAACCCTAACGACAGCTTTAGCGGGTCAGGGTGTACAAGGATTACGCTTCAGCAGCATCGATACGGGCAGTGATCTCATCTATGTGTGCACCAATCGCAATTTCGTGTTGTGCTGCACGCGCAGCCTTAAAACGGAACGCTTCACGCGCATCGGGCTCCACGAGAGTCGCTTTCTCTTTCCCACAGCGCTGTGCGTGCTGACCAACGAATATTACGTCGCTGTGGGTCTGTCGAATGGTTCGGTTATGATACTCAACTGCAATCAGCGGCAGCGACAACGTGTACAGCGCCCAATGACGGCCATGCCGCAGCCAACTATGGATTATGAGCCTGAAACGGGCAAATCTTGCGCCATACAAAACATTATACTCAACGAGCGACGTTCCTTTGAGCAACAAGAGCTGGCGACCAGTGGCAACTATGATGAACGACCCAATACCGCACTGCAACTGCTGCAGCAGCCGCGCCGTGCATACGAGCTGCAAGTGTTTGATCAACAACTGCTGCTCAGCGGCAGCGCCTTGCGACAGAATCTCGTCCAAGCACTTGTCCAGTCCAACGACGGCTGGCGACTATTCGCTTTGTCCAATGGCTCTGTGCGCAGCTACGATTTCCATTTGGATCGCGAAATAACGGATGTCGCCTTACAGATTGGCTCACCTGTCATGGACATTGCTGCCTCGAGCAGCTCTTCGAGCAACCAGCAATTGTTGCTGCTGGCGGCTGATGGAAGAGTGCAAATGCACTCAGTTAACTCATAGTTTGTTTATATATAAATATGTATTTTGTTTAAGTTTAAAGTTTATGTTGTTAAAATCATTTAAATATCAATGCAATAAAACTGTTTTTCCTACCCTTGCGCTATAAACTTTGATTCTTTTATGAAATTAACACTTGCGACGTTATCTTTTTTTTAGTTATATTAAAGTATTCCCATATATATCTTGATTATGTATAGTATATATGTATATATATATGTATATATGTATATATATATATGTATATATGTATATATATACATATATTTATTCATTTATTTTTTTTTAAGTAAAACTAAAAATTATAAGCCTCGCATTTACTATGGAAAAAAATTTTTTTCCATCATAGAAAATTAAATTAAACTTTTAAAATTCTTAAAAAAATAAAATATATATATATATATATTTTTTTTTATTTTTTTTTTAAGGAAAACTAAAAATTATAAACCTCGCATTTACTGTGGAAAATTGAAAAAAAAAAAATATTCCATCGTAGAAAATTAAATTGAATTGTTTTAAAATACTCTGAAAAATAAATATATTGAAATATTTAGCAACTACTTTATTTAAAATGCTTTTGTAAGCTCATTGAATTAATGAAATTCAATTGTTAATCACTATGTTAAGCGTTCATCACTTTAAGCATCAGCAGATGCAGTTGGAACTGTGATCACTCTCCACATTCTGACTATCCATCTATTCGCTCTACTGTGCTCGCTCTCCGTGTGCTCACTTGTTCTTCTATACTCGCTCATTTCTATGAGCGAGCTGCGCTCAATGCTGAATTCGTATAATGAAAGACTTAGAAAATGTAATCTAGAGCTATAAAGAAGCAATTGCGTTCGGCTCTCACAGGTTTTTAGTAATCTTTAAAATTATAAAAATTTAAAATTTAAACTTATTTTTAATATATAAATTTATTATTAATATATCTATTTATTATTAATATATAAATTTATTATAATAAATATATTGTTAATATTAACACTTTACCACATACAGAATCAAAGCAGGTGCACTTCACTTCAACTGACCACCAGGCAGTTGTGGTGGCGACTGACAAGCAGACCTGTGCTTATATAGGGCGGCGACCCAAGTCTATCTCTCTTGTTAGACTCAATCATCATATGACAAACATGAACTCGCTTTAAATTTTAACTCACAATTTGAACTCTTTTCATTCGTTTGACTTAATCTCTCATTGCTGCTGCTGCTGAGTTGCGATTGAGATTCGCTTTTAACTATTGAAAAATTTGATGTCCAAGATTTTCTGTTTATGAAATATTTGATCACACAATGTTTTTCTTTAATTTTTAATTAAATTAATTGTAATTTTTCTTTATCTATAATAATATTCAATAAATTTTCGTTTTATATATATTTAAAAATTTAAGAGACAATTTAACTAAAATTCAATAAAACCTTAATATATCTATAATATAAATTTCCATTAACTAAACTTTTATTCCTCAAATGGATCGAAATTTGTAAAATAATATGGAAAAAAGTACACATTGCATATATACTGCTTATAGAAATTATTATACCCTGATTTAATCGGAAATCAGAGTATATTTTTTATGTTTCAGTTGAATTGCTTAGAATTTTTTAGCAGAAAGGAGCTTCATGCAGTGCAACTTCCTCTGCCAAACTTCTGAATACTCTTAAAGATAAAGAAATTTCCAAATTGTAATTCAATTTTTGAATTTTCATATCATATAATAATTTATTTATAAATATAGATCACAAAACACAATTTCACATTTACATATGTACACAGGGACATCCAGGAATGGAATCAGACTTGCCTGGCCACGCCCAGCATGCCGCCCGCAGTGGCGCCAAGCAATTGCCGCACCGTTTGCAATTCATCGCGCAGAGCCAGCACTTGGGCGCGCAGTATGGAGTTCTCCTGCTCGAGGAGAGCGGCACGAAACGCTATCCGATCCTCGCGTATTTTGCGTGCATCTCTCGACTTCTTGGCCGCCTCGTTGTTGCGTTTGCGTCGCTCATAGTATTTGGCGTCCTTTTGGGCATCTGGTATGGGCCGCTTTTCGCCGCGGGCACGCCGATGCAGAAAGCCCGGAAACATGCCAACGCGATTTAGCTCCATTAACGGAAAATCAAAAGTCTGCAGCGCATGATTCGGTGGCGCTATATATTCGAAAGCGGGTAACGTGGGCGCTGGAATGCTGCCGTTGGGCTTGGAGCCCAGCAGATTGGGCACGGCGAGTCCGGGCAGCGGCAAACGCAGACTATGCGTAGCTGGTATCGTAAAGGTGGAGTTGCAGCTGGCCTCCAGTTCGATGTCCAGCTCACTGTGCAGCGAGATCGTTTCCGTAACGTCTACAATGGGCGACTTAGCGGGCGAGTACATGGTGAATAGTTGCCAGAATAACCGGAGACAAGCTATTGTGACTACCGTTCACACCGGCGACCGCGTTGTCTGTGAGCTCGCGGCGCGTTTTCCTGATTCGAGCGACCGGCTTCTGTTGCACCCGAAGGTCTGACTGCCAGATAATTATAGGTTGTTGTCACACACAAAAAACGGCAGCTCCAAAGGGGCAACCCCAATCCCAAACCCAAACCGAAACCTCAACCCTCAACCAGTTAGGACTAAATCTAAGTCACAGCGCCACAGGCCGCCTTCCGCTTGATTCAGCCAATCACGCAATGTTGACGGTAATTATTCGTCAAATACATGACACTTTTCCATGTTGAATGACATTTATTTTGCTGCACAGTTATAAGGGTTTCATATAACTGGTTAGTTTGATTAGCCACCCCCTCGCAACTGCCACAGGACCCAACAAAAAACTAGCCACGGCACTGAAAAGCTGCTGACCACAGCTGGAAGTCGCGTTTCTGATTTCATTTGGGGGTGTTGCCCGACATGGACTGAGCTCGGACAGGGTTATATGAGTTGGCCAACTATTATGCAGCATAGCCCAAACGTAGGGCTGAAAACTTTTTCTAACAGCCAATGAGAACGGCCGAGTGGCCGGGGCAATGGGCGGGTTAGCAAATATATGGATACTGCTCTCCCGCAAATCGACCGACCGCAAAGGAATTTCACGTTGCGCTTTTGATCGAGCGACATTTTATAGATGAAACGTTACGATTAAGGCTAATAAGCCATAATTGTCGGCCACGGGTTCAAAGGGCAACGCAATAGAAAATGTGTAGAATTTAAAACTCACAATTTTAAGTATAGTTCCGACTGATTTATATCTGTAAATAAATTTTAATACACTTTAATGCTAATTTTTTTCCTAAAAATAAAAATAGAAATAAATAAAAATAAAAAGCGAAAAATAATTTGAAGATAAATTAAATAATAAAATGTATATTTTAAGATGAAAAAAAGATTAATTAAAAAATAAAATAATTTATTGTTTCAAAATGAAAATATAAATAAAGCATACAATATTTATATAACGCAGAACAAAAATATATATACATAATATAAAAATAAATATAAAGAAATTAATATTTGTTCCAAACAAAGATATAAAAAAGATATGCTAAAGCAAAAAAAAAAAAAAATAATAATAAATATGTATTTATTCCATGTTAATGTAACAAAACTTGTAATAACCTAAATAATATTATTTAAAATAATAAAAAAAATTAATTTAATTTTTATACTAAGTTTTAATAAAATACAAAATATTTCTCTAGCTAAAAAATAGTAAAAACTAAATTAAAAATAATATAAAATAAATTTTATTTAAATTATTTTATATTTTTATTCGGACTAAAAATTAATGGAGTATTTGCATTTTTATCAAAACAAAATAAATGTATAATTTATATATATAAATAAAATATTAGTTTATTTGTTGGGTAATTTGCCAGCTTATTCATTTTAAAAGCAAAACTAAGTTTCACTAAAAAAGTTTATTTTAGCTTTTGAGAAATCTGTTCGCGTGTGTATGCTTACAGGTGTGTGTAAAGGTATATATGTTCCTATCTGTTTCTATGATTATATACAAATATGTAAACTGAAAATTAATAAAATGCAAATATTTACATAGGCATGGAGGTCTCAGGTAAAATTGTATTTATAATTTTAAAATAAATTTCTAAAACTAAGGCAACCACATTATTTAGTTATCAGATTATCAGACATACTTACTTGCCAGATATATACATCACATATATTACAGTTACTTGGCTAACTAATGCACTGTAAAAAATGACAAGTCACGTTATGTGCTGTCAATCAATAGCTTAGACAATGCATAAGCGCCGCAAGACATCTAAACTTGCTGACGGCACGCTCAATATATTCCTTACTAAAACAAGTTATTCAGTTGGAATACGATGTCGGTCTCAGGTGTAATTATGGTACCGAAAAAATGGCATAGTCAGGCTTGAATTGGGGGCTAATCTAACTTATAAAGCTATCAAAAAGTCTATGCTTTAAATATGCCTGAAGTAAATAACAACAATAGCATTATACCATAAATTCCCATTTTAGATGGGTTCAGGGTACAAGAGACAATGAGACTTACGTTTAGCTTTGATAACTTCTGCCAATAAAAAATTTTACCACATGTCATTCGTGGCGCTTCTGCAACCCGTTTGCCTTGAGAAACTGTCACCTGTTCGGTTTCGGGTGAGGCAAATTGCCAGTTGGACGCGGCCCGCCTCCAAAACCGGAAGTCAGAGACGGCGCTAGTTGACGGTGGCATCCTAACAACATTTCATAATGTATGCGCTAATTTATTATCTGTTGGCAAAAGTTTTTACCATAGTTAACCCTTTGACTGGCCTCGTTTGTGCCTTTTATGGCGTTGGAGAGTTAAAGACAGAGAGGCATGGCTAAAAGGTTGGCGTGTGCACTTTGACATGCCCTCTAAGGATTCCCCTGAAAGACGGTGAATTGACAATTAATACTATATTATTTATTATGATTACAATAGCGCACTGCGTATAGGTCTTGAAAAGCTGCTTGGGCAAATTCAAAATATACAGAACATTTTGAAAGAGTTGATAATAAGCTCAGTCAGAAATACAAGAAAAAAAACCTAAAAATACAATTTCTAGAAACCAAGATCATTTAAAGCTGAATATAAATACTAGTAAATACTGAGGCTTTAAGTTGTTATTTTTAAAAAACCCATTTAATTTATAATTAAAAATTAATTCTTGAAGGAATTATTACAAGTTCTATATAGCATGCAAAGAGCACAAATCATGTGATTTTAACATATTTTTTGGTTTATTGAATTTTGAAGTATATAAATTTAGCACTCAAACTTAACTTTCCATATTTTTTGGCTTGTTAAATAAATTTGTTAATTTTTATATAAACTTTTTACAATTAACTCTTGAAGCTATCAATAATATTTATAAAATTTTTATAATTTTCTATATGTAAGTTTAAAACTTGTAAAGTGCATACTCTATATTTTTTTGGCTTGTTGAATAAATTTTCAAATATTTATATATATAAAATATATATAAATTTTTTATATATAAATTTTCTACAATATTCTTGCTCCTTTAACACTTTTGATGAACTCTTAGACTTATTATAATTATTTATTTAATTATATTTATCAGACTTGAAGTTATTTACATGTAAGCTCTAATTTTTTTTTTTAGTGCAAAACATATTGATTTTAGGTTAATGAAAGCTAAACATTGTAGTTATATAATTTAGATTTTTATCTAAAATAGAAAATCCACAGAAGTTTATCTTAACTCAGGGCAAACTATGAACTTGCCCCAGACGCACTTAACACACCCCCGTGAAGTGTGAGTGCCTAGCCTAATGCAGTGGGAGGCCCACTTCTATTTATATATTAGGCAAATTACCAGGTAATAAAAACACAAAAAAAAGGGAACATGTAATTGTTACAATTGTTTGTACGGCTTCGGCTGCGGCTTCGGCTCATAATTGAAGAGCAAACCAAAAGCAAACATCGCTAGACAAACTGTTAATGACACCTGTAAGTGGATGACATTAGCACTGAGAACGAGGGCTGGAACCCAGTAGACGTAGACGTGGCTAACAGATATCATTAGCTGTGCCTTAGTTGTCTCCACAAATTTGTACATATACATATATATATATATATATATATGCATATATATATTTATATTTATGTAAATAGAAACCAAATATATCTAAATCGTACAAACAGTTAAACTAAAACGAAAATATATACCGAAACCAACAAAGATGTGCGAAGAAACTCCGATAAGCGAATGCGAGCCGACCACTTTGATGATGCACTCGAACACGTATCACATCCATTTGCCACTGTACATAATGGATATGGTGCGCATCTTTCAGGATCATCCCAAATATGTGAATGGCATTAAGGAGAGCCACATTGTGGAGATGTTAGAGAAGGAGTGAGCTAAATGTATTAAGACTTTCATTTCATATATATTCTAAAACCTATTGTGCTGGCAGATCCTTTGCCTGCGGCGATTTGCAGGCTCAGGTGAAGACGGCCGTTATGGATTTGTCGGCAAAGGGCTTTATACGATTCATTAACAACGGCTATCGCACATTGGGACCCATTGCCAAGTTGGCCAACGCCCGGAACGTGCGGCATTTTTGCGCCACCTGGCAGCGCATTGCCGAACTGCAAAAGGTCAACTCGGACATTCTGGATGGCAGCAGCCCCATAAACACTCACCGCCACAAGTGCAACAGGCGTGGCTCCAGTTGCTAGTTAGGCCAAATTGCCAAATGCAGTTGGCTACAGTTTTCTTTTATTTGTTACCTAGTTTCGTTACACAATTTATTTCGTCCACATCCAAATTATTGTTAAGCCCGAAAAATAATAGCAAAGAGTAACCAAAATTGTCTACTTCATTTCTGTCCGTTGCGACCACATGGAGGGTGGTTCACGTTCATCATCATTATATGAGTGTCGCCTGGCTGGAACATATGTCAAGGGATCTGCTCTTCCCCCCCCTTCCGCCTTCATTCTCATCCTTTTGACACTTAACCCTGTGTTTAATTCACATATAATTATCATATGGGGTGCTCCCAGCAGGTGTATGCTCTATAGTGATTACGATTTTATGACATATGTAAATGTTTCCTATTTTGTTTATTATTTATATAAAGGTGTAGAAAGATATACATTTCAAATGAAATATCAGAAAATCATTCTGTAATTTATAATTTTTTGGATTTCCAATCGGAAATTGTTATTAATCTGTTTTTTTTTTTTTTATATAAATAAAGCTATGATATTTATCTGTGTTGCATTTTTAAGAGCACAAAATATGAAAATTTTTTTCTTAGATATTACATAGCTAGAAATATATTTATATATCGTAATTTTTAATTTCTTTGAATTTCCAATCAGAAAATAGTTTACAATGTTTTTTTATGAGTTTAGTTTTCATATTTAAACTTTGTGTTGAGTTTTTAAGAGCAAAAAAAATATGAACATATTTTTTCGTAGATATTAAATAAAAAAAATATATATATATTTTTATTAAAAAAAAAATACCTTTTCATTTTCATTGGCTTCAATTTCCAATCAGGGAATATTAAAAAAAAAATTTATAAATATAATTTTAACATTTCATTTTAAATTTCTAATATTAATTGAAAATTACAAATTTTGTGGCTAACAATCCTTGCAGTTGTTCTGGTTCACATTGCAACACATCCGGACTTTGGTTAAACGGAGTTCAAGCCCTTTACCCTTTGCTTCTGCTAGACGCAGAAATTGTCAACACCAGGACGCAATGTTCATCCCCATGTGACCCGATATACATTAGCTGTGCACGCATGTGATCTCCGCCAGGTGTTATTTATTGCCTTTCTAATCGTTGCGGCATAATCTATTAGCACCCGCGGCGGCGCTGGTGACGACGACGACCTGACCAGGAAAAAAACTTTGCTGCTTTTGCACATTACGAGCAATTATTATTATTGTTTTATTGCTTTTGTTTTCAAGCTTTGTGACAACAGTTTAGCTGGAGACGATGATTTTTTCATTCTTTTGCTTTTAGGACCTACTATAATTAATCAAGAGTTTGACATTAATGAATATTTAAATAATAATCGCAGGTAGACGACATTAATCAAGTACAATTTCTGAAATCGTAGCATTTATTTCCTTCATATAGAGTTTTAATAAAAAAGGAAAAATTAATGGAAATGTTATCTAAATACTAACATAATCTATAATCAATATCTATATATTATACACACTGCTAATATATTATTATATTTTCTAATTTTTTATTTTTGCAATGTCTTAGAAATAATAATAGTTACCTAGTTAATGATTTCTTGATATTAGCGGAAATTTTCGGAAAGCAAAAATGTATAATAGTGCCAACAACAATAAAAATTACCACTATGGCGATAACAACACTAATTATAATTCTCTTTTTTTTTCTAGATGACTCAGAATGTCGACGTACTTCAGATTGCATTTCGCGGCAAATTTGGAAATATTTATGTAAACAATTTATTGGTATAATGAAATATAATTACAATCCTACTATGATTGGCTTCTCAATGGTAAACTTAAAAATAATATACAAGCTCGAAATAATCCTTCAATTATTATACTGATATATATTATTTATAAATCATAAAATATTTCAAATTTAAAGCAATATTTTTTCAATTATTTATTCATAATCTTGTTAATATATCAACGTAAAACGAAATAACATAATAATTAAATTCTTTCGAAACTTATTTTTTCTCAGTAATCAGAAATAAGTTTCTTAATTTCATTCTTGATCCACAATATAAAGCTATAGCGATTGATTTCGTCAGGCTCATAAACAGAAAAAATAATAATACTACAAATTGTCGTTCGGATCAAAATTATCCGTAATTGGTTCTACGTAGCCGCGCTCGATCATCTGCTTGGGCAAATCAGCGTAGCGATCCAAAAACCTTATCACACAGCCATCGGGCATATGGCTAATCAGCATAACATCAAACTCTGAGTTGAGCAATTTTGTTTTGAGAAACTCCACGCATTCGTTGCATTTTCTTTGCGTGGCCGAGCTGCGCTTTATGCCTTCAATAAAAAAAATGTTGACCTGATGCGGCTTAAGGCTAATGTCATTACTGCACGGAGCTAGCGACGTAATGGTAACAAACTCTGTATTGCCGTAATCTACGTAAAAGATCTTAAACATGCCCTCGATCTCTTCAACGATCTGTGCACGGTAGTAGCAATCATCGTTGTATAGCGCCAACACCATGTCCAATAGACGAGGCGAACGTTTAAACTTGCACTGCGACTCGGACACATCTTTCCTGCTCCACACCATAGGCGGTGTCCCATCAACCAACTGAGCGTACAGCAGGGTCGGACTGTCGACGTACGTGATCAGCACGCGAGCAATACTACCCAGCTCCAGAGAAGCGACAAATGTATTAATGCCCTCTGGCAATGGGTCGACCAACTCGACGTCTTTGGTGGCGCCATGTGGAGCAAAAGGCTCATGTAACAGCCGGCAATTGGCTCCTAAAATTGAGAATTGTTAAAAAAAAAGTTATGATTTCGTATTCATTTGTGTACCTTTAAAGCAGCCATTTATCTCTGGATCGTAATGTCGGCAAATACGCTGTTCATCTGTTGGTTTATAGCCCAGCAGAGCCTTAAGCGCATCGCTGGTACCGCACTCAATTTCCTCGAGCATTTTCAAATCTTCTGGTGACAATTTTTGAAAGGATTTCTGCATCTCTTGCTCTGTTTTTTCCTCAAAAATGTTGTCATCTTTAGAATTCGCTTTTTCTATGCAGTCTACATCAGGTCTAACGAAATGAGTTGCTGCTGATTTACTTGGTTCGCACGGTCCATCGTCTAGAATCTCAACTTCCAGATCGTTCCCATTGTTGACCAACACACGCAACTGCAGATTCCTATAGATAAAGGTATTCATGCTGGCAACATCGCGATTGCGAACATAGCATCTGACAGCCTCAGCTGGGAGCAGCTTCACTTCATTGGGTATCGCAAGGATTATCTCTTCGTCGTCCAAATGAATATGCTCACCATAGTCTAGTAAGTACGCATCATAGCCGCCACCCTCTGCAAGGGAGTTTATTACAACTCGTGGCATTATCTGCTCTTGGGCATCATAGACAGCAAACACTTCTCCAAAATTAGGTAACTGGTCCAACATCTGTAATTCCATTTCGCAAGCCAAGAGCTTTTTTAACGGATTTGATTCCTCTCCCCATTTGGCTACGAAAATGCAATTATCCGCTATATTGAGATGCATCATTGTGGCCTTCACCACGCTATCAATCTCAAAGCCGTTTATATTTTTATGGAGCTGATCGTAAATTTCATTGCTTGACATTTGCCTGCCACCTGCTGGTGCCAGCAGCTTCGATTGACGCGGTGGAATTCTGTTGCCCTTAATTGGAGCAGTAGTGAGTTTGTTAGATGGTGGCATATCATTTATACACTGATTATTGTTGTTATTGCACTGCTTTGGCGATACGAGTTGTAGTACACAATCCTTGGGCTGATCCTCGGACTTGACATTAACCAGGTGTGCATCTAATTCGCCCACCTCAATGCCATCTAGATTTGTGTGATTTTCTTTGTAATTGTTGTTTGTTTCCAACATGTTGTCATTTTTAAAATTGCTAAATGCTCGGTTTAAATTGATACGTAAATTTAATTTTATTATATATTCGTTGACATCGTTCACGCTGCTCAAAAGGCCGTCGTGAACCGAAATAATGCGACCATCAGTGCGAGCAACGTGCGACCAGCTTTCTTCCAGTGTGCGTCGCACAGTATTTACTTCAACTTTATAGGCATTTAAATTTGCTTGTAATTTATTAACATTTCGTTCAAATAGCGATAAAATGGACAAAAGATCTTCTAAATCCATATTATAGTTTTTGGTTGCGATCTTTCACTTTAAAGAACTTTACAAGATACCGGTAATAAGAATCATGTGCAAGTTTGATCTAGCAAAACTTTGTGATGTTGTACAGCACTAGATAAGTATTTATACTAAACTATAAATGCAGTTCACTTGAACAGTTGCGATCCTTCAATTTAAAGAACTTTACAAGATACCGGCAAAGTTTCATTTGCAAGCTTGATCTGGCAACACTTCTTGTTGTTGTAGATAAGTATTTATGCTAAGCTACAAATGGAGTTCACTTTAACAGAAACGTAACTTATTAAGAACTCTAAACTTACTCATATGCATTTAAGTATTCATTCTGATTATCTAATTACCTATAAATAAATACCATTCCATTTCTTTCCAACTAAAAATTGCTTACAATTAATAGTGGCAGCAAAAATCCGTTACGAATATGATCTGCATACTACCCTTCATAAATATCGATAAGTTTCTATGGCTTTTCAACACTGTATATTACACGCACGATACTACCAACACTGGCTCATGTGCCGCATATAAAGTCGCGCTCGTTTGCTTGTTTTGTTAAAATAGAATTATTAATTGTTTACGATGAGTGAAGATACCGTACCGCATTTCGTAAGACTATATATAATATTACTTTAGTACTCCGATTCATGCTTTTCATCTCCAGGAACTTGGCGACGCACTTGCTATGCGTTGCGGCAATACTTTAACCGCAAGATTTGTGCCAGGCGGCTCTAAAATAGCACTGAGTGCCTATCGGCCGGTTAAATGGAATACACGCGACGTGCCGAGTGACACAGCTGGTGAGGAGCCGGTGCTGATTTATATGGCACAGGAAACGACGCTGTACACGGATCCGCTTCTTCGTAGTTTACTAGCTGAAACAAATGTCACATTTTCAACTTTACAAAATTTGAGCAAAACGCAAAAGGGAGACGGGAAAAAAGCAATAGACTACATCAAAATTTCAAGAACTTATCGTAGTATACTGCGCTGTTGCTTGGAGAAGTTGGATCACGCTAAAAAATTGCCGGAAGTACAAGACAATGAAGCTAGGGATCAACGTCATGCGGACGCAATATTATCCTTCTATGCAATTGAATGCTTATGGCATTTATTTGAAATACTCTACATACAGCAGCAGCACAATCAACTAGTCATTCCACAATTATTGGAATGGGTGCGCTTTCATTATCCCGATACGGAAGATACTGCTACCGATTTTTTGCTCATGGCCGACGAAGCCAGCGAGTGTGACAGCTATTGGGAGACATTAAAAACGCTCATAATGTTCGGTCAGCTGGACATAACGCGCGCGATACTCTCGCAAAATCGCAAGTTCAAGCAAACTGTATTTCAAACGGTAGAGCAAGTGCTCAAGTCAATGCCAGTTTATCAAGACGGCTATGCCATGCAAAAGTTTTGCTCCCAGTGGGAGTACTGGCATGTGGACTTGGAACGAAAATTGGCTGCCCATACGTTTGCCAGCGAACCACAGCTTGAGCTGCTTATGCAGCTGGTTTCGGGCAGCAACGAGCATTGGGATGCGGCACTGATGAAATCCCACGACTGGTATGAGTTTCTACCCGGCTATCTGCTCTACACGAAGCCTGCATGCAAGCCATTTGAGCTGCGCCTAGCTGCCAGCAATTGGATCAACCGTTGGTCAGGGTTGCACCCGAACTGGGTGATGACTCAAATGAGTCGCATGGTTCTGCAGCTGATGGAGCACGATATCAAGCTCTTCATCTACGAAACGCAGAAGCTAAACGATAGCCATTGGTTCGCCACACATCTCATAGATCTAATCTACCACACGGGGCAGCTCAAGACATATTTCGGCCAACAGAACGTGTAAGTACCATGGCATCCAAGTTTAATATACGATTCTAAAAAATATGATCCTGCAGTGACATCTCCGCATTGCGCTACTCTATGGTCTTTGAGTATGGCAGCTATTTGATGACCTCACACAACCTCTGGCAATTGGGCATTGATTACCTAGACTGCTGCAAGCAGGAGGGCGTCGCAGCGATAGAGCATCTGCTACCACGAATCCCGCTGAAGACCGAGCGTCAAGCCTTCAAGATAATTGCAATGGCTAAGGAACGCGGGCTGGTTAACGTCGAGCAGGACATATGCAAAGTGCTATCCAAGCGCGCGTATTCCGATCAGCGATATGGTAGTGCACTTGAGTGGGCCGTACGCTCAAAGGATGTTTTACTAGTTACGGCTATAGCCGATTTTATACTGAAGGTAAGTTATATCTAGATTTTTTTTATCTCTGCTTTGCACAAGTTAAATTTTACTCTCTCTCTCGTTCACAGCACTATTCCAATACTGGTGTTATACTCTGTCCAGATGTTATATCAAGCATAGGAGCACGCATGTTTGTGTCGCCCCGCTTGGTATTTCTTTCAAAGTATTTCGAGTTCTATGAATTTTATCGCCAACGTGACTTTTTGTCTGGTGCTGAATTGCTTATCAATCTGCTGGCCTCGAAAATAACGCCCGATTAGTAAGTGATTTTATATATTAGAAATAGTAAAAATAATATTAATAATAATACATATTAAATTAACAGCTTCTGGCCCTCGCTGCTCATTGATGCTTTGCCGCTACTGGAGTCCGAGGATCCAAAGATTTTCTGTAGGGAAACTATTGCTATACTACAACATTTGGAAACGGAGCTTGTACCATTGATAGAACGCAACAAACTAAACACGGCCAAATTTAACAATGTAAGCCACGGTGCTCCTTATGGGAATTTCTTCCAATTTTTTTAATTCTTCTCAATTTTTTCGTATTACGCAGCAAACTTCCAAAACTGTGTTCAGCGACTACCGCGTGGAGAATATCGAGGAGATACTGGATCTGATGCGACTGGCATGTGCCCGAAATCTGTCCAGGGCAATGATCATTGAGAATACAGCACCCACTACGTAATTGTTTAATATATCGCATTTTGTAGTTTAGTTTATTTTTTATATTTTCGCATTTCAATACATCGAAATTGTAATTTGTTGTAAACGTTTATTGCATTGCTAATTTCATTTTATTTTTATTTATACGGTTTGTTTACTTTTGCCTCCTTTTTGTCTGCTATTATTTATTGTAAGTACCAACAACGCTACTAATTGTCTGTTTAAGACTGTCTCATTTGGCCGAAAGCGACTGACCGCGATGCAACTTAAACCGTAAAAAAAAATGTTCAAACTAAAGCATTTCGGGTGCTCTATTTTTGACAAATTACAAATTTTTTAAGCAGGACACAAATTGTATATGCTAATCTATAGGATTATGTTCTCTTCTTTCTTTTCGTAAGGCAAATAAAAATCTTAAGTCAAACTTAAAACGAAATCATAAACCTAAAGTGTTCTACAGATTAATACATAGTTGTGTTTATAGTAGCTGCACAGGATTTAGGGTAATGCACCTAAGAACTAAGAAACAACGCACAGAGCACAATGGAGTAGTCCGTATACTAAATATGGGTATATAATAATTATATGTTCATAGCTTATATATACATATATATACATATATATATATATATATATATATATATATATATGATAATGAGAATCGCACGACCTTGTACAAATGTTATTTACTAACGACTAAACACGGAATTACATACACAAATCGAGCAAGGAAAGGCGCGAAATATTCAAACGAAAAACTTTAGCCTACTGCTATTATTTTATGCTTAAAATCTTTTAAAATCGCTAATTATAAAACGATAAATAATAACAAAAATTGAAACAAAACTCGAGGCTAAAACTTTCAAAGTTCAGATCCTCCTTAATTGGGGAAATTCACGCATGAATTTGGCATATTTGGCAAACAAAAAAAAAACAAAATTTATGCTTTTTTTTAACTCCAGACGTGAATACTACCTCAACTAGTATTACGGCCAGTTATAATGTGGAGCTGTATTCGGTTTTGAGTATTTTCGCTTCTGTTATATGCTATATGGTATAATGCGCGTATATATGTATGTCGAAAGTGGTTTAGGAAGGTATTTTTAATTATGCTTCGCCGTGGTCGCTGTTGCTACTGCTGCTGCTGCTGCGCTCGTCGAGGAGGCAGTTGTTGTGGTTGCGGTTGCCGTTACGGCAGCCGTTGCTGCCGCTGCAGCAGCGGCAATTGCCGTGGCAGCAGCACTGCCGCTCGTTATGGATCCCAAGCGTGACAGCGATGGCTCCCGCTTGGGCGGTACAATTGGCTTGGTCGGTATAGGCGGTGGTGCGCCACGTGCCCCTGCTGGTGGCACAGTCACTGGTGGCACAGCAATGGGTACTGGATGTGGATGCGGTGGTGTTGTGGTCTGGTCCAGTGCGGCCGCAGCAGCCAATGCCGCATACTTGCCGCCTGGCGCACGCTGTATAGTCGCTGTTGGTTGCATCTTGGCCGGCAACGGCGATGGTGGTGCAGCTGCAACGGCCGCACTGGAAATGGCGGCACTGACATCAGTTGCGACGACAATGCTGCTGTTGCTGCTGTGATTGACAGCAGCCAAGGTTGAGGGCGCCGTGGGTGCAGTAGCGGTCCCCGTTGGCACAGTGGCAATGCCAGCAGCCGCACTGCGTATGTTCTGCCCCGGCACAATAGAGCGAGCTATGCCCGTTTGCGGCCCAGACACCGGCATGCTGGTCACTGTCGCAGTTGGTTGAACTATTTTTGCAATATTTACCAAAGGCGTGGCACACGCGTCGTCTGCAACAACATATTAAAATTCATTAGCAATGGGCAATAAAAAATATAATAAGTTGCACACACAAATATATATACAAATTAAATACAATTAAAATAATCTTTAAAAGCTCTACATCATTTAGCTAATACATTAAATTATATGTAATGGAGAAAATGCTCTGCTGCTAAGCATTACAAACTAGGGAAAATTGTGACCTCAAGAACAGCGCTCAAATTGCTAGTTCTTTGCAAATTTTATGCTATTTTCTGCTCTAGCAATTTACACTCAAGTTCCCTGAGCTAAGCAAAAGCAATAAGTGTAGAAAGTTTTTTTTTGTTTCTTGAAATAAAAGCGTGATAAAAGCGTGTGCAGCATACCTAATGAAGAGAAAGCCAAATTGAATTAATAAACTATGATATAAGATCCACTGCTAAGAGTCTGCTATATGGTTTTGTATATTGGCCAACAACTACATCTCTTTGTCTGCTAGCTTAACATGGATTGGCGTGTTCTTCTGTGAGTGATTGTGTGTGTGTGTGTGTGTGTGAGTTATGTGCACATGTGTGGGTGTTTTGAGAATGCAAGTTGGCTTATGGTGCTGTCATCACAAGTACGAAACAAGGAAAGAGTAAACAAATCACCTTGCAAATTTCGTAAGATATTTTCTAACAAAATATTTCATCTTTGAGAAGGGACACGAAAAAAAAATATATTATATATAATCATTAATAAATCAAATAAATTAGATCAAAGAAAATAATTAAATCATAATAATTACGACAGCAAATTTCAGCCATGCAGCCGAGAAGTACGCACCACTGAACTGACGCGCCTTGCTGGCGGCAGTCACTGTTGAGCCGCTGGCGGCCAGCTGCTGTTGATGTTGTTTCTTCAATGCCTCGTGGTCGCTGCGTAGCGTATTTAGTTCCTGCTCCAATTCTTTTACGCTGCATTTGAAATTGTTGATAAAAATATATATGAACAGAATACACACATTATGGAACACATACCGCAGCTCTTCCTTGGCCAATTTGGACATCAATGTCTTGCGCTCCAGATCCATGGATTGTGTTTGCTTTTCGAGCTCCTCTTCCATGCGCAGCGACTTTTTACTCTCCTCCTCGAGCCCTTCGGCAATGGTATCAGAGCGTTGCTTCTCTTCGGCCAGAATTTGAGCTAAATCCTCGGATCGTTTGCCTGAGAAGAATTTTTCATTTATATATACTATTGAAATTCTTAACAAAATGCCACTCACCCTCCTCAATGTACTTCATTAGAATCTTCTTTCGTTCTGCGATAAGTAGCAGCACAATTTGCTTTTGCCTGTTACGTTCATATTCGAGCGTCTCTTGCAGCTTCTTGAGATCCTTTTCCATGGTAGCGACTTGGGCATGCTCGGCTTCTAGCTGCTGTCGCAGTTTGGTACGCTCCATTTCGAGGCCATAGGTTATGTCATCGCCCTGAGCGGTATCATGCTCATGCTTGCGTCTCTCCTCCTCCAGCTGCTGCAGCATGCGCTGATTGTTCTCCAGCGATTCAGTCAATATGTTAACCATACGCACGTGTGTGCCTCGCTGCTTGCTGACCATCTGGTACTGCTGCTCCATTTGCTGTTCAATGATCTGTCGAACTTCCATTTCGGCTTGAGCGGCCTGTGTCGAGGACTCGCGCGATATCAGATTTCCATTTAGTGCGATCTTATCCCGAAATAGAGAAGCGTATGGATCGTTTGATTGCACGCGCTTAGTTCGCAGCTGTGTAATCAGCTGCTTAACGCGCTCATTACGTAGCGCAGCTATGCACACATCGCGCGCCTGCAGCTCACCCTCCAAGTAGTAAAGCATCTTTACCAGCTCGCTATGTGGCAGCTCAGTGCGCCCATTACCCAAATGCTGTTGTTGCTGTAGCTGCAGTTTATGTCCTGCACCCGGTTTCATGGTTTGGAATTCATGTGTGGCACTGATATCGCTGCTGCTACTGCAGGCGGCTGTAGTAGCAGTTGGTATTGGACTGCTGACATCCAGCTCCTGCTCGGTTGTGATGGTGCTGGAGTTCTGCTCCATTATCCTAGCTTTTTTTACAGCATAAAAAAGTTGTTGCTCAAGGCTGCGTCGCAGTTTGTAAATTTTTAATTACAGTTTTAACTTTAAATTGCACTTTTCTCCGCTATGTTGCACTATTTAAATGGCATTTTAATGGCTGTAATATGAGTTAATTTGCTAAATTCTATGCCATATAAATTCTTTGTTGCCGTGAAAAACTGGATACTTCTCGTTAGAGATGGTACACGAAAATATCGTTTTATCGGTGTAACAATGAGCGATTCTAGCTAAACATGTTAGTATACGGACAACCTCAATAATCGAGAAATTACTTCACACTGAACTAATATCGCTCCCACAATGGACATTTAACAACACTATAAATTTATTCCAATTTAATAAGATTTCGTTCAATTTACAAAGCAAAATAAAGAAAAACCTATTTTCTGAAAACAAATGGTTTTGCTGTATTGTAAGCGAGTGAATGACGAATATGCTTGCCCACCAAACGATCGGCCAGTGGTATTAGCGCCGGCTTCCTTACATAAATGCCAGTTGCCTGTGGCGTCCACACACGCAATGTGCACTCTGAATTCTCTGGCATCAGTAGTCCAAGCCAACCGGCGGAACTAAGAGTTATATCACAATTAATTTGTTTTCTATCTTCACTGTTGTCCAACGAGCCATTCTTGATTACAATATCCATTTCCATGCTCTTCAATCCGGGCCAGCGTTCCAGTCGAGTATCATCTCCATCAGACATGGGCACAGCCAACACCGGCGTCCCTAAATATCGTTTATAAACTAACTCTGCCTCCAATGTATCAGCTATCAGAATCGGCAGTGTTTCAGCGGAAAAAACAAACCATTTCAACCAGTCTCGATTGCATTCCAATAAATCCACGCGCGCCAAGCCGCCCAAGAGCAGTGACATATTGGACGAAATGCGAACGGCTCTGGGTTTTATCATCTTCGTCGGCTGTAGGTGTAACAACTCCTGTGTCGTAAGCAGCGGTGTCAATTGATCAGGCTGCATAACACCGGGCGTATCATAGACCCAACGGGCATCACGATACTCCTTCTTCCGCTCGTTAAGTGTAATTATGGGTTGCGTACCGCTTGACATTGCGAAGGCATCCTCCACTTCTTGACGATTGTCAAACGTGCGTCCGACTGTTCCAATAGGTTGCGCCGATGTCACATTGCCTGTTTCCTTCGCCTGCTCCCGACGCTGCTTTTCCAGAGCCGCTCGCTGTTCCCTTTCCGCAAATGTGCGCCTAAATCGATTATAGACGCGTTCATCGGACGGCCGCAAAATGGGAAACTTGAGCAATTGCAGTGTTGTGCCGGGCCAAGCACACGTCGTGGCCTTACGCACAAGCTCCGTTGCCTCGGGCCGACAATAATCCGAATTCAACAATATATTGAACAGCGAACTCTTGCCCACGTTGGTGCAGCCTACCAAATAGACATCGCCCTTATATTCCCAGATTTTGTGCAGCTGTGTTATGAGCTCCTCAATCCCGTAGCCAGTCTTAGCCGATATAAGACTGACATTTTTAATGTTTAGTTCATTGAAGCCGCCGTGTTCTATGAACTGCTGCTTGAGGCAACTCTTCACATGATTTAGATAGTTGTTACAGTCACGCGGCAGCAAATCGACTTTGTTGCCCACCAGAAAGACCGGACGCTTATTACCAAGCACCTGTTGCATGCCCGGCCAGATGGAGCTCGGAAAATCCAGCAGATCGACAATAATAATGGCCAAAGCATATTTGTCTTGTATTCGTGAAATGGTTTCCACATAGGCCGATGGTGGCACCTCCACATCTAACGCAATATTATAGTTCTTAAGAAAATGGCAACGCTGGCATGTAATTGTTTGTAGTTCGGTATTTGTGCGACCCTTTAAATTATAATTAGATTAGTATGAAATATAAAATAATTAGACGCATACTCACTTTGAATATTTCACTAGGTATGTAGCCAGGCATGGAAATACTGATGCAATGTAAATGTGCTCCACATCCGTTGCAAGGAACCGTTGATGGCGGCACTGTTGCATCAGCGGTTCCATGTTGTGTATCAATGTTGCCCTCTCCATCGCTTGCACCCTTATAAAACTCATAATCATCCATCCAGTTGGGCGGATATGATGTAGGTTTTGGTGGTGCCAGCTTACTTTGCAAGGCTCTTATAACCTCTAGCGGTGGAAAAGCCGTTGGATTCGTTTGGTCATATTTATTTCGCTGTCCCAAATGGTATTCGAGGAAAGAGCTGTAGTGCACGTGGTCATAGTTAGCATAACGTTGGCGTGTCGCATGCCAGGCCTTTTGACGAAAGCTCTGTTTTTCATTTGGCGTCGTGCTTTGTAATCTTTTCCAAATACAAAAAATATTTTCATTTATTTTCTTTAAAAATCGAGTTCTTAACATTTTAAGGCCCTGGCATGCGAACTAACTCTCGTCGCTATAAAACTATTGAGTGACAGTGCTGTTAAGCAGTGTGCTGTGTTGCTAGTGTTGATTAACGCCTTAGAAAAAGCAAAAAACACTCGTCGGAAAAGAGAAAAAAGAAAGCAGCAAAGCAAGCATTAGCGAAAGCAGAGCGTGTACAGAAGGTGAGTGAGTGCGTGCTAAAAAAGCGTGTATGTATTAAATTGAAACAAAAAGGAAAGAAAAACGTGGACAGAGCGCATACAAAATGCATTTGCAATGATCATTATTCAATTGCACACAATACGCATTGGTAAAAGTACAGAGTGCAACCCAAATAATGATTAGGAAAGTGTAGAAAAAGACAAGTGTATGTGTGTCGTGTATGCAACTGTGTGCCTGCTGTATCGCGTTCGTGTGTGCGTGTATATGCCAGTGTCTGTGAATTAAAGTAAAACGAAGCGCGACCTAATTTTAAACTACTTATTACAATAATATTTGCATAAACAAGTAAAAATATGACAATACAGAAACATCAGAACGTGCAAGAGGCAAATTATCAATGCAATAAAAACCCGAACATTTGTTGTTGTGGCATGCCACGAAGATTTGAGTTGCCGCTGTTACCCTCACCGCTGCCGCCGCCATTGTCTAGGAGGGAGCAGCGACTCTCGCACATTTCTTCTTCACTGAATTTTGAGTAGTTCGTTCGTTCCTTTGCCTCATCAAATATTGTTGTTGTGAGCGCCATGTTGAGTAATACACGACACAACAACAACATTTGCGAGAGCGGCTCATCAATTTTGTGAGTGTTGCAACTTTCGTTCGAACTCGTTTCAAATTATTGTGGCTGCCGTCACTCTTTCACTCTTCTCTGTTGTCTTTTCTCAGTTTCAAAACTGGTATTTTCTTAATGAAGAAATAAACATATGCACGCGATTGTGGGTGTTTTCTGCCTATTGATGTGTAAACAGAAAAGGGGGAAAAATCAATACTCGACCAATAGTAATACAAATTAGAAAATTTCAACATCACCCAACAACTTATCTTATTGCCGCGCTGTTTAGCTGTTTCTAAATTAGTGCAAGTGAGAGAGATAGTTGCATTTTATAAATGCACGCATACAAATGCAATTGAAATTTCCAACAAATGTCTACCCTCGCCGTCTTCGCTGTAGTTGTTATGGTTGCTGTTGTAATGTAATTGCGAAATCATAACGGCAGTTGAAAGTTGAGAGCGCTTAACCAAGTGTGTGTGCTGAGTTTGTGTATATACATATATTGACAAGTATGTGTGAGCCTTTGCTGTAAAGTTTATACTTGGACGAAGTTTGTACGCGCTACTCTGCTGCATTCACAGGCCGCCCACACAGAGCCGGCGCAAGTGTAGCGCATATGGAAGTGTCGACAAGCTGATCCCAGCGACTGTCGCAACAGCAACACATGTTGTCTGCACAGTGGAACGTTGGCCGTAGTTACTTTCCTTAAAATGAATGTATTTTATTTTTAAATAATTTAATTTCAATATTTTATTGTATAAGTTATACAATAAATACCGCACCATTGTTAATTTTCATATATCTATAAAGTTCTCAAAGACACGTATTTAAATATTAATAAGTTTATTCATGAAATTATGAGCATACCATAAGCACAGTGCGGGAGCAACAAAATTTGAAATAAGCAACGCAAATGACTAAAATGCAGAAATTGCCTTGAAAAGTGAAAGGCATTCAATGTGAGCGCACGAGTGAGCGAGTCTTTGATATTTTGTTTAACCTTTGTCGCTCTTTTGTTGTTATTCTTTTTTTTCTTACTTGTTATTGCGGGCCAACTTTGCACATTTGACATTTTCCATCACACACTCAGTACATTCCATGCCCGGTGCTGCACATTGCGTCTGCGCAAAATGCTTTTTGCTATTGTATAGAATGTTTTTGGCTGTGAATCGTCGTCGTCGCCGTCGTCAGTTGTCGTTGTGCAACGCTTAAGACTTCGCTAGCGATAGCGACAGCGTCAGCGCGGCTGCCTACTCTTTCGCAATTTGCAAGTTTGGCTCGGCGCTCTCACGACGGTCACACTCGATGCGAGCTGTGCGAAATTTCGCCAAGTTTGTGCTTATTTAGTATTGGCGAGCTGTTTGAAGTCACGTTTTGTTATTTATATACATACATATATATATTCCATTAACTTTGTGTTTTTATTTACAGAATTCAAGGAAATCGTTTAAGACTATCAAAACGAAGTAAAGAGATAGTTTACTAGAGTTTTTTTTGGCAACGCGTCTAAATTTTAATTCTCCTGCCTGTATCGCAGCTCTGAGTGCGGGTTTTCTTTTCACGTTCTTCAGGCCATAACAACAAAACAAAAGCTTCTACATGATGTCGTCGGACCAACAGTTTTTTCTAAAATGGAACGATTTTCAAACGAATATGGTGACCTCGTTCCGTCACTTGCGCGATGAGAAGAGCTTCACAGATGTAAGTTGTGCCCATTAACAATTATTTCAGATATAACATACACTACATCGATTCATTCAATGCCCCATTATCAATTTTCAACCTTATTCCTGAATACTTTGGAATTCCAACTGACAACAAAGTCTATTCTTGAGTCCATTTATTACATTATCTACCTGATCTGACCTTCCACATCTACCTGTTTTCTTTCATCCTTTTCATATGTTCTACTTGGGAGCCTTTATTTGAAAGCAAAGGGCGAATATATTGTACTCGTTCAATAAATTTATTTACTTGTTTACTTCAGGTAACACTTGCCTGCGAAGGCCAAACTTGCAAAGCACACAAAATGGTGCTTTCGGCTTGCAGTCCCTACTTCAAGGCGCTATTAGAGGTAAGTCGTAATTCAATGTATTACACAATCAATTTCTAATCAGAAGGTATCATATTTTGTGATTTGTAGGAAAATCCCTCAAAGCATCCCATCATAATACTGAAAGATGTGTCCTACATACACCTGCAGGCAATACTAGAGTTTATGTATGCCGGCGAAGTGAATGTATCGCAAGAACAGCTGCCAGCATTTCTTAAAACGGCTGATCGACTTAAAGTGAAAGGTCTGGCAGAGACACCTAGTTCTATAAAGCGGGAGGGTTGATGGTATTTAAACAATTAAAAAATATAAACACAACTATAAGAAACTTATATACGCAAGCAAGAAAACAAAATTCCAACAAAATACAAAGAAAAAAAAAAAAAGAAATAGTGGAACATAGCTAAAACAACATTTGAGATATATACAAAAAGTTCATTTCAAAACTCAATGCACACCCACAAGCACACAAAGTTGACAGACATACGATAGTTCAAACTAAAAAGTAACATTTACGATTTTATGACCACTTATGAGCCCCCCCTGCATCCCCAACTAGATCAACAGAATTGCAATATTTATGAACACTGTCGACCCATTGAATTTGATTTGAATCGTATTTTTAATTTCATCATAAAATAGTTTGTAATATACTATTCTTAAAAATAAACAAAGAAAAAAAAAAACACAAAACACTGTATAAAAAGCAAAATATGGACAACCCTAAATAACAAAGGAATGAAAAAGTACGCACTTTTGTAAAGTAAATAAAAGAGAATTCATAAAAAAAAAGATATATAGAAACATAGTTATATACATAATGTAATGTGAAAAAATGTGCAAGTAGAAAGTTAAAGATCATCCGCACGGCAGCGAATATTTACAACACATTCAGTTAGATTTTAAGCCACTAACTAAAATCCACAACATTTCACACTCTTCTCACGCGCACACACCACACACACACGACAGTAAAAAAAAAATATAAATTACAAATACAATTCTTGAAACAAAACTTTAATTACTTTACTTGGTTCTAAATATAACATTAACTATAACACAACTCAACATCAACAACAACAACGTTTACCGTTTGCGATATAAAGATAGAAACTTTCATGTAAAGCTATCAATTCTACTTAGTTTTCTAAATAATATACATTAACTTGATGGAAAAAAAATTAAAAACAACAAACAAGAAAAACGATACTTGAATATTATTACATAAAGTAAAATATTTATATGTATGTATATGTATACATGTGAGCATAGATTTAAATAACTACGATAAATAAACAGAATAATTCCAAAAAAATATATATACCAATTCTGATATCTCTAGACGTTCTCGTCTTCAAATTGATAACTTGGCAAACTGTTTGGCAATGATTTATGAACTTAGTAAAAACAATTACAATTTTTTGTTGCACTTCGAATTTTATTACTTTGATTTCGTACGTAACATATTCACATTCTTGTATTCTCGACGTATAAATTTCTGCTCTCCTTTTATTTTCTTCTTCCATATTAATATTGACAATTTAAAAAGGCCTTAACAAATGTCGGATTATACTAAATTTGTTATATTTATACTTTTACTTTCACAAGCAAACATGATCAGTGTGTGGCCAATTATCGCAGAGATTGTATTGCAATTTCAATTAAAAAAATTATTTTACATTATACTAAATCGGCTTATATCTAATTGTTAAAACAATACGCATTACGCGTATTCGGCTCGAATGGATCAGTGCGCATTTTCGCCTGATTATCCTCTACGTAGCGAGTCACGTCGGCAATGAGGTTGGGTCGCTCGTCGGCGCTTGGCGCACACGGCGACCAAATTTTGATATCGTGATCGATGCCACTGGTGGCCAACATGCAAATACTTGGATGTGGCTGCACACAGTTAACAATGGAGCTATCGGCACGGTAGACGGCACGTATTTTTGCCGTCTCGCCCTCCCAGATGTAGAAGTTGCCGTCATCGGAGCCAGCGGTAATGAACTCGCCGTTAAGGCCCAAGTAGTTAGCCTCTTTGATGTCCGTTGTGATGTTGCAATGGCCCACATAGCGTTGTTTGTAGTCCTTGGCAGCACGCCGTTGGGCATAGTCGTCGTCGGTTAAGCGCAAATAGCGGAATCCGCTTTCCAGCAGCATCGGCTCCTGATCGGATGCTTGACCACTCTCCTGTGATTGTTGCTGCTGCTTTCGGTTCTCATTTATATCCTTGTGCAACATAAGCACACCGTGATTATTGGCGAAATTGGGAAAGCGTTGTATTAGCTCCTGCAAACACTTATCCGCTTCATTAGGCCGGTGCAACTCAAGAAGGGCACGCGCCAATCGAAAGTGTGCCTTCACATAGGTGGGATCCAGTCGCAGTGCTTCGTGGCAATCTCGTAGCGCCGCATATATATCGCCAAACCAGCCACGACGCATCAATGCAGTAGCCCGATTTAAATAAAGAACCTCTCCCTGCGGATATTCAGCTAGCGCCGCACTATACGTATCAATCGCTGCCAGCAATTCACCATTTTCCAAATGCTCATTGCCCAGCTTTTTGTGCCGCTCAATGCTCGTTGGCAACCTGCGACGTTTTTGCTCCTTTTTCGTTCTTATTTCTAGTTTAGCACCGTTATTTGTCGTATCGGAAATCTCTTCCTGCTCCGCCTGCATGGTTGATGGCGATGCTGTGTACTCGGGCAGTTCGTAGAATGTTGGCGGCATCGCATTGTGTAGATCATAGCGATAGATATGTTCACAGCCCATGTTTACCAAAAGCTCCGTAGCATTATAGTTGTTGAAAGTCAGATAGGTGATGGTGCGCGATTCATGTCCGATGTTGCGACTAATGTTCTTTACAATCTGTCCAGGGGCAAAGTAGGACACACAGCTGCTGGCTATAAATAAATTGCTCTTAATGATTGCTAATGGGGCAATACACCGATTAATTCTGCACTAACCTTCGCCTGGCAACATGCGTCGATCGAAGAGCCGCGCATATGGATCATTAGCACCCACTGCCAGGTACTCGGTTCGTCTGGGATTAATGGCCAGGCACTTGGCCTCCGTTGTGGACTCAACCTGGGTGCAAAGGCTTAGTAATCGTACGCCCCCTGGCGACGGCTGCTGATCATCGAGTCCACGACAGCGATGCGCCTCACGCATGTCCAATTGCAAGATGGTCCCATCCTCGCCAGCTGACCAGAATATATGCGGTGAATCTGGCGCTGTGGCCAGCCGTTTGGCACGCATCGTGTGACAATTGCATGTGAATAGCGTCGCATTGTGATTTATATCGTACACATAGATATATTTGTCAGCTCCACAGGTGGCCACAATGCTGTTGTTATGACGCGGCAGAAATTTTACGGAAAAAATGTTGCCTAAATGTTTCGTGTCTATCGTTTGGACACGTCGCTTCCGAAACGGATCCCATATCATAACTTTATAATCATCTGAACCGGAGGCCAACAACAGGCCATCGCTTGTCCACTCGAGACAGTTCACACAGCCATCGTGTCCGACCAGCAATGCCTCCTGCTCGAGGCGGTCAATATATGCTGGTGACGCTTGCAGCCGCCGACGCAACTGTTCGTCCACATCGCAGCCGAATTGTTGACGCTGCCAGTGCAACGAGCTGGCATTCAAGGGCGTTCGATGTTCTGCGCTCTCGTGGCGTTGATAACGCGAACTTGAATACTTAGTACGCCACAGCAGTTCATCGCTCGACATTATCTATCTAGTGGTTAGAATTGCTTAGAGGATTATGAAACTTGCTCAATTTATTATTGCATGTTGCCTTGCCTTTGCCTTTGCCGTTTGCAGCTGTCCGTTTTAATTCGCATCGCCTGCTGTGTTTGACTTATTTTCTTTTAATTTTGTTTTGTTACCCGTGACCCATACACGTTTCAATCAGCTGCAGTTTCACGCTTCCATTCAACCGAGAGCTCTTGTACATATGCTTGCACATATATTTTGAAGCAAAAAGCACATATTTTGCCACTGATGTTATTAAAAACAAGAATTTACAATTTAGGCATTAGATTTGTGTATGAAATCCGGCTGTTACGTGTACGAGTTGCATTAGTGATGGGCGCGATGATTGCATGACAGACTAAATTCGTTTTTGTCTTTTACCGTTTTTTCCCTATCTCAAAGGCGTATGCAAAATTGTGACAAATAATGGCTACTAGAGTTTGTCAATTGACACAAAGTAAACAGGAGAATAGTAAATTGAAAACAAAATTTTTTTTGTTACACATCGGCATATTTTGCAGCTTTTTGCTGCATAAATAACCATTAAAATCGCCAGTTATGATTTAACGAAAGCTTATTGACAACTTTTAGTAAATCTACTCATTAAATGAATGAAGAAACTACGTTAATCGATAAGATATCGATATGTTGGCCACGGCGATGCATTGGGTCCATCGCTAATAATAATCAATAAACAGAGTAATTTTGGGTAGCAAAATACCAATTGTTGTATGAAAAAAACTGTATACAAAGAGTGTTTGTTAAAGAGACGGTGAGTAAAATATGTCCAACGAAAAAGTGGACGACTGTGACAAAAATCAGAAAGTAGAACACACAAAACAGACAACAAACAGTGTGTCGCATGATGATGATGACTCGGAATCGGATGAATATCAATCGGCGGGAGAGGGTGACGACGATGACGATACAACAACACAAACAGCAGCAGCAACTGCCCCCATACCGCCACCACTCTCCGATGATTGTGTTGAGTTTCCAATGCATCGCAGCGTTTTCGAGAACGACATACGGACGCTGCAGCGTCGCCTGCTTCTGACCACGGCAGCAACAGAAGTGGCCGAAAAGGACAGGCACGGCAATACGCCTCTACATCTGGCTGTTATGCTGGGTCGCACCTGCTGTGTCCGCCTACTGCTCGCCAACAATGCGCCTGTCAAAGTGAAGAACAATGAAGGCTGGTCACCACTGGCCGAGGCCATTAGTTACGGTCATCGACAGACCATTACTCAGCTGTTACGCATGCTTAAATTACAGTCGCGCGAGCACATGGAAAGCCGTCGTGAGCGTTTGGTTGAAGCACTGCGTCAAATGCAGGACTTTTACATGGAATTCAAGTGGGACTTTCAGTCTTGGTTGCCGCTCGTCTCACGCATCCTACCCTCGGACATTTGCCGGCTGTATAAATGTGGCGCCTCGTTGCGATTGGACACAACGCTAGTGGACTTCAATGACATGCGATGGGATCGTGGAGATATATCCTTTCTATTTCGAGGTGAGGCTGCGCCCAATGAGTCGCTGGTGCTGCTGGATAATGAGCAGCAATGCTATCAGCGATTGCGCTATGAGGAATCCGACATGGAGGATGAGGTCGATGTGCTTATGTCCACCGACATATTGGCCACACAAATGTCCACGAAAACAATACAGTTTGCTCGAGCTCAACGCGGCTGGCTGTTCCGGGCCAATCGCAAGGAATTGATTGGTGGACAATATCAATGCGAAATCTATACCATTCAGGGTCTGGTACTAAAGCAGCGCAAGCGTCGTGAGCATTTGTCTCACGAGGATTTGCAAAAGAATCGCGCCATTGTCGAGACAATCACCAAAGGCGGCAACCATGCAGATACAAATGCGGCGACAACGCCCACAAATGGCAGCAATCTAACATTGCCGGAGCTGCCGCGTCGCAGCTCACTGCAACCGCCGCCCACTCCGACGGTCACTTGGTCGCAGTATATTGAAGCGCCGGTGGGTAAATGCCCGCAATTGGGACGTACCCCGGTTAACAAGCAATCAAATAAAACGTTACGGGCAACAGTTGCGATGAGCACCGATTTTCCGCTCAGTGTCGATATGCTGCTGGACGTACTGGAAGTGGTGGCACCGCTCAAGCATATCAATAAGCTGCGCGAGTTTGTCACGCTCAAACTGCCCACGGGATTTCCCGTTAAAATTGAAATACCCGTGCTCCATACGGTCACCGCCAAAGTGACATTTCAGAAGTTTGAGTTTCGCGACAATATACCCGCTAAGCTATTCGAGGTACCCGCACATTATTGGGAGGATGTGCGTCGCTTTCAAGACTTATGACCTAGCGATGAATCGTCGTCGTCCTCATCAGCTGCCAACACGCCAAGCGCCGTCAAGCAGATCGATTTGAATCGGAACAGCAGGGACCGATGCAGCGATTCGTCGAACCGTGCGTCGATCTCCGATTTTGATTAAAGTCACCGGCGGTATTCCAATGTCAAACACACATCTAGCACGTAGCAACTATATACCCATTGCTCGACCTAGTTGATGATGTATGTCACAAAGAAAATTGCAATTTTTACCATAAATTATCAATCAGCTAAATTGTCGAAGTGTCCCCGATTTTGTAGAAGTTGTCTTTGTTTTCTGTCAATTAAAATGTGACGCTCTGAAAATCGCAATTTCGGACTAGAATTCGCCATGGACTTGTCGTGACACCTGTTAAAAACAAGCTTAATATGTGTGATTAACGCATAACAAATTTGTGAATCAGTCTACGAGCGGCACAAAATTATGCTTAGAGATGTATGTAGTATTGTCTGTGTGTTTGTATTGTCTCTATGTATATGTACATACATATATGAAACATCTAAAAGTACATTCATCATGCGTCGCATTATGCAATTATTTATTAATGTACAAGTATTTATTGTTGCACTCTACTTAAACATTCTACATTGATTGCTTTTCTCATTCACGTATTTTAGCTCTTGCTTTGTTTTTGTTATCATTAATAAAATGATTCAGAGTAAAAGTTGAGATAAAGCTGACAAGTGGTTTGCCGTCTGAAGAGCTAAAACATTGATAAAAGCAAAAAAAAAAAAAAAAGATTACTTAAGTCTTATCTGCATTACTTTTCCATTTAGCCTATTCACAACAAAACGAAATCAAAATGTAGCCAATCAAATATTCATTTGTTGTTTTTTTTTTTTGTATGTCCTGTGTTTAGTTTTTGTTTAATTTCTTTGTTTAGTGCAATTATTTATTATATACATATATATAAGTTTAAAAATATTGCCAAAAAAAAAAAAAGAAACACACAAATTGAGTTATAATAAACTCAAGATTTGTTATTTCCATAAAAGTTTGCTGGACGCTATAGAAAGAGAGAGAGGGGTATAGCAAACATCATATCCATCTATTAAAAATAACACATAAATTTGTGTATTACTTAAGTTGTTTATATCTTAAGATCAACAAAACGTCCTATAAAATTTCCATATTCAGCAAAAAGTATTTACGGCGAGTGCGCAAAACAGAAAAGAGCTTCACAACTAAATAACCTTGCTTATACACACATAGTTCTAATTTTTAAAATACGTATTTATGTTTTGTTTGCGTGTATGCTCAATGCATATTTATTTGTTTTATAATTTTTTTTTTATAAATTTCTACGCATTGACACTCTGTACTTGCATATAAACATTGAATTTGATATCCTATTAAGCGACATAAACACTATTTGTAAACATAAGAGAACAACATTATTATTACTACATATTAAACAGAAATCTATGGCTATTCAAATTTGTAACCTTTACTAGATGAAAGCAAATATATATTTATACACATAAATAAAATATAAATTTAATCGATGGTCAAATAAATATGTATATAAGAGCTCTGCAATATAAAAAAAAAAAAAAAACACACACACACACCTATAAGCTGTAAATCGAGAACATCAGTAATAAAGAAGTTTTATCTAAAAAAAATATGTGTCTGCATTTAAATTACGCGCATTTCGTTTGTTGCTCAACACTATTTTTGGACTAACCAGCTGATTCAACGATACTTGCAATACCTTAGTACAGAAAGTATCGGTATCGATTTTTAATTCACGAGTCTCGATGCTATGAACATTTGTCATCACCCAACCATCGAAGATTCTTCTGATCAGAATACATACATATTTGCAGAAGTGTATAAATACCGAAATTTGTGTATAAATACCTCGATAAATAAATATAGAAAGGGTTTAAGTGCAGCACCATGATAGTTTCGCGATTAGCGTGTTCGCTCAATGTAGCACTGCAACAAATTGCCCAACGCACTGCTCAAAAAAACAACAACAACATTGTACGTCGGCAGATGTCTGGCATACATTTCCGGAGCGGTGCCTTCAAGCCGAAGCCAGCGGAGATGCCTTTCGGGTTATTTGCAATATTGTGTGCTGTGATCCCTGGACTGTTTGTTGGTGCCACTATTAGCAAGAACGTGGCAAACTTTTTAGAGGAAAACGATTTGTTTGTGCCATCCGACGACGACGATGATGAGGACTGAGCGTACGCAACGGGAGCTATAAATAATGGAGCAAGCTCTAGTCACAATTGGATTAGACAACTTCTTGGAGTCTGCTTCATTCAGTTAACACAACAAAGCCAAAACTTTACCTACTTCAAAAAAAAAAATACATTTTGCATTGTTAAACCTACTATAGTTCTAAGATTGAAAATTCATTTTTTGTATCTCTGCTACCTTCGAATTCTTTTCTATTTATTCAAATATGCTTTAAAAACTTTATTACTGCCAAGCTCTCTTAATAAAGACGATTGTTATGGCATTAAATGAAATTGCTGATCAACTGAATGTTTGGCCATGTGTGATTTGTTGTTATATAAATTTATGCGAAAATATGATATAAAAATAACCGTATATATATCCATGTGTATATACGCACAAATATTGTTTCTAAATTCTGCAGATCGGCGGTAAGGCAGATGATAGACGCACAACTTAAGCGTTTCAAAATTCAATTACCCACGATGAGTCTCCCAGCGTGGCTCAGTTTCTAGATGAAATAATTGAAATGCATTTGATGTGTGTTTTGCCGAAGTGGAATTTTATTTAATTAAATTTTTCAGGGTGTACAAAGTTGTGGCTGTTAATTTTTTGACTGCTTGCAGACGGCGATGCTACAATTATATTTGATTATTTTAATTTGACAGTGTTTGTCGTGCAATTACACAACTTCCAAAGTGCAATCCAATCATTTAACAAATATTTTGGAATTGTTCAAATTAGTTGGATAAGTCGCTTAATATATACCTGTAATATAAATATTATATATGCAAATGGGTGTGGGTGTGGGTGTTTGTGTTATTATATTTGTTAAAACGTAAAGGGTTCTTCAGCAAAATACTAAAAAAAAAATTTGAATATTCCAAATCGGGTTTTGTTTTTTCATTTTTAATATTTTTTTTTATATATTTGTAATATTTTTGCAGCAGTTTGCGTATAAATGTTTTTGTGTTTTGCAATTTTTTCAAATGTTTTTTTTTTTATTTTTCATTTTGTTTAATAAAAAAATATGAATTTCACTTCATGCTACATTGGCATGGCATATTCTTTTTATTTTGCTTTAATATACTCGTATGTATGGTGTAAAAACATCTAACAAAAGGCTGAACGCAAATAATAAAAAATAACTTGGCGTCCCGCTTGATTTATATTTTTTGCTTTTTGTTTTTAATTCCTTTTTTATTAAACATAAAAATCTTGCTTGATCGCATTTCTCACGTTTGTTTCGCGCTTTAGCGCCCTCATGTTTTCGTGAACTCTTCATATATGATATATATGTATATATTCATATATATGTACATATTTTTTTTTTATTTTTACATAGATTTTGCAATTTTTTTGTATAATTTTTTATTTTATATTTGTTTGTTTTTTTAAAAATTGTATCTTTCGCTCAACGTACTGATTACTGTTGGTTTTTAAAGTAGCAAAAACTTGACTCTCATATTCTTGCGGTTTGTTGTTTTTTTTTTTCTTCTCCTGCTCTATATCTCTCGTTTACTTTTACATTTTTTCGTTTTTGTTTTAACATTTTTTCAATTTTTTTGTATTATTTTTCTTGTTTTTTAAAAGTAGCTTTTTCTGTTCAAATGAAAAAATTTTACATTTGAATTTCATATTGGTTTGGATGTTGAAAAATGTGAAATATAAGTGTATGGAAATTATTTTAAAAAAGTTATCATATTGATGTAACAAGAAACTTGCCGATAAGGCAAAACAATATCCAATTATTTGCCTGATTTTCGCTATTTGCATTTATAATCATTTATTTTGCTTATTTACGCATATAAAATAAACATTTCAGTTCAAGCAAAAAAAAAAATTATATATATATATATATATATGTATATCTATATACATATATAAATTTATATATGTACACACATATATATAATCATATATATATATACGTATATATATATATCTATACATATATACACATATATATATTTTTATGGAAAATTATGTTTTAATTTACGCATTTTCCTTTGTGTGATTGTTTTTGGTGTATCTTTTTCATTTTCGTTTGAAAAATCTAAAAGAATGAAAAATATATTATATATATAAAAAATCTGCGCCTGTTGTGTGTGTGTGTTATAAGCAGGTAACTAATTTCCTCTGCGTGTTGTGATCTTGCGTAAATGCGTTCGAAATTAAATGATTGAAATTGATTATTTGTCGTTGCCCTATCGGGATAGAATAGATACTTGGCTATTAAGAAGTTTTTCTCTCATATTCTTCGGCCATAGTTTGTTGTTCATCCTTTTTTTTTTTTGTTGTGTTATTCGCTGCGTTTTTTCTTTGCTTGAGCATCAATATGCGAATTCTTGTTCCTTCTTGTTTTTTTTTTCTTTTTGATTTTTTAATTGAAAGTGAATGTGGGAAAAAAACTGCAAAGGGTAAACAAAAAAATGTATAAATATTGAAACGATAATGTAAACAGGTTTACGCTTACATTTTTGGGTGTCGAGTGATTTGTAAAATTTTAATCCGCTTTGTTTTTCGAGCTTAGTTAGCTGGCTCGGTGACGCGATGCACCTGGAGCACAGCGACTGCCTCCTCCACCTTGGCCTTGAGTGCCTCCTGATCCTCCAACATGTGCAATAGCTCAGAGTTCTCAATTTCCAGCAACATACCTGTGATTTTTCCAGCCAATGTGGCATGCATGCGCTCAATCATTGGATACAGATACTCGCCCAGAATTTGTTTCTGTTCTTGTGGCTTGGCATTGGCCAACAACGAGGCAATGAGTTTCTCTTGGCCTAACAAAGAAATTAAAATCATTAGCATTACCTCAGAGCAGTCTTAATTAAATATTTAATTACTTTTGCCTTGCAACTGCGATGGCAAAGGCTGTGCCTGTTGCATCTGTTGTACTGGAGGATTCCGCATGTTAGAAGTGTACTTGTAGCTGGCGGCACGCTGCTGAGCGCCACCAGCAATCTGAGCACCGGCGACTTGCATGTTGGGCGCGGCGACTGATTGCTGGCCTGTAATAGCGCGTGCAACGGAGCTGCGCATATTATTGGCCGCTGCGGCTGCAGCGGCGGCTGCGTGGGTACCTTGCACTTGGGGTTGTGCACCGCGAGCACCGGCACCAGACTGACGGAACTGAGTGGGTACGGTACCGGTTGCGCCCTGGAAGCCACCGACAGCAGCACCGGCAGCAGCTGAGGCTGCTCCGGCTTGCACACTCTGTACGGCTGTAGCGGGACGCATCGATTGTGGTACCCAGCGTGGAGCGCCGCGCATTGAAGTGGACATCTGTGGGTTGAAGAAACGATGGCTGGGCGGCATTGTGGGCACAAGGAATCCGCCGGCTGTATTTGGCGGGAATACATTTCCCAAATGCTGCATACGCATGCCGGTCATGTGACGCATGTACTGGGAGGCAAGGTGCGCCTTGCGCTCTTCCTTACGCTGAGCCAGAGCAACATACAGAGGCTTGCTACCTATCACACGGCCGTTTAGCTCAGTCACGGCGCAAGTGGCCTCACTGGCTGCCATGAAGCAGACAAATCCAAATCCCTTGGAGCGTCCCTCTTCGTCGGTCATGACCTTTGCCGAACTGATCGTTCCATACATCGAGAACTCCTTACGGAGGCGATCGTCATCAATGGAATCGTCCAGATTCTTCACGTACAAGTTAACACCAAAAGCGGACTCTTGACGCTTTTTCTTGAGCTCTTCGAATTTGCGCTTCAGTTCCTGCTGGCGCTCAGCCTTCTTTTGGGCACGAGCAACATATAAAGATTTGCCTTCACCCATATCCTTGCCATTGAGCGCCTGCACAGCGGCTTCAGCAGCTTCTGTTGTTTCATAGGCCACGAAGCCGAAGCCCTTGCTCTTGCCATCTTCCTTGGACATGACCTGAAAATCAATAACAATTTGAAAATAAAAATGTAAGATTTGGCATGACGCATTCTGTAATAACATACTTTGTAGCTGGTAATCTTGCCATATTGCTCAAAGTATTCCTTCAGCTTATCATCATCGAAATCCTCGGTAAAGTTCTTCACATAGACATTTGTGAAAAGCTTGGCCTTCTCGCCCAGCTCCTTCTCGCGCTCCTTGCGTGGAATAAATTTGCCGACGTAGACCTTCTTGCCATTGAGCAACATACCGTTCACTTTATCAATAGAGGTATTGGCAGCCTCCTCTGTTTCAAAATGTACAAAGCCATATCCTTTGGAGTGACTCTTTTCGTCGGTGGCTACTTTGCAGCTCAAAATGTTACCAAAGGCGGAGAAAGTGTCATAAATGGCCTTGTTGTCAATAGTCCTATCGAGGTTCTTGATGAACACATTACCAACTCCGGAGCGGCGGAGTGACGGATCGCGCTGCGACCACATAATGCGAATGGGCTTGTTGCGAATCAAATCAAAATTCATTGTATCCAGAGCACGCTCAGCTGCAAAAAAACATAGAAAAAGGAATATTTTAAAACTGTTTCATAGATTGTATTTAAACAAAAGTAAATAAATCTATGTGGGCAATATATTTTCTACCTTTTGTAATTCTGCACTCGACATATATTGTCTAGTCTGCAGAAACATTTCTCTGACTACTTTAAAGATTAAATATTATTTTTGAAGAGCCAAGATATTTGATAAACGTAATTATATACTATTTAAAATTTGTAACGCTTATAATTTTGCAAATTACAATTCCAGAAATTTACATGGTAAGTTAGAGTTATTTAATTTGGCAACTTTGAATCTTAGTCAACTCAAAATATGGTATATTTTTGATCAACCAATGGGTAGAAGTTGCCACATTTGATTAATGTTTAATAATAATTGTACCGCTCCTTCTTCTGTAAATAAGAATTACTGACTCATTTACATGGTAAGTACACGTACATTAATTTAGCAACTTTGAATCTTAATCGGCTCAAAATGGGATAATTTGACCAACCAATGGGTAGAAGTTGCCACATTTGATTAATGTTTAATAATAATTGTACCGCTCCTTCTTCTGTAAATAAGAATTACTGACTCATTTACATGGTAAGTACACGAAAATTTATTTAGCAACTTTGAATCTTAATCGGCTCAAAATGGGATAATTTGACCAACCAATGGGTAGAAGTTGCTGAACTCAACTTAACCTCTTAAAAAGAAAATAAAGATTTCGAAAATCCATAACAGACGGAGTTCACTAAACTTAGTGGAATGTGACGAACGATACGATGACTACGCTTTCACAGGGACGGTGCGTCAATTCACGATAAAACACCAAATGTAAACGACCTTTTAGCAGAAAGCAACAACAATAGCTGAACTGAGCTGAGCAAAGCACAGTAGTTTCAAAAGAGTGGTGAAAGTTTGTTTTCGTTTTTGGTTGAATAAAAAAAAAAAAACTTGGTTCAATGTCGTCTTGGATCTGTTTGACTTGGGCATGCTAAGAATTCACACGTGTTAATAAATGAATGCAAAGGCATTACGGAGACGGCCTTGCATTTTACATAAAAAGTGAAAGCAAAACAAAAAGACGTTTCACTCGCTCTATTCGCGAGTGGAAAAAAAAAATGCTGCCAACGCGACATTCAAAGTTAATGTAAAAACGTGCAAATATCTGGTAATCAAATATAACCTATAAATAGATAAAAAAAAAAAACTACTCAAGCAAGTTTCTCAAATTTAAAGGCATAAACAATAAACACATGTTTATCGGCACACACACATAATTATGGTTAAACACACACACACATACATATATGTATATATATATATATATGTGAATACAATCTGTGCGAGCGGCACTTGGAAACAATAGTTGCAGCCAGACCTAAACTGACGCCATATAGGGGCGGCAGCAACAGAACTGTGCGATAAGCCATTGTTGAAATACATTTTTTGCATCAGAATTGCAATTTGTAAAGAAACTTCTAGTTCTCTGATGACTAGACAGAACCAGCTGTTTTCTCCTTCTTTTTGTTTTCTCTTTCACTTTCAGACAAAAACTGGAATTTCTATACATACATACACACACACACACACACATGTATGACAGCAGTCTTATTGTGTCTGTATGCGTATAAGAAAATTACACACGTGGAGGAATTTCCATTTGACTATGTTTATATATATATAAATGTATGTGTTCTAATGTAAGTTTTAAAATTACAAATTTATAAAACTATTACTCACCATCGGCTGGCTGCTGGAAATTCACGTAGGCATAGCCCAATGAGCGACGGGTAACAACGTCGCGGCAGACACGAATGGACAGAACCGGACCAGAAGTGGAGAATTTATCAAAAAGCATCGCTTCGGTGATGTCGTGGTGTAAGTCACCCACGTATAATGAAGCCATTTTTGATGATTAGGTCTTCCTGCGATAAATAAAAAACAATTATGCTGTAGATCGATCTTTGACAAGCAAGCAAAAAACTGCAAAAATAAATTTAATGAGAAAAAAAGCGGCGTGGTTCTCGCTGTTTGCTATTCTTTTTTATGTGTGCGTGTCTCTGCGGCAATACTGACGCATGTGACAGTTGAGCGGCGGTCGATTGGTCGACATGGCAACACTGCGCGGCACAGGCATGTGCTTTGTTGTTGCTATTTCCTTCTTTCACACTAATACGAACAGACAGAAAGCATGTTGGAAAATTTCCACATGCACACACACTCATGCAGGCATTGGACCCGCATTAGAACCATAAAATTTACTATAAATTATATATTAAATCTTAAATACTGGACTCAATATGCAAATTATATAGTGGGATTGGCCTTTGTTCGATTTCTTTAGCAATTTAATGCTCTCTGTTTAGACGACAGCTTACGTCGCCATCTTGCGTGGCACACGAATCACATTTCACAAGAAAATTTCAGCTTTTGCTTTATGTAGAAAATGTTGCAATTGCAATTGTACTTACGTTTTCAGCACTTGCTCGAATTTTTTGCTACTTTTTACAATTTTTTTGTTGGTTTTTATATTTTTTAAAATTTTTTTTTTTTTTTTTTTAAGATTTTTTTTCTTCACAAAAAATATGTGATAAGTCGTGTGCTAAGCGAAACCACGACCGCTCACTTAAACGGACTCTACTCGACTCGTCGAATGTGTCAGCTCGAACGAGAGAAGAAAGTTACTCGCTACATTACATCTCGCTGATTCTAGTGACTGTCAAAAATGTTTCTGTATTACCCAACACTGACTGAATAATGTCGATATCAATGTCAACTGTTCGATAGTACCCGCAAATAGTTCTTTTTAAAATTGACAACATGCATTAATACATACACATATTTCTAGTCACTTTCATACATATAAAATAAATGAAGCACAAAACTTATTGTGTAAATATCTTCAAAATGGAGATAAACCCTCAAACGCTAATATTGGTATTTCCGGAATTTACCATTAAACTTACCAATGTGGCAGACGCGGCCCTACAACGCAAACTGCTTGATGCGCGGCTTAGCACTACACCTCGAAAGCCTTAATAGATTTTTTCTTTGTTTTTTTTTTCTTTTTTTTTTAGAATGCACACGAAGACAATAAAGTTTTTTTGGTTTTTGTATTTTATACGAAATAAATAACACTCAAACTAACCGAACAAATGAATGCATCGAACAAATTGTTTAATATTTTTTTGAGTTTTTTTTTTTCGGCTAATAAACCTAATTTTTAATATCTTAGTGTGTCTCCTAGTGAGGTTGCAGGCAGACTGACGAGCTCAGCTAATATGTCAACATTTTCCGACGCCTGCATCGCCTACTTGGTTTAGAGTTATCAAAACTGTGCGAAAGACATACAGACATACAAGTACACAGTATTCGTACATACATACATACATATGTATATATGTACATATGTATGTATGATTCGTTCGGCATTTGTCAAACTTTCGTTTGGTGATTCAGCTTCGTATATCCGATGTTTATTTACTTAATGGAAATTGATACAGTCCGCGTTTGTATAAATTCATTTCTAGAGAAATATATACTGCTGAGAGCCATAAAGAACACATATTCGAATTATATCAATGCACTTATTGTATAAACATTTATTTAAAACTTTTTTTTTACACATATAGAATAATGCTTAAGTGTGTTTATTTTATTATTATTATTTTTTGTTTGTTTGTTTGTTTATAATGCAATTGGTAATGCATGAGATTTTGTTTTGCGTTCAACTCGATTTTGATTTCTTGTGGTATATTCATAATACTAAATTTTTAAATTGTATTTATCCATTATCGAATTAAGACTAATCTACGGGTACATTTAATTGTATTACCTAATTTGTATTTAATTTTTACCTCCATTAAATTATGTATAGTATATCTCGAATATTATTTTTTTATGCATAACATAATTTGAAATATTTTGTTTAATTTTTTTTTTTTTTGTGTTTCATTAAGTTTACGTTTAGGTTTACAGTTCAAGTACAGTTAAATATATATTTCAAAAATATATATATATAATATACTGTTATATATATGTAGTAATAGCTATAAAATAATTGGAACTGAACTGAAACTTAATTCTAGACAGAAAATTACTTTTCATTCTTGCAATTTCTATACTTTAATATGTTTACCCATATGCAGCAAAAAAAAATAATAAATGTAAACAAAAAACTTCAGTTGTAATATTGTAATACTTTCAAGTGCAAAATTTTGATATACAAAGAAAATTATGTTTCAGTTATATTTGAACTATTTCAACAATATACTGCCATTGCACAATTAAAACCTGTATTCAGTTGCATTTTTTTTGTTAAATGCCAAAAACATTTTGCTATTTTGGCAGTGGGTTGTTTTTTTTTTTTTTTTTTTTAAAGATTAACAAAACAAAAATTGGGCCTAAAAACCTGGCAGCAAACATTCGACTTAAATCATAACTAATAAAATACCTTCAATGAAATATAATAAGTAATCAGTTATCAGCATCAGTTGCCAAATTAGATTCCGTTTGTGAGAGTGACAGCGGTAGCAGTAGCAGTAGCAGTAGCAGCAGCAGTAGTAGCAGTCGCAGTCGCAGAATCACTACCCCACTCAACTAAATACTGCACTTGGCCATTGCACATGCGACGTTTGGCGCGTATGGCAAACGATTCGCCGGCATCGATGCGATTCATGGCTCCACCAAAGTATCTGTTCACAGATTGCTTTAGATCAAGCATTGAATGCCCATTGGCGGGCGCACTGCCACTGCTCGCGCTGCTGCTGCCATTGGTTACTGTGGAGCTGGTGGAGTTGCGTCGACTGTCTGTCGGAGTGCCACAGCGTGACTTTTGCGGTCGCTGACGCAGCAAACGGCCGTGGGTGGGCTTCTCCGGTGGCAGCAGTGGCGCCGGCGGCTGCAAATCTTTGGCATATATGGGAAAGTAGTGGCTGGGTATAGGATTAATTGTAGTCGTGTTGATCACCTGCCAAAAAAGTAATAAAAACATATGTATATAAATAACACAAATGATCAAAATATTTGTGCACTGACCTCAATGGCCGTGGTCAGACGACGAGTGCGCCGCCTGCGCACCTCCTGATTGGGCCCAATGGTAATATCTTTGGCACTCAGTCTTCGCTTAATGGTACGCACCATTCGTGGCTGTTGGGCAGTTACCGTTGCCTTGGCCAACTCCATGCTGCTCAGTTGTTTCATGTTCTTTAGCTTGAAAATGCTATTGATGATGCCCGCCACACCAGCTGCGCCAGCACCGACGCTTCCATTGCGTTGCTGTGCTGATTTCTTGGGCGTTGCCATTAAGAAGGGATTATTACGGCCGAGAAAATTTGCCGGTGGCGGTATAATGAGATCCAGCGAGCTGGTGCCACGGCTGCTGCTCGAATTCTCATCTGAAGAGAGATCACAGTTGCGGCTGTTGTCGTAGCGTTTCGACAAGCGGAATGCTTTGCGTTTGCGACTATTGCCATTGCTGTTGGCAGCGGCATCCAGCTGGGGCGGAGCTGGTGCCAACAATTTGCTGGGCTCACCATCGTTGGCATTATCATCTGCTAAATCGGGCGTGCGCTTCCCCGAATTGTTTATCTGCTGGCAGAAACATTATTAGTTTATATATTAGAAATGATTTTATATTTCAGATCTACCTCTACATCTTCGTTCGATGTCGCTGCCTGCTGCTGTTGCTGCTGCTTATTCTGTTTTTTCACTTTGTCGATAATTTGCTTGATGGGTATTTCATCTTCGCTGGTATCGACTTCCGCCTCAGCCTCGGCCGCCTCCTCTTCATCATCATCGGTATGAAACTCGTACACATCTTTAGCAGACGAAGTCTTGGTAGTCACGCTCTCCTTAACTCCATTTGACTGTACTTGAGCGGGTTCCACTACATCTTCTGGCATCAGAAGCAACTTAAACTTGCCAATCAACAGATCATCGCTAAGTACGTCCTCTGGCTGCAGAAATACACGCGGCGTCAATGGCGGTCCACTGTGCCGCAACGCATAGTATGCTGGCGCGCGCTTGAACTCCCGTCCGCAGACAAATCGTTCGGAATACTCCTTGAGCGTGTGCTTAATGCGTTCCATCAGCGATGTCTCCGGCAATTGGCGCCACTCATCGCAAATTGGCAGCTGATGTCGCTGCTCCAGTATGAACGGCCAAATGTCTTTCAGCAAATGGTGATACTTTTGGTGCTGATGCTTGCGCAAATTGTAGAGCGTTATGTGCAGCATATCCACCCAATCAATTTGCAGGCGACGTATGAACTCAACGCCATCATTGCACACAGTGCAGCAGAATACGAAAAACCTGTTCAAACGAAGTTTTGTTTTAAATCATATCGAATGCAAATATATAATTAATTCTAATCTTGAATTCAAATTTCATCAGTTGATCTACTAATTAAAGCTATCAGCTTAAACACATCTCTGACATTGATTTCATTGATTAGACCAAATTGTTTTGGCACACTTACATATCACCGCGCAGAAGCTTGCGCTTGAAGTTCTGCATGCATTGGGTGTGAAACCAGTTCTTGCACTTGCAGCACTGCAGCATGTTGTGATCGAATTTTCCAGGCTTGCCGCAATAGCAATATATTTGTTCCTCATTAACGCGATGCTTTTCATCCCAGCTGAGTTTGTCCGCCTGCAGAATGGATAATTTATAAATTACATAAATCTTTTTGCATTTCATTTGATGAGTGATCTTACATGATAGGGCAGCTGCCGGCAAATTCCTGGCGGCTTGTTGGCCTCCAGTGCTGGCTGCATTTTCATGGGTTTTGCGCAACGCTTGCAGCACCAGATGCCACTGGCAATTTCGGTGGTGCAGCCACGATGATAGCCACGGCCGCAACGTTCACATATTTCAACAATATCCTCGTGGTGCGCCCGCTTGCAGGCCACGCACATCGGTCCGCTTTGCTTGGCGGCTGTGCCGCCAGTGCTTGGATCGTTACCCAATTTGCGAAGCTTCTCCACCTCGCACCATTGCTCCGACTTGTCGTCGAAACGCACCAGATACTGATCATCCGATTGTGCTATAATCGTGCCCAAATATAATCGTCCATCGTTGCATTTTATAAACACATCCTCCTGCAGTGCATAGCTGATGGGAGGCGGACTATGTGGTGCCGGCGGTGGAGTGGGTGGGGTGGGTGGTGCCGCAGCAGCCACTGATATTTCAGCCGCTTCCTTAATGCTCTGCGTAACAGTGGTGAAGCTCTGCTTCAGCAGTGTCGTTGGTAAGAGCTCACAGCCATCATTGCTGCCGGGTGATTTAATAGGCGAGCTTAAAGTTTCTGGTGTTGTGGGTGGTGTATGCGGTGTTGTTGTTGTTGAGTCCGGCTCGTCTATGACTATAACAGCAGCTGTGGCAGCGCTGCTGCTGCGACCTGTCGAGCAGCTGCTGCTGCTACTGCAGCTGCTGTCAGCTGCGCTGCTATCAATAAGCGGCAGAATCGCTTTATGCTGTATAGCGGGTATAATGGGCGAGGGCTGGCAAAGATTTGGTTCTGTGTAATGATTGTTGATGCATATGTTGATGCGATCCAGCACAACGGTCGACGACGGTGCTGCACTATTTGCGACACTGCCAAGTGCAACGTTGCTGCTGTTATTGTTATTGCTGCTCACTGGCACCAACGGCGGTGGCTGAAGTTTGGCCTGTAGATTTGGAGGTGCTGTATAGTATGCACCAACTGGTGCATACAATTCCGTGGCAGGAGTAACGGCAGTCGACGATGTGGGCGTGGCATATAGCTGATTTAATTGATCAGTCGTTTTATTAAGACTATAAACATTGGGCGCTGTACTTATGATGCGTATGTTGTTTATGTTATTGGCCTTAAATGGACCCCCCGTTTGCGGCTGCGTCTGCTGGTGCTGCTGCGGCTGTTGCGTAAAGTTGTTGGTTATTTGAATGCTGCTCGGATGCGTTGCTGCTGTTGTTGTATTTGCATAATAACGTTTCGCTCCACCCAGAGTTGGCGGCAGACTGCCGACAGCATTTGTCGCAAGCGTCGGCGGAGGTGGCGGCAAGATTTGATAGGTCAACCATTGTTGCGGATTTGGCGTTGCGGCTGATGGTTGTGCTAAATAACTGTATGTGGTTGTCGGTGCAGCGACAGCTCCAGCAAATTGCGGCGCCACATTTGACGACGCGTTGCTGTGGTCATGTGGTTGCAAATGAAAATGGTTGTTCATCATTTGGATAATTTTATTGTGCAGTTACTTTGTGCGCAGTCTTTTCTATAATATTCAAAGACAACAATAAAAAAAAAATAAGAAGCATTAGTTGAATTCTAATTCGTAAGTTATAGCTTCAACGGCACAAGAATAATCTGGCGCCTTTTTCAAGCAAATTGTTGCTGCTCACACACTCACACACTCACACACTCACACACACACAAACACGCACACTCACATATCCATACGGAAAAAGAGAACACCGAAACCGCTTGCGAGCCCTTTTGTATTCTACTTCTTACCTACATTTTTTCTCACGTAGCCGTGAACGACGAGCCGCATTTTTAAACTTGACTTTACATACCTTTTATTGTGTTTCAACACATATATTAAATTAGTATAGCATTAAATTATATTTGTTATTTAGATTTAAGTAATTTTGTGCATATTCTCGCATTATAGCAAACAAAATACATTAAAACAATCACTTGATTCGGCAATTAAAAGTGTCAGCCATTTTTCAGCATATGCATAGTGTTAGCGAATGACCTGTGTTAACTTAACAGTGTTGCACAACTCGATTTTACAGAGACCCTTTGCCTTTTATTGTAGCACATAAAATATAATACATTATTATAGTCTAATATAGTTTAATATGCCTGCATAAGGTAAAATAATTTGATTCTGTCAAATTAATTTTAAATTGTCACTCTTGTATTTTTGTCTCGCGGTAGAAAATACTAGCGAGTACTCGATACCTTGAAAACTATATAAATAGCAGCAGCGTTGACTTCGATAGGTTTTTGCAAGACATCATCGCGACCGATGGCGATAGACAGTACAGAGGAAGAAGAAACAAATTTTATTTGTGAAATCCAACAATTACGCTGTGCACCAACTTGTTAAAATATATACTTAAAAAGTCGAATTGTGAAAAGTAATAGAACAATTAAATAAAAACAAAGTGTGAAATAAGTGAAGAACAGTATATTTCTTTTCGTAAAACGTGTTTTAAATAAGAAAACAGCTGTCAAGTGTTGCGGTAGGTAACATACACACACGCACAGAAAATGTATGGTGACTGAATGTGGAATGGACTGGTGCCTATTAGTGAAAATTCATATTCATTGATACAAGTTTTTTTTTCTTTGAATTTGTATAGAGTATACACTTTATATGTCCAAAACGCGTGCAAGTCTTAAAGCCGTGCAACTAAAGCACGAATCAACGGAAGAAGAGGAGGACGAGGAGGACCAAAAGCAGCAGCGACCACGTCGCAACATGCATACAGTTGGTGAATCGGGCAGCGGAGTGCCAGCGTTTTTGGCCAAACTCTGGCGGCTGGTTGAGGATAAGGATACGAATAATTTAATTTGTTGGACCAAGGTAGGCCGCCATATTGTTTATTTACTTTTTTCTTTTTCGTTTGGCATGGTAACAATAACAAAATACAGGTGATTTAATTCTGTTTCGACTTTCACTACGTCATCGTTTGTCTGCACATTCGCTGATACGTTGTTGTTGTTGTTGTGGTTGTTGTTGTCACGGTGCTCACTCGCACGTATGCAAGAGGAGGACTGCTCTCTTCTTGAATTTTATTGTTGTTGCTGTCAATTTGCATAGGCCGTACGACCGTGCGTACGTGCGTGCCCTCCATCCAATGCATCTCTGAAAATTTTCCATTTGTCTGCCCCGTTCGTCCGTCTGTCTTTCGGTCACAACTCAATTCAATTTTGTTTTTCTGCCCTGTGGGTTTTCTGTCATTCTGTTTTGGGCTTTCTTTCGCCAAGTGTTTGCCGAGATAAGCAAGCTTTTTTTTTTTCCATTTTTTGTTTGCCATATTTCTCACGCCTATTTCATATGCGGCTTTTTAATTAGATAAATGCGTATTGTAAAAAGCACCCTTATCAGCGTATTATTGAAATTTAATGCCTGATATAAGACGTATGAAATCTTAATTTTGTAGACTCACAATTTGTAATTATCAAAACTATAAATAACGGAAATTGCATAGCCAAGACCCTATAGTATTATGATAACGTTTGTTGACAAACTTCAATTCACTTTCACCTATATTCCAGTTGAGCGTATAATGGAATTAATGGGTCTTTTTTTGTCATACAACCCATTTTTGTTTAAATTTTTGTTAACTATTAAAGCATGAAATATTTGCTGCTCATTGACAATGTGTCATCATTTCATATCTTTATCAGGATGGTTGCAGTTTCATCATTAAGAATCAGGCCCAATTTGCCCGTGAGCTTCTGCCATTGAACTACAAGCATAACAACATGGCTAGCTTTATACGGCAGTTGAATATGTGTAAGTTGACAAATAAAGCGCTGTTGATTTAGTCACAGCAGTGAAGAAAGTCTTTGTTCTCAATTTCAGATGGGTTTCATAAGATCACGTCTATTGAGAATGGAGGACTGCGATTTGATCGGGATGAGATTGAGTTTTCGCATCCGTGCTTCAAGCGCTATTACCCCTGTCTGCTGGACCATATCAAACGCAAGATATCCAATACTAAGACCGTGGACGAGAAGAGCGTGCTCAACAAGGAGACTGTTTCGAAAGTGCTCAGTGATGTAAAAGCTATGCGCGGCCGTCAAGACAATTTGGACTCGCGCTTTTCGGTGATGAAGCAGGAGAATGAAGCTCTGTGGCGTGAAATAGCCTCGTTGCGACAGAAACACGCCAAGCAACAACAAATCGTGAACAAGCTGATCCAGTTTTTGATTTCGATAGTGCAGCCATCGCGTAACATGTCCGGGGTAAAGCGTCACATGCAGCTGATGATCAACGATACACCGGAAAATGGTCGCAAGCGTAATGCGAGCGAGTCTGAAAGTGAAGGAGGCCCCGTTATACACGAACTGAGCGAGGAACTTCTGGGAGAGGTCATGAACCCAAACAGTCCCTATTCCAAGCAGTATGAAGGAGAGAGTGTATCACCCTTACCCATGGAGCGACCACGCTCCAATGCCAGCATTACCAGTTCCCAAAACTATGACTACTCGAATCAGAGCGCCGAAGATTTTATTACTGCTCAGCTTTTGAATAGTGGCGAAGCTGCCACCAATGTTGCTAGTTCACCTGGTGGTAGTCAACAAGTGCTTTACACGGTCACAGAAGCACCCGATTCGCATGTGCAGGAGCAAAACTTTCAGTCCAGTCCCCACAGTCTCTATAATAGCGACGACCAGCTAAATGTGCTCACCACTCCAATGGTACGGGAGCAAGAGGCGCGCAATCGTCAGCTGCTTAAGGAGAAGAACAAGCTGCGCCGCAATTTAGATATTCTTGGACAGGTGGATTTGAATTTGTCTTCAAAATCAACGCGCACACGAAGTGACTTTAAGGAGCAGCAACAGGTGAATGTAATGCCTCAACCATTGCTGGTTAAGATGGAGCCGGAGCAGAGCAGTGTGGCTGATAGAAATATGCCTGCTTTGATAGAGCCAGAGTCTAGCGATGCGGATCTGTACAATGTTAACTTTATTAGCAACGATATGCCAACGAACATCTTTGAGGTAGATTGAAAATGATCTACAATTTTTAAAATTGTTAATATATATTTGGGATATTACAGGATGACTCTTTGATGTCGACCTCTGGCATGGATGAGCAAGCTGCCAAACTGGATCAACAGCAGCAGTTTGGACGTACTACAGTAAATAGTGGAAAGTTTGCCGATATTCCGATCACCTTCGATTTGAGCAACAGTAATACCAATAACCCTTTGGTAACTGATGCCAACTTGGCGTCTACATCGAAGGCAGCTGCTGCTGCCAATGATATTCAAAATGAACAACAACAGCAACAGCAAGCAATGGCCGTTGCCAAGTACACAGGCGATAATGGAAACGATTCTCGATTGAGTGGACTGTTAGTAGCTGAGCCCAGACGACTTATTTATGAATCGATAACTAAATTTAATCATTATTCTTATAGGGACGATGTTTCCGGTCACTTGGATAGTCTGCAAGATGAGCTTGAGACATTGAAAGATCTGCTGCGCGGAGAGGGCGTTTCTATTGATCAGAACATGCTAAAGGGTGTAAGTATCAATCACAATAAAGTAGCTGTAGTTAGTCTGTATGTTAATCCGTCCGTGTGTCCGTTTTATCAATAAATTCTTAACATATATGTATATATATATATTTTATTCTATGTGAACATTCAGGCTGCGCCGAAGAGCGTTGCTGGCAGGATTCCCGTGTTGCAGCTGTCCGACGAGGAGCTGTTACTTAAGGTCAACGCGGTGCGTTTACATAGTTTTGATTTGCGCCCGCGCTTTAAAATAAATATTAAAACTCAAGGAAAACATTTAACTAAATCGTATATATTTGTTTCTGCTTGCAGCTTTTCAATGATTCGGATGTAATGGATAACTATGGGCTATCATTTTTGAATGACAACATGGTTGGCGATAAGAAAGGTTCGTAGGCAATCAATAGTATTTAAAATCTAGCAGTATTCACAGTGAATTTGTGCAATTTACAGCCAACAGCGGCTCTGAGCTAATGGCATATCAGCCCAATATGTATGATCTATCTGACATTTTGGACACAGATGATAACAAGGCAGGCCAGGATGCAAACAGTGGGCGTGAGTTGCAAACTCAGAGTTCTGTGCTGAATACGCCGCGCCACGATTTGTAAATAATTTTATATAATATAAGGATTCGTTTAAGAAGCAGCTCAAACAGAACATGGGCGAATAAATTGTTTTTTTTTTTTGTAATATTTGAATTTTATAATATATATATATATATATATATATATATATATATATATATATATATATATATATATATATATATGATTTAAGTCTTAATCTAAGAGACAGTCCTCTAATGTTTGTTTTACTTTTGTTTTTCAAATAGTCTTCAATTATTAAATATTTATTATTTTTACTGTTGACATGCCTTACCCGCTATATATAAAATATATAGATTTACTAAATCCAACCAATTCATTTGCAAAAATTATGAACATTTTAGATGTAATAAAATTTTGCAAGACTAAAAACGCAGTTAACTTAGATTTTATATTGAAAAATGCGAAAACGAATTAGTTTTAGCTTATCGAATTAACATACATATTACATAAATATATGGGATAATGCATGTAATATCAATTATAAAGAACATAGTTAGTAGAAAGTGTATTGAAAAATATTAGAAATTAAAACATTTTGATCACAATATATACACTATAGATACCTTAAAATACTACTTACGCGTAATAAAAATTAACTTTGAAAGCGTTTGAGCTGCAAACTATATGTTGTTTTATTTCAGTTGGAAATACTTTAAGCTTGATTAAAAAACTAGTGCAATGAAAATTCACTTGGGATATCGTTACGATTCATCTAATTCATCCAGTCATCAGTTTTATAAAACTCCAAAATAAAAAAAAAAAATTATTTTATTAATCATTTCAGAATGTGTATGTAAAATTTATTTTGTTTTGTTGATACAACTCAATAGATATGAACACATACAACATCGCTTTAATAAAAAATGTTAAATTAAATAGAAAACTTAGTCTAATTAGCGTCTTAGAATAATTCTATATAATTTGCATAATATGTAAAAATAATACATTTAATGTGACTTAGAGTTGTTCGTATGCGTAAAATACCCAGAGAAACAGATTTGTAATAAGATTAGGCTTCGTCCTTGTACTTAGCGTCCTTCAGAATGCTGGCGAACTCGAACTTGACACGTTCGCGCTCCGATCTAGGCATGCTGCGTAGCGTGTCCACAAGTGATAGGCAATAGAGCTCAATGGGATCATTGATAGGCGCTAATCTGGGCAGAGGAGCAGCCATTGCTTTCCGTTTGGCCGCATTGGCCATGATGTCTTTGCCGGGTGCACTGCGTCTCGTGAGCGCTGCCTTATAAATGGGCTCAATGGTCACCTCGCCATTGGACAGCGCCGTGTTATGTCTGTATTGAGGTTCGCTCTTAACCGTTTGATTGTGGTATTGTGGCTTAACGTCTACATTTTGAGCATGCGACTTCATGTCCGGCGGGGACCCCTCATCGGTATTGCCCATTATTACCATGGGCATGAGCAGAGGTGAAGATGCCGGAGAGTTAGCTTCCGTATCGTTGTGGTTATTGTTGCTGCCGTTGCCATTAGATATTGAATCCTGCAATGCGGCTTCGGACTTTGGCTCCATGACCATCAGCTCAGGCACGATTTCATTATCACTGTGTCCACCCGCATGCGTCGAGCCATCTTCACTGTTGTCATCATCCAGCTCAATGATATCATAGTTCTCCGTGAGATCAATTCGCAAGTGCTCCGGATCTGGATATATAAAACTGTTGCTGTCGTTGTCGTTGTCGCTGCTGCCTCCGCCATTATTATTACTTGTATTATTGGTCTGCGTTATATAGGCTTGTGCCTTTCTCACATTGTACGTTTGTGCTGTGTTTTGTAAAAATGATAGATCCTCTGTGAAGCGTCGCTTGCGCACATTCGGATTTACCTGACCGGTTTCGAGTGCCTTAATCTCTTGTAGATAATTGTACCGTATGTTCTTCCATTTCGTTTGTAGAAATCGTGCTGTTTGTGTATGAAAACGGGGATGATTAATACAATACATTTTGATTTGAAGCTTGTTGAGGTAGGTAAAAAAAAAATATATTGATAATTATAATTATTTATAATTTAACGAAAAATATTCTATTTTTTTTTATCTTTAATAATAATGACATTCCTGTAGCATTACTTAGAAATTTACTCACATGAAGCGCCTAGTTCGTTAGCTATGCGATCCCATATGTCCACTCTAACGGGATTTCGGCGGTAATGCGGATGGCTCACATCGTAAATGGCAGGATTGGAGCGAACCAATTTTATAAGGCGATCATCTGGGTTGTTTTTGGGAAAAATCGTTAAAATCTGTGTCGCAGTACATTTCACTTTCTACGTTCTTCTCAAATAGCAAGAACAGCAACAAAAACAGCAGCAGAACCAACCCTTAGGCCGTCTTCTCTATTAGGGGAAGACTGTGTGCGTGATGCCGCTGGGGGGTTGATTCTGCACTTTTCAATTGTGTATTGTAGTTACCAAAAAAAAAAAGAAAAAAAGAAAAAGTCTCTTACCGAACTCGGGTCCAGTTGTCTCACGTTCTGCATAATATCGCTGCATTTCTCTTTTTATCATTTTCCTTTTTGTTGTTATTTTGACAGCTTTGATGCCCACAAGTAAATTGTATTTGTTTATGTTTACGATAGCAACAGCAGCAGTTTGGCTTAATTTGAATTAAGCTTTCTATAGGGGCGCACGTTCTTTGCATTGATTAACACTCTAAATTGCGCAGTGATATCAATGGCTACATTTATTTTCGCGTAGTAATTGTAAAAAGACCGTTGTGTGCGCGATGTCTTCTGGGTTTCTCTGTTTTTTCAGTTTTGTTTTACGCGCTCTGCGCACGCTCATTGGTGTTTGGTGGTGCCAACGTTGTTTATTTGTTGCCGAGCTGCCAACTTTACTTTTGTTGTGCAGTATTTAAAAACTCTTTTAGTATATTTCCTTTGGCGTCAAATTTATTTTGAATAACGTAAAAACGAAAAGTCTGTATTTCTGTTTAAATTATTTCTTATTTATTTCGCAAGACAAGTTTTACTTTAATATTATTTTCAACGCGCAGAGTTAAGCCCGTATTAAACACTAAATCTTTGGGTTGGGTAATCGGTAAAATCTTGAAATTCTTCAAAATGAAGCACAGCAGCGTTTTTATTAACATCATAACGTATTTCTGACCTAAATCCGCAATTCAAGGAAAGTCCATTAGAGTAATAGAATGTACATTTTTAAAAATTACTCACCTATACAATTGCGCAGACCCATACTAAATGGTATATACGCATATCTATGTCGATTCGCACTGTTCTCTGGTAGAAAACGGTCAGGATCAAACACTTCGGGCTTATTCCAGTATTTATGATTGTGATGCACATCAAAGACATGCATGAAGATTTGTGAGCCAGCTGGCAGTATAAGTCCATTTGGTAGCTCAGTATCTTCTGAGGTTTGACGTCCTATAACAGGAACCGGTGGGCAAATTCGCATTGTCTCCTTTATAAAGCGGTCCAAGTACTTCAGCTTCGACAGCTGATTAATATCCACATTACTCTGATCATTTATATGATCCAATATCTCCTTATAGCACAGCTCCTGCATATCTTCGTACAAGGATAAATTGAATATGGTAAACACCAGGGCAATGGAGGAGGTATCAAACCCTCCGAACATCAGTGTGGTGACCTCCTCGCAAATGCCCGCATGATCGATCAGACCATCCTTCTCGGCACATATAAGTGTGTCCAGCATAGCGAATCGTCTTTTCTTGTTAACGTAACTAGAAAGTGGATAAAATATATCAGATAAAATAAATTTAACGTGCAATTTTAATGTACATATCATCGTCTGGCAACTGATTGGAACGCCGCTCATTTAGCTCCTCTTCTAGGAGGATTCGACGTTTCGCTATGATATCGTTGGTGAATTCATGCACCACCGACAAATATGAAATGTTCTCATAAATTGGAAATATCTTATATCTTGTGTTATAGTAGTGCAGTGGAGAGCTGAAAGTTTTCACAAAGCATTTCTCAAACATTTTCATGCTCTCACGATAATGATCGCCCTGCTCGGTCATATCATCCAGATTGATGCCCATGGCTGTCTCTATAATTACAAAAATAATTATATACATTCTAATACATATATTGATAAGCTGAATTTCGTCTAACCACAAATGCTATTGAGCGAAAATCTAGGTATAAGTTCCGTGAGTGAGATAATGCTCTCCGCCTGATGCTCGAATCGCTTTACAAACTTTTGACTCTCCGCTCTGAATGAATATAAGAGATATGTATATAAAAAATAATGTATATTTATATATTTATGATAAGCTCACCTAAAGACTTCTTCAAATTGAACTAATATATTATAATGAAACGTTGGAGTTATCATCTTACGTCGTGTATGCCACTTTTTACCTACACGTCAATCAATGAAGAGTCTTAGTAAATTGATTTTAATATCTCGAAAGGGGTTACCTGTTGAGGTCAACAGTCCCTTATGCAGCGCGGGCTGCATAAATTCATAGTCCGTGCTCTTGGTTATCAGACTCGTGTGACTTAATACAAATTCTACATTCACAGGATCGATGATATTATACGCGGGTGATCCAAAGGCATAAATCAAATAGCTTTTGCCCATTGCCGCAGCCGAATCGCGATAATACCTGAAAATAGCCGCTAAAAGCAAACGTAAACAATTGGTCGTGCTCAATAACGTTTTTTTTTTTTTTATTTTTATTTTCTATTACCATCATCTTTTCCGTATAGATCGAAACAGTTTCCAAAGATTGTACGACCCTTCATTGCCGGCGCAATGTACTCCACACATCGCCCATCCTTAGCTCGAACTCGACGTGCAAAAAACGCCAAGATATAATATTCTTTATGGATCCTAATTAGCCAATATAACAGTGTAAACACCGTGATAATCAGTATACAGAGACAGACCATATCAAAGCGAACTAGTCTAGTCAATTTCCAGAGAGCGACTGGAGTATAAGATCTTAAGTTGTTTATAATGTTCAAGTAGAAGCTCATAAATGCAAGATAAGATTGTAGCAAAGAGTTTCAAGCTGTTTGTTGCTTTTAACATGTGGCTGATAGTTTCTCTCTTATATATTGTCTTAACTCTTATAATGAGAAATTCTGCATTTTGTGCATTACTAAGCATTTACATACTCTGCACATTTTTATTTCTATCTTAGCACAATATTTAATTAAAAAATTTAATAGTTTTATTTTTCTTATCAATATTATATATTAAAATTTATTATGTTTCCCTAGACCAAGAGTTTTAGTAAAAATAGAATTAGAAATTTAATTTGAATTTCTATCCCACATATATTTGCGTTATTTAGTATATTTTCTAATATATTCAATGAATTTTAGGTTTGATACTAGATTTTAGTATTTTATGGTTATACAAGTGTGGTCACACTTATATAGCGCTGCTTAAATAACAATCAATGCGTTGTTTAAAAATCTCGCTTGATTTCGTGAAATTATGCATCATATTTAATTGTGCGCACAAAAGACATATTTTTTCGGGACGGCTGGTCGTCGGTGTCAGCACGGCGTGGTCTGGGACCGCAACACATTAAGCTCAGAACCTCCATCAGCAATTGCGCGCGTCCCGCTTGGGAAAAAAACGGCACGTGCTTGTTTGAAACAAATTGCAGTGAAATATGAACGAGGACCGCTTTGGTAGATTTGGAGCACTCATTGGCGTTGCATACGTGAGCAGCACACATTGTCGCTTTCTGGTAAGAGTCCAAAATCCAAATACCAAACTCGCACAACAACCCAAACACACACACACACACACAAAATTGCTCACACATACTCTGACCCAATATCTATTTTAATAGATTTATTCAACAAAAAATGCTGAAGTGCTCGCCTATCATGAACTCAAACTGCGTCAGATAGTGCATAATGCTGGCTGGCTGGAATACGATCCCGCAGAGATATGGAAGCTTATGCAGGAGTGCATTGAGGTGCGTAGCGTACAAGTTTTCGATTATATCATCTATATAGATATAACCCCCACCATTATTAACTGCAATACTTCACACTTGTGTATGTGTAGACTGCGTATAAAAACCTGGTGATACTCGAAATCAGTCCGCATGACATCATTGCCGTGGGCATTGCTAATCAGCGTGGTACAACTGTGCTATGGAACAAGCGGACGGGTCAGGCCATACACAATGCCATTGGTTGGTCCGATTGTCGTAGCACTGCGATACTTAAGTCACTCCTTCAAAATGTCAATCGTAATGTGAATTATTTGCGCTATCGCAGCGGTTTACCACTAAGTAGCTGCTTTAGCGCTCTGAAGATTAAATGGTTGTTGGAGCATGTGCCAGCGGTAAGCAAAACCATTGAGGAGGACCAGTGCTTATTTGGTACATTGGATTCGTGGCTCATATGGGTAAATACACAGTAAAGTCTAAAATTAATTTACAACCGCAATAAAATAATATTTATAGAACCTTACTGGCGGCGTCGATATGGGTGTACATTCAACGGACGTGACTAATGCACACTATACATCACTTATGAATATTGCCACACAGCAATGGGATGCCAAGTTGTGCAAGTTCTTCAAGCTGCCAATGGGTATACTGCCACGCATTCGTTCAAATGCAGAGATCTTCGGATACATTGTGCAGGGTGCATTGATGGGTGTGCCCATTGCTGGCGTAATGGGCGAGCAGCCAGCTGCGTTGCTGGGTCAGCTGTGCGTTAAGGCTGGCCAAAATGTCTGCACACTAGATGACAGCTGTTTTGTTCTGCTTAACACTGCACAACAAAGAGTTGAGTCGGAAAATGGTTTAATAACGGGCATAGCGCACAAACTAGGGCCCACAGCAGATACGCATTTTACGCTCGAGGGAGCTATATCCAATGCCGGATCCACTGTCAATTGGCTGCGCCAGGGACTTCGCATCAATACCGAAATTAATTCCAATGACAATGTTGTCGAGTCACTGAACACATTTTTGGGCGAGAGCTCAATGATTTCTTCCTCTTGCTCCTCGAGCATGCTCAATGCTGAGTGCGGACTAGCGGCAAAGCGTTCGGAGATAACATTTGTGCCCGCCTTCCATGGCTTATACGCGCCCTACTGGCGCTATGATGCACGGGGCATTATATTGGGTCTAACCAGTCAAACTACTGCCGAAAATATTACACAAGCCGCCTATGAAGCGACTGGTTTCCAGATCTACGAGGTTCTGCATGCCTTTAAGCGAGATACTCCCAACTGGGATCCGTCTTGCATGCAATCTGTGCTAACGTTTGGCGGCGAGTATGCAGAGGACAGTCACCTGGTGCAGTTTGTCGCGGATATTATTGGCTGGATGTTAGAACGCCCGCAGACAACATCTCCCGCTGGTTTGGGTGCCATGATTGCTGCTGGCATAACTATGCGTGTGGTCTCGCTATCTTACGCGACGCGCATGTATACGCCACCCACAGACGTATTCTCGCCCACAACAACTCAAAATCGTAAGTGACTAAAGATGTCAGTTTTTAGGCATTTATAATAATTATATTAATTGTGTAGGTCGTGAGCTGCTGTATCGTCGCTGGGACTATGCGGTCAGAAAGTGTCTGGCTTGGAATAACTATGAGACTTATGAAGCGGATGTGGAGCTATTCGCTCAACGTGAAAGAGATCCCAATTTACCTATACGACGCTCCATACCGGGCAGTGTGTTTCTGACCACATCGTTTGCGTTGCTGTTGCTGGCCGGTTTTTTAAAGAACAATCGCTTAGCTTAGGTGTAACGTATTTAGCATGCTTTTAGGTGCTGCCCATCGGACTCTGCGCCCAATTTGTTTTGTTTCTCCGAAATCTAGTCACAACAAATATGTATGTAGGTTCAATTTCGCATTCAAAATTTATTGTTTATTGTAGATAGTAATTTATATATTTAGTATTTCCTTACTTTAGTCTAAACTTATTTTCGCTAATTTGTAGATCAAAAGTTTTGTGATTGGCATATAATTGATGTATGCCGAACTAACTATATTTATATACGTACATGTATGTTTTAGTATATATATATATATATATATGTATATATATATATATTTATTATATGCTCATTTCGAATGTTGTACATTTTTTATTCTTTTCAATTTAGTTTTCTATTTATTGAAATGATTTTAATGTATAAATGAAAGACAATTGTTAAAGCTGTGGATCCACAAATACATTAAGCAAATTTAGCGTCCGCATTCGCTGTTAATCGAAAGTTACCACAACCAAAGCATTAAAAGATTCTAAATGAAAAGTTTCTTAACTTATTGCCACCAGCTGCAGTAGGCGAGCTGGTGTTTTACTGTTTCTGTGGAGGAGGGATGCGTTTGTCAACGGCATGAATAATTTAAGCTGAAAAACTGCCACGAGGCATGTGGCGCATTGCGTGATGGGGCGCAGGCCACTTCATTGGAGCTGAAGCCGGAGTTGCAGCAGCACAAGTGGACACTGTTTGTTTAGCCATCTCGGCGAGATGGCGCTGTTGCTGGAATTCATTTGCCAGTTAATTAGCTGGCTGGCTGGCAAGGTAGGTAGGCACCCGTAGCAAATGGATGCATTCAGCTCGTGGGATTGGCTGCGTGCTACGTTCCGGCTTCAGCCATTGAATGCAACTTAAGTTATTGCGCTTATTGTTGGCACGCGAATTGTTGCCAAGACAGCCCGGGCGGCAGTAGATGGAGTCGCAGCTGTGCTCATGCATACCGGCCCACGGGCAATGTGCACTTGAACGCACGCTCCAGCACCCAATCCCAAAAGCACGCCCAACCTGCAAAGTTGCGATGGCAACTCCAACCACTGACATGCAGCCTGTTGTCTTTGCTCCACGTCCAGCCACAGAGCTCGAGTCGTAGTGGAGTCACTCTGGCACTCTTTCAAATGAGTTTTTATGCGCGCTACAGCCAACTGCATGCAGCAATTCGATGAATGTTTTATAAACATATAAATTAATTTCTTTAATTAAAGAAAATTTTTGAATTTTTCAATTGATTCAATTAATTTGAATCGTTTTTTTATTCATCGATTAGCTATTAATATATAACGTCTTTATACACTTCCATAAAATTAGATATTTTCTATTATCTCATATAAATATATCTTATTTTAGTATTTTCCATTAAATCATAATATTTTGATATCTACTCCAGCAGCAGCGCCTGCAATGGGTCGTCTATGATCGTTGAAATCTCAGCTACACATTCCAGAGACGTTTGCAAATTGGTTTGCATTTGAAGACGAAACGACAGCGGAGTTGACGAAGCGCAGTAAAATGTGAAATTTGTGCAAACATTGAGACAATCTCGTACCCCAAGAAACACCTGGATGGAAGAGGTTTCGGGAGCGTGACACAAGGCTCAGCCAAGTAAACTTTGCACGTAGTCAATTTAAATAAATTAACACGCTCTTTCACGTGTGTGAGTGAGACAGAGAGAAAGAGAGAGGGAGGGTGGGAGAGACAGAGACAGAGAGAGAGAGACAGACGGCGCATATGTATATATGTACGTATATTTTACCGACATGCGTCCCACTGTGCTGCAATATGCCAAATAATTTGACATGGCCACGTAGCGATGAGAATCGCAGTTGGCATCGCCCACTCCGAGGGGGTATCAATGTACAATGTCAGCGTGTCCGGGTGGGTTTTCGCCGTGTGGCTTCGAGGGCTTAGCATTGTGGATGCAACACGCTATGGCATGGGTGGGTGGGTGTGTGTGTCGGGTATGGCGAGAAGGGGGTGCACGCATAAATCTTCAAGTTTATGGCATCAATAAATGTCGAGGCGAAATAATGATTTCGTCAAGTTGCCATTGTGCAATCGCAAACGGAGTAACCCGCCCCCTGTTGCTCCCCTATCGCTTTGAAGCGGTGGTTGGCACAAATAGAGGGAATTCGTGTACTATAAACGAAACGCTAACTACATATTTCTTTGTTTTTTCTTTATTTTACCTTTCATATTTGTATTTTCAAAAACTCCGAATATAAATTTAAATTGAACTTCGCATAAACCACATTTGATAGCAATGTTTACGTTAAGCTCTAACTGACAGCGCAGGCAAATCTGAGACACCACGCGCAACTCCATAAACAAGCGCTATTAAATTCGTGGGCGGTGGCACGCCCACTTCGAGGAAAGGCTTCGCACATTGGGCGTACAATTTATTTATTGAGCGAAATTTACTTTCAGTTTTATGACGAACTCATCTGCATATGGGCCCAAAGCGAACAGAAAGACGAGCTGAATCATTTAGCAGGAGCCAGAAGCCAGGAGCAGAAACAGGATCCGGCGTTCTGTGGGTTGGCTGTGGGGCTGACAGCAGTTGAGCTTATCAATTGTCCCGGGCACAAAGTTTTACGCAGTTTTTACGAGCCGCCCTCGCATGGCAGCGCGCCATAAAAATATCGTAAATTCGCAGAGCGAAAGTTTTTCCAAGCATGAAAGCCCGACGACTCAACTGGCGTTTCACTGTGGCTCAGCGGCTCGACTCATAAAGCTGGCGGCATCGTAAAAACCTTAATTAATTTTCTAATCAACATTTTTCCTGCATGTAAATCGTCTGCTTATGAATGAGTGTGTGTGTGTGTGTGTGAGTGTGTGTGTGTGTGAGTGTGTGTGGGTGTGTGTGGGTGTGTGTGTGTGTGTCTCTCTTTCTCTCGCTCTCTGCGTACTTGTGTGTGTAGCATAATTTTTAGGTCCTGTATTTAACTGCGCTGGCCTTCAGCTCCATTAGTTCCCAGTTGCCTAAGCCGCCACTATATGTCAAAGCAACGGCTTCTTAAGGGCAGCTAACAGCTCCAGCTGCCAGTGGCGCCATCGATTTACAGTCTTTGAGCCGACTCCAAATGTTGCGTGCGACAATTATTTAGATTTTCTATGCTATTGTTTGCTCTGTTGATTGTCTAAGCGAAGCAAACGCTTACGGCCTGTAAACGAATTTTAATGCAGCTTTCAAAACAGTTATTACAAATAAATTGGGTGTAAACGGCTATGAGATGCCAGTTTAAACTACAAGAATAGCCTGAGAGTGAGTATCTACAGCAGAGAACCAATCTGGTGAAACCAATAGTTAAGTTTCCTTGAGTGAGGGATTAACCAGGGTAACTAAGATTAGCATGGTACACAGCATAGTTGTTAATAAAACTTTATTTTCTCAGCATATGCATTCAAAAATAATTTACTTAAAAATTGTCAGCTTAGTTTATTTTTTATTTAGATTGCAAATAAACTTTTAAATAAATGAAATATAAAAATATATAATTTTTATTCGACTGAAAAAGAATTTAATCAGGCTGTCAGTAATATAAATTTGATTATAATTAGTCACCAAAACAATCACAGATCAACTGTCCATAGATTCATGTATATAAGGTCGTGTTTGCATGGGTTTTAGCTTGTCGGTAACACTGCAAATTTATCCTATTATTAAATGTATATTGAAGTTTTAAAGCACTTGATACATATTCTATGAAAAGGATTCTATCCAAGATTAAACAAGCAAAAATATAATGTTAGAAAAATTATAAAAAAGGCAGAAATATTATTTTAAATAATTGTTGAATAAAAAAAAAAACAATTGTTGAAATTTCGTTTTTAATGTGTGAAAAATGTACAACTTTATTTCGCTTCTGACTCTTCTCTTAAGATCACTAGCAGAAATTAAGTAGGAGAGCAGCTATGTTATTAGCAGCTTCGATTACTGCTAATAACATGGCACGAGACTGTTGAGCAAATCTAATGACATTAACAGCTTTTATCATTAACAGAGTACGCCAAAGGTTGCTGAGCAGTCGTTGCTAAGCAAGGCTGCAATAGATTTTTATATATTATTTGAATTCTAAAATATTTGTATATTATAATTTCAAATGCAGCTAACAAGCTATTTAGTTCATGAACTAGTTAAGCTATGCTTGGAAAGTCTGACAGTCTGACATTGCGACAAGTCCACAGACAAACAATTTATATATATATTTAACAATTAGCACAGTCAAGCCTGCAATGTTGTAATTGTACATTTGTTGCCCTGACGATGCTCAACAAAATATTACGCATACGCCTCGTTATGCAGGCAAAGAACTTCGCCCGGGGCCAATTAACATGGACAGCGTATGCATATTGTGTGCAGCACTGCAAATTAATTTAAATATTTAAAGACTTTAATTATTTGTTACAGCCCAGACAACCTCTCAGCGGCAGCCACCAGTTAACATTGGAAATGCTGCAACCGGGGTGCCGGGGTGCCGGTGGCCGGCGGGACATGTGCCTCATGGGCCACATGGCAACATGGCAACATGCGACAACAGTCAAACAGCCAAGCGTAAACTTAACTGACAAGTGGAGACTTAACTTCCATAACAAATTGCATTCCAATTGCACGTCGAGCAGTCGCCGTGCCGTCGCAGTCCTGACAGCAGCGTCCTGTCCTGCAACACTGGAGTCACAGCCATGAGGCATAAACAAATGCAAACAGACACACGTACACGAGCACCCACACGCACGCACGCTTAACCACACGTAGAACGCCATTGCTGTTAATTTAAATTGCTTTAAAAAAAAGCCACAGAAATGCAAAAATAAAATGCAAGTCGAAACTCGAGTGTCTAAGATACCCTGTAAGGAGGAGCCTCTGCACAGCATATTTTAGAACTTTGCTGTATGCACGAGACAAGACCATTGGCCGACCGGTCATTGTCGTTGCTGTTTTAATATGCAGGGTATTGAAGCAGTGTCTACAGTGGCAAATGGCAACAGAAGCAGCTTCTGCAGCGCTCTTGAGCCGCACACACGGCCATGCACGAAATAATCCTAAAGGGTGTGAAAATATGAATGCAACCAAGAGTATCCACATTGTAGACGGACGGGGCCACGCTGAAGACGCATAGCTGTTGTGCCACATAGCACATAGCATAAAAAGCAGAAGAAAAAGAAGTGGAAAATAAACGAGCACACGCATACACACACACACACACTGAGAAGAAAAGCAAAATTATGTATTATGCAACTTGGTGAAGTCGCGACAGACCGACACATAGGGGCGCGCACAGAGTCCACTTGGGTTTGGGTAGAGCCACAGTTGCTTCTCAGTTGCCAGCTCGGTTGCAATTTTCGTTGGCCATGCAAATGGCATGAAACTTTATAGACCTCAACCCCCTCCAACAAGCAGCAACTCATCCTTATCGCGGTTAGACGCGTCTCCTCGCACTTAAGCGTGCGCCCGCTTCTCGCCTCAAGCTTGACTGGATGCTGCTCCAGCTGCGACTGTTCCTGCTCTTGCTCCTGCTCCTGCTCCTGCTGTTGGCATTGCATAAATAACTAAAATGATTTTGGCAGCTGCATTTGGCTTTCAATTAAACCAAAACTTGCGCTCTTCATATAATTGCCATGCAAACAAAAAACAATTAGACTAATACCCTAACACCCACGGCAAATTTACTGAATCAAGAAAACTTTAACAAATTTTATAAAATTTACTTTGCTCTTGAAATTGTAAGAAATGAGCTTTGTCAGCTACTTTGTCTCTTTGGCATAGAATTATGTTCGTTAAATATATATTAAACTCTATTCGACCTCTAGATGTTTTTGTGAATTTATTTTAAGCTACAAATGAAAATGTATCAAAGCCAACTCAGACATTATGAATTAAAAATTCAGCTGAATTTTAACTGGACGTTAGTTCTAATTCTCAAACGAAATTTCAACACTTAACCATTTTCCAAAGCATCTCGCTAATTAATATATGTCTGCTAGTTAAGAAGTTTCACAATTCGACTTGCTTCGGATGTAAAAAGAAATGATGTAGGCGAGCTGGTTTCCAGTGACTTCCAAATACCCTTGATTCAGTCATAACAAAGGTATATGTAGTCCTATTAAGTCAGTCAAGCAAGAGCTTCCTGTTGACTCATAATCATTGGTTATCCCATGCCATTGATGTTGTCCTGGCTAAAAGCTAACAGTTGAGCCAAATCATGGAGTAGTAACTCCGGGAAAACTATAAAATTTCAGAATCGACTGCTACAAAGGTAAGATATATGTGTATTGAGAGCTAAGATCAGTTGCAGCAGAGACGCTTACATTTCGCTGCACTTCGGTAAGTAAAAAATATTTTGGTGAGGCCTCAAACGGCATCGCAATTGCGGAAAAATACCAGGCGAACATACATGAGTAGTAGGTCGCAAAATTTTAGTTAAAATTGAGTAAACATTTTGAGTTGACCTTGAATTAAAAGTAAGAGAGAGAGAGAGAAAAAAAGAGGGAGAGAGATAGAAAATAAAAAGAGAGAGAGAGAGGCATGATCAATGAATTACCTGGCACTGGTAGTTTAATGCTAATTTTAATATTTGGTTATCATCCTACTTCTCATTTCTGTTCGCCTGTTAATTTTCACGGAGCGTACAACAACAGCCATGCGAAGTATATTGAAAAAGCAATCTGTAAATAATAAAAAATATTTTTGCTAGGCCTCAAAAAGCATCGCAATCTCGATAAAATACCAGGCGAACATAAATGAGTAGTAGGTCGCAAAATTTTAGTTAAAATTGAGTAAACATTTTGAGTTGACCTTGAATTAAAAGTGAGAGAGAGAGAGAACGAGAGAAAATAAAGGAGAGAGAGAAAAAATATGAGAGAGAGAGAGGGAGAGAGAGGAAAAATATGAGAGAGAGAGAGGGAGAGAGGAAAAAAATTAGTGAGAGAGAGAGAGACAGAAAAAAATAGAGAGAGAGAGAGAGAGAGAGAGCAAACAACACACACACTCTCTCTCCTTCATTTAATTCAAGGTCAACTCAAAATGTTTACTCAATTTTAACTAAAATTTTGCGCCCTACTACTCATTTATGTTCGCCTGGTATTTTTCCACGATTGCAATGCCGTTTGAGGCCTAGCAAAAATATTTTTTACTATTTATTAAGCTGAGCCTATTCAAAAATTCACTCATGAGCATGCAAATATAATAAAGAATAAAAATTATTTACAGAGAATATTTAAATGCAAAGAATAAAATGAACACAAACCTAACAAAAAAATTCAAGTCTACATACATACATTCATTATACTTTGTGCGCGAGCCAGTATGTGTTGTTGCAGATAAAAAGAAACTTGAGCTGAAATGCAGGGCTTAACACTCTTTTCTATCGTCCAATGCATGAAATTTCTCTCTTCTTATTTCGTTTTGTTTCTATGTTTCGTTCTCTCAGCTCATCGGCACGATCAGCTCATGACTAAAGCTTGCAATTTGCTTACTGCGCAGTTATTAGGCGATAGCGCTGCGGCTGCAGCAGAGGCTATACTATGGAAACTTAATTGTTTCATAACTTTTTTTCTAGACATACGTTCTCAATGACATTTTCATATTTAAATGTACATTATGACATTTAAATGTACCTATCTATCAATAATATATATACTTTAAGGGGTGTGGCACGCCTGCCTCCCATTTTTTCCTATTCTTAATGGGATCAGGGTATAAAAATTATTCTTCTCAATAATTATAACGTGAAACTTAAAAATTCAATCATTAATTAATTCTTATTTAAATATAAAATAAGAAATGGTGTGACACATTAAAAGTAAGCTATACACATGCAGTTACTTTTTAGGCAAAAATTATGATAATTGCATTACTATAGACTCTATTTGAGTAAAAATTGTTCACACATGATTACTGGCGACAAGATGAGAAAAAACTTGCAGCCTTGCTCTTGCTCACCACCGCCGGCAATATTCTTATTTGTTTTATATTATTTATATATATATATATATATATATATATATATATATATATATAATTTTTATATTTAATTTATTAAATTTAATTTCTGCAATTTTTGTAAGTTTAACAAAGTTTATAATAAAATGATTTAGCTTTATCGTTGGCTTGAAATTACAAAAATTATAAATTATAAACATGCGCAATATCTAACACGTTTGAAGAGTATTAAAAAAACTTATTAAAAGTGGCGGGAGTAGCCACTATTTGTTTCAAAAAGTAATATGCATTTATTTCATATAATATTAAATTATTTAAATTATTTTTATATTTATCAATATTTTTGCAGCTTAACTGCACACAAAAAGAGTATTGAATTCATCTATAATAATTGTCGCTTGGTTTTTGGGCTCCGCCGGCTTGGTGGAATATGGCAGACGCCATAAATTTCATTGATAAAATTGTTAGCGACAACTTTTTGACAATGTTCGAGTTGGCGAGTGGGCGTGGCGCAACCCTTTGTCCCTCCAGCTACAGGCAACTTTATTAAAATTCAAGACGACAACTGCGACGCAGTAAAAAGAAAATGCCAAGAAATTGTATTACAAAATATTATGGGTTGAGCACCTCCCTAGCGCAGATAACATGGGCCCAGCGCGAATTTCAAGCTCTGCAGGAGCTGTGTAGGAGCCGCAAGTGAAGCACATGTGGCACTGTCGCTGGAGGCTAAATCGATTTCATATTGAACAGAAACAGTTCAAGTAGCGCAAGCAAATGAAGATTGGATGAGTTCGAGGAGTCGAAGTTGAAGTGGGAGACGGAGCGGGAGAGGGAGCGATGGAGAGAGAGAGAGAGAGGGAGCGGTAACGGGAGAAGGAGAGAGAGAGGGAGAGGGACCGGGAGCGAAAGCAGTTGCCTCGTCGCACTGCGGTTCAATTCGATGATTTGTGGCCTTTGGGCTGCGTCTTAATTTATCAACATTTTGCTGAGCTCACTGAGCAAGACAATCTCTGCTATTAAAGCGGTGGTAAGGTGGTGCGGTGGTGCATTGCTCAAAGTGGCTAAAAAGTTTTTTTACAAAACTTTTGAGCAAGGCTGCATTGGGCGTGATGTAAGCCAATATTTTATATTTAATGAAATTATTTAAAAACAATTTTGGCCTGAATAAGATTTTGTCTAAAACTGAGTCTGTATTTTTTTTTTTAAATTCAAAATCAAATAAATATATTTGAATAAATTTGATTTACTTCTTGCCCAGATAATCTGGAAATTCTTCAGCAGCTTCATTGATTTGGAGCCTGAACCGAACCACGGCGAATGCTTGTTTTTTTTTTTTTTGCATCTTGCAGCCCTGGCTTAAAGTTTTACTCAAGCTCGAGCTGTACAAAAGTTTTTGGCCAAAATAATTTGTATGCTGCATGAAACTAACATGAAAAGTTTGCACAATTTTCTATTTTTTCTTAGTTGCAACTTTTATTTTTATTTGTATAAAACAGTTAGTTGTTGGCTGTCTTCTTACTTAGTCTGGTTGCTGCGGGTGTTAACTTGTTACGGCACAAATTGCATTTGGCTAGAAGTTGGGCTCTTCACTTGTCCCTTGCCAGCCTGTGGGCGCAGATCTTTGAAGTGACAGCACACGTGACTTGTGAACCGGTTGCCCGTTTCTTTGGCCATCGGACAGGCGGCATTATTCCATAGCGCCTTCGCTTCACTGACTCTTGTGTGATGGATTGTTCAACAACTATGCATGTGGCTAGCTCCATGGGAGTCAGACTAAACGTTGCTCGTCTTATTTTCATTCGTTTTTGGGCAAATGCCATCGAAAACGACAGCACAAGGATGTGGGCTCAGCTCGTTGTCCTTTGTGTCCGTTGCTGCCAGTTGGAATGTGAATGTGTTGACATAGCGCTAAATTTTTTAGTTACTTTTTTGTTTGTTCTTTTGCCTTACGGTTCCATTGTGTATGTGTGTGTGTGGGTTCCTACAGCCTTAGTGATTGTGGCTCGTTCACATTTATTTGAGGTAAGGACTCGGCAACCGTTAAAAGGCCAACCATTGTGCCAATGGGTGTCGGACTGGCAGAAAAGTATTTGTGCAAAATCAACATTGTAAATAACGAACGAGACAACTTTTTGACATTCGGCTCGACTCTGAGGCACATAAAAAATCATTTAACTAAAGACTCAAAGTATTTTAAATGTATTGCAAATATTAAAAATAAATATAAAAATATAAATTATTTAAGAATTATTAAAATATTGATTTGATTATGCATATATTGATTATAAGTACTTGAAGAAAATAAAATTTTATTTAACAATATAAATAAGAACAATAATAAAAAGAATTAGGAAATATAATTTAACAAATGTTAAATCATTCATTATATTTTAAATTGTCAATTTCTAGTTAAATAATAAAATAATAAGCCAAATATCTTAACAAATATTAAATCATTCAAAGTTCTTTAATTTCAATTTCTAATTTAATAATAAATAATAAAGCAAAATAGAATAGCAAATTGTAAGTAATTCAAAGCTAGCTAATATATATTAGATTATATTTAAATTTATCAATTTCAAGTTCATCCACAGGCCAACAAAACGCCTATCTCTCTCTCTCTCTCTAGGTCTATCAGCAAATAAAGCTGATTAGTTGACTGGCTGAGCCGTGGCACTCAACGCAAACGCTTTATTATTTGCCTCCACTTAGCATACTTAAATTTAGTTTGGAAAACTCTCATTTGAAGTGCTGCTGCTCATTTCACAGTCTGCAGCTGCCGGAACAGCCTTGTGGGCCACCTTCTCCAATGCCATCGATTGTCACTACAAAATTTGCTCATCTCAGTGTTCTGCCTATTGAACCTGAATACGAATGCTGTTAGAGTGTTCGAGGTCTCGCGCCACAAAGCAGCCTCATTTACCGCTAATTTCACGATGCTCCAATCTCTTTGCATAACAAGCCGGCTAATGCCACACTTACCGTTATTGCCACCAACGAGCTTGCGAAGGCATTTGGGCCAAAACTTTAACGCGCTCAACCAATACACAAAGCCAGCCAAGCAGCGACTCAATAAACGCCCGCAAACATAAGCAGAGCAGACAACCCACTGAATGGCAAACATCACCTGAACACAGTTCCTAAGCGTTGTGAACTCCCTGCGCTTAGGCTAAAACTTCTGGATAAACTTAAACCTCAAACCCTTTTTTTGCCAGCCGTAGCATCGGACGCAAATCTCCCAATGGCGGAGCAGCGACGCCAGCTCCATTGAAGCGTTCAGTTTGCTACAAACTCCAAATCAACTGCATACGCTTAGGAGGCATGCTCTGGTACATAAAGCCCGTCAGGCTTTTTATGGCCAACACGAAAGCTAAACTTTTGCCATGGGAGTCGTTGCTTCAAGTCTCTGGCGTGGCTCGTAAAATTTTATGCGTTTTTTGCGCCCGTCGCTTTGGCGTTGAAAATGAAAATTGTTGCCACACGCCGAACACGAAGCTCGGACGGAAAAACATAGCCAGATTCAAAACCAGAGTCAGAAACAGAGCCAGAGAGCTAGGGACAGCAGCAGCAGGAGCAATAGTAACAGGGCCAAGCCATTCAAGTCAAGTCGAGTGGCGACGAGAACGACAACAACGAGCAGACGAGGGCGGCGCGGAGGACGACGATGAGGACGATGATGTCGCCTGCCAGACGTGGCACCCATTGAGGGTTGCTGTTGTTGTTGCTTTGTGTTTGTTTTTTATGACTTTGGGGGTATTTATTTCACTTGAAGCGTTACGTAGAACGTACTCGCCTTGCTTCTGGCTGATGTTTCATTTTTACTCTCTCTCACTCTCTCTCTTTCTCTCTGGCCTGTGCGTTAATGAGTGAACACAAAGGCTCAGCTGTTTGGTTAATGCATGTCCTGTCTCATCCCGTTGCCCTCTTTTTCTTCCTTTCCTTTTCTCACATTTTTTTTTGTCGAATCCCTTTGCCAACACTCGGGGTTGCTTGTTGCCAAGCGTTTTGTTTCAATGTCGCCTTTGTCTGCGCTCAAGTCTTTGACTATTTGTCCAAATAACCCATGGTTAAACCTCAGCTCAGCTTTAAGCGCAGAGTTTACCTGATGATTGTCTGATTGCCACCGTCAGAGCCGCCGCCCCACCCTAACTTTAGACATTTCATAATTTCCACTGTCAAGCAGTCTTACTGCTCTTACTCTAACTGTCAGCCAGTTAACCCTCATTTAATGCTAATTAGTTTTCTGCTCACATTTCGTATAATTCAATGACCTTTTCGCCTCGGCCTGGCTAGGGGTCCACTGAGTGGACAGTTGACAATGGGTTCAGGTGATCAAAATTAACACAGGTCTTAGACACTTAACTCAATAAATTTTAAGAAAATATCTTAAATATCGAGACTCAGGCCAATGTCAATGGGAACTAATTTCATGCGATTGACATCAGTTTTTCTGAATTTCATCCACGGTAACCCCGTTTGACTGACATCAGCAGAAAAGTGTGAGGTTTGCTGGAAATTAAGCAAATATAATCTTCTAATAATAATCATAAAGTGGCATCAACGTCAACGTCGCACTGCCAAGCTGGCCCCGAACGTGGGTCTGATTGCCATTTGAGGGTGGCAACTTTTGGGTCACGCTTCGTGAAAACAGCCCTCGAAAAGGCGAACGAAGAAATATTATATTAAATTTTTTCTCTGTCTTTCTCTCTCGACTTATGCAAGTTGAAACTAATTTAATTAAATTTATACGCTCAAAAAAGCTTTGCAGTTGCGGCGCGTGGCCCCAGACGCTGTGGGGTGGCTCGTTGCACTGATTTACTGAGACTTTGCAATAATTAAATTAGTTGCAATCAACGCGTGAGACTTTTAAATTTAGTTACTGCGCACACATGTTGCAGTTTGCAAGTTGAGGCATTTGATGCAAATGCGGCTGCTCATTTCGCTTGGCCTAAAAACACAATTCCCGAAGTTTGTCAAACTCTGGCAAAAGCACTAATTGCGCTGCAAATGAAAATGCTATAAAAAGCGGGCCAAGCAATCAAGTCTGCTACCCGCTGCCGTTGCCAACTGACAGAAATATGATTATGCGGGGAGTCGGTAACAAATGAGTCTGCGATGTGCTTCAATTATGTGCCAGGAAGTCGGCAGTCTGCAGTCGGCAGTCGGCTGCAAAACTTTCGCCTGCTGATGAATGCGAAAATATGTTTTCGGCGACTACATAATGAGGCTGATGTGCCCTATGCCTGCCCGGCTTCCGCTCCTGCCAGATGCCTGATGCCTGATGTTGGCTGCAAGTTGAAGTTGCTTGCGGGCCATCAATTTGGAGCTTTGTTTTTTTGGCAACGAGTTGAGTTTGCAGTCAATTGCCCAGTCACTTAGAGCTCGCATACAAGAGCCTTAATTTAGCGCGTAATTTATTTGCCAAACATTTACTTTTGGCGCGCCTAAATTTACCCGGCGTATGCGTAATGTATAATTTATGTGTGTGCGTGAGCACGTGTACAGGTAAAAGGCATAATAAAGTGGCATAGGTCAGCTGGGGGCATAACCGGCATATGCGGCGTATGAGTAATGCACATTTTACGCTTCAATTGGCAAAGCCATTTCAACTCGCGCTCTTTATGCTCATACATAATATTAATAAATTGAATGGCATTTTTGTGTACATAAATGTGTGTGTGTGTGTGTGTGTGTGTGTGTGTGTCTGTGTGCGTTATATGCAAATGTACACAATACCACCAAACCTAACCAAAAATAAAAAAAATGCTGTTAAGCTTAGGATTTTGTTGTTGCAGCTGCCGCAAACACGGCCAAATACATGGCATACAATAACAAATATTGCGCATACGCCATATGCGCTATGGCTTCATGTATTTTTCAGCAAATTCATTTTTGGACATCAGCCATGCAAAACACAGGACACAAACATTGACGTTGAGTTTCAACTGCATTTCGCATTGATTTATTCATGGCCCTTGGCATAGGGACGAGGAATAGTTGCATAAGCCAAACGTATTTCCCTCTTTGCAGTTTTCTATTCGCCTTATTTTTGTTAGCCTTTGGCATCAGTTGATGCTGAAATTAAAATCTTATATCTCAGCAAGATTTTAGATTTTTAAGTACAATAATAGAATAATTTTTTAAGGATATCACAAATGCCTACAAATATTATTTAAAATATTACCAAAAATCCAACTAACATAAAAACCAATGAATTCTTTTTGCATTTTAAATTTTGATAAATATTTTAACTATATTGTTGATTGCAAATCAATTTACTTTAACTAAAAAGCTTTTTTGACTCAATTAAATTTGGCTTAAAAACGTATGCTGTAATGCTTAGGGTATCGTCGCTTCGTTTAATCTAAAAGGGCTAAGTATTTTTTTTTAGCACATTTTTTTGGGAACTGTTCAATCAGGCTTTGCCTAAGCATTAGAAATTCATGACAGAAAATTTGTACGTGCCAGGAAATGTTAAACAGCCTATATTCCTTGGGCTCCAAGTTGCCACAGCTGCCCACAATTGGCAGGCAAAAAAAAAAAAAAGAAACCAAATACAGGCTGGCAAAAAATGCCAGCTCATTGTATCTGGTGTTTCGGTTGTTGTTGATTCAAATGCAAATATCGCTCGGTTGGTTGCTAAAGTTTTTCGCACGGCAAAACTTTTTTTTTTTTCGCAACGTAGGCGCCTTGGCCTAGGCGAACTTCCGGGCAACTTTAAGACCCAAATAAGCTTAGGCAACTTTACGGTTTATTGCCATGTTGTTTTGTTAGGCAAAAGCGAAGCCGAAACCGAAACCGAAACCGAATTCCCAATCCGACATTCAATAGATGCTCATTTTTCAAATCAAGTGAAGTGTGAACGAGCGGGATGGCAAATCGCGGCAGTGCTCGAAGGACCCCGTCAACAAATTTGCCACGCCAAATGAAATGTCTATAAAAAGTAGTTACACAGCATAACAAGGGGTCGGCAACTCAGCTCATTTTGATTCGACAACATTTGTGGCACAGTCGGGCGCTCTCTTCTTACGTACCCTATACTAATAATATGGGTGAAGAGAACTGTGTGAAAGAGGTTCATATGCAAGGCGGAGAGCGCGGTTTTCTGTAGTCACTTACCTAATCTCGATCGGCATCATTGGAGAATAAAGAGGCCTCGAAATTAGAACCATGAAGTAGTAAGGCATTTAGCGTTTATATATAACGGGTCGATTTTATTTTTAAATAATAATAAAGACTTATTTTAATTTTAAAAAAATTGTTAAATTAAAATTTTTTCAAATAAATAAATATATCAAGTTTTTTTAAGATTTAAATTTGTAATCCCAATTTCCAGACTTTGTTATAAATATAGATAAAACTGAGTCGACCTAGGAATTTTTTAAAAATATTAAAAAAAAAAATTCTTTATTTAATGGATGATTTTTTAATATATTTAATTTTATATAGAGTATACCCAAGCGCGTTGCCTTAGATAGAAAATTCATGCTTGCGCTATTTGCATTTGTGCTTTCGTTTTTCTATATATTACTTTCCGGCGCTTTGCCGCCTTCTGGGGCTAAGCACTTAAAATGATTTCGAGCTTGGGCTTTGCTTATTTTATTTATTTGTGTTTATTATTTCATTTAAATGTTTTGTAAACATGCATCAAAGCTTAAACAGCTAGTTATAAATTTGTTACGGCTTATATGCTTATATATATATTATGTATGTGTGTAATATGTATATAGTATATAGTAAACTGATGTATATATGTATGAATCATTGATTAAAAGTTGTCACGCTAAATTGAAGTTTGGCTTAGTTATTAAATTTAAAATTAAAATTATCGCTATGAATAATTGCTGTTAATTTGTTTTTGTTTTTTTTTTTATATAGATTTATTTGTATTATATTTTATGAATATACTGTGAAAATTGCTTATGTCATAAAGTCAAACTTAGGTCTAGCATATGGGCTTTACCAATGTTAATTGGGGTAAAATATTTCCTGGCTTCTTTCGAGTGGCCAAGTCTACGGCTATAAATGCTTCAACTGGTTCAAATGCAAATTTTTGTGGCAGTTTTTCATTGCTTTATATACATTTTAGCTGCTTAGAGAGTTCTGGGCAGCACCACGTATTTAAATACTTTTGAGAAGATATCAATGCTTATAAGGTTTGTACAATAAAAGATACACTAATCTTAAGCTTATGTTTAAGCACGCATGTTGAACATGCGCCTAGCATATGAAAATAATTCAGTACAATGCAGAACTTACGCTCGACACTCGGTCAAACTTAACTTAACTAAGAGAATACTACAAATTATATTTGGCATAGTTAGCAAACAGTTTGTCGTTTTATATAAATGTTTTTGTTGTTATGTTTTAACGTTTACCAACACTATGTCAGTCATCGGTGTGGCGCGTCTATTTGTCAGCACTCTGCATGGCCTTGCTAAGCGCAGCTCCCAGCTGACTGAAAGACGGACGTTCTTTGGGATTGGCCAACCAGCAGGAGAGCTATCGATGCAATTAATGGACAAAATAAAAATTAATAAACTGTCATTGGATAAGAAATGAAATTAGACGCACCAAAATCTCTTTGAGGCCATCTGGCGTGCCCTCGGCCACCGACCATTCCAGGGTATTGGCCAGTGCACGCTGTACCACCTGCTCGTTGGTTAGCTCCTCGTGCGGCAGCTTTGTCGCCTGATTGAACAGCTCCCAGACTACAACAGCAAAGGCGAATATGTCACTCTTGGTGGTGTACTCATCTTCCTGTATGCATTCCGGTGCCAGCCAGCGCACTGGCAACAGCGTATTGCGATGCTTATGATACTCGCGGCTGTACTTGTCCTTGCTGAGGGCCGGATAGGCGACTTTAACGATAAATTCACTGGAGATGACGCAATTGCGAGTGGCCAGGTCTCTGTTGGAGTTAGAGGCAGAAACGATTTAATTGCTATCATTACGTTGTCTATCGTAGATATATTGCATCAATTATCTATTGCTACTGCAAGTCTGAGTCATTAAGTAAACGTCAAATTGTGTGCAGCTGTTTCTGATGTAGATAAATCTACTGCAATTTATCTAAAATTTTGATTTTGATTTTTTTAATTTTAATTATTTAATGAAAATAAAAGAAAAACTTATTAAAGTTATTTCTTAATTTTATTTAATTAAAATAAATGATTTGAGTTAATAAACTTTAAGTTTCTATTTCTTTTTTTGACGGCTCTTACCTGTGGGTGAAGCGAGCGCGATAAATTGCATCCATGCCGCGAGCTATTTGATAGGCCACAGCAAGCATCTGGCTGGTGGTTAGTGGTGGTGGCGACGATGTGGCCGTGGCTGTATTAACCTTGCCCGCTGTGGCCAGCAAGAACTGTTTGAGGTCACCCCAGTCCGTGTACTCCAGCACCATATAATGTGGATCCTTTTCGCGGCACAGGCCAAACAGACGAACGACACCTTTATGCGAGATGGCGCGCAGCAGGTCCAGCTGGCGACGGAACTCCTGGCAAGCCTGCTCATCCTTGATCTTGTTGAGTGCCTTGACCAGCACCAGTTGATCGGCAGCCGACTCTGACTGTTCCTCCTCCTTGATTTCCTCAATGTCATCCATGGATGTTTTGGAGCGTCGCTTTTCGTTCAGTGTGCTTAGAGTGGTGCTGCCACTGCCACTGGCACCGCTGGCACCGCTGCCATTCTCACTGTTGCTGTGCTGCTTCTCTGCATCTGCATCCTTGTCGCTGGGTGCCGCGGCTGCCACTAGCGATGCTTTAAGCTTACCCACAAATACATCGCCAAAGTCACCGCGTCCAATTTGTATTAGTTCACTGAGACCGGAGCGTGGCAATGCCAGCTGTTCATAGATGTGTGCAGATTTCTTCGATGCCTTGGACTGTTGACTGCAGTTCGTATCATCAGATTTCTGAGCATCGCCATTGGCAGGCCGAGATTTGCTGTGTCCGTTGCGCTGCTTGGACAAACAGGGCTCCTGTTCTGTGTTTTTGCCCGATTCCGCTTGATCACCCCCCGCTTCCTTGATGCTGAGCTCATTGAGGCGCGCCTTCCGTGCCTGACGGCGATATCGACACCACAGCATCAGACCCACCACGAGCACTATGTACGCCAGCGCCACGGTCATCGTGATGAGAACAGCGCGTGTCACCAGAAAACCATCACCGGTCGATTCTTCCGTAATGAAACCATCGCCACTGATGCGCACTAAGAGGCGGACCTCCTCACGCTTGAGGCCCGCACTGTTGCCAATGGTGCAGCCATATTTACCCTCATCCTCGGCCTGCACATTGCGTATCTCGAGTGTGCCATTCTCCAGAAAGCTGAAACGCTGACGATCCGTATTATTCTCGCTTAGATATTTCAGGTCCTTATCCCATTGTATTGTCGGCTTGGGATCACCGATAGCCTGACAGTGCATGACAGCCACGCCTTGCTCGCTGGTCTCTATGGGTCCCTCGGGCGCGACACTGAACTTGGGTGCGACCACCACATTGATGGAAACAGTGGCATTAATCTGTCCCTGACTATTGCTGGCCACGCACGTATAGTTGCCACGATGCTCGCCGCTCACATTCCTAAAGATTAAAGTGCCATTGATGTCATCCACGTGCTCGGGTAGACTGTCATTCGCCGCATCCTGTGGCAGGTACATACAGAAGGTACATGGACTATTACAAACCAATTTCAAAGCCCAGTTTGCATCGAAAATGCAAAAATACAAGGTGAACTAGCTGGGTAAGAGGTGCGTTTGTTTTAGACGCGAGCCAAATGAAAATACAAAAATTCGCTGGAATTTTGTTTTCATTTTCTCTCTCTCCCTCTCTCTCTATTTTACGGAGCTCGACAATTTTCCGACAAATGGACAAACAGTTGTCAAAATTGGTTGGCTCTCGCACGGCAGCTGCAAACAAGGCGAGCAGAGCGAATATTAGAAGGGGGGGGCCAGTGAGAGTGGGGCAAATGGGCTAGCTAGTCTAGCTCGCCAGCTGAACTCAATAGGGGTTTTGCATATGAAATGTTTGCTGAAAGAAAAGTTTACACAGCGTCGCGTTGCGTTTTTCAATTTGCCAGCTGGACATGCCGGCCATGTGGCTAAGCCTGGAGGAGCGACAGGAAGTTTGCAGCTAGAATATTGAGTGGGAGAAGGCGAAACTGACTTGTGACATTTGCTTAATCGCTATAAATACGTTTACTTTAAAATTTGTACCAAAATATACCGGAAGTGCCTAAGTTTAAGAACCAGCAAATTGTTTTATCATTATTTCCAATACCGATCAAAAATCCATTTTCATTCAGTCATTTCCATCATTTCTTAATACTCACCCTCAACCATTGCACCTGGGGTGTGGGTGTGCCCTGAGCTTTGCAGTGCAACTTGCCCAGAGCGCCCAATTCCAGATTCTTTGATGTTGGCTGCGGCATAAACTTCAGCTGCTCAATGACCTCCAGCGTGCCGGGCGGCGAGTTGACTGCCGCATGGCCCTCCAGCTGTATCTGGCACATATACTGGCCGGCATCACTGGCAATGATGCTGTTGAAGCTGAGCGTGCCATTCTGTTTGTGTAGCACCAGTCGCCCGTCCTCGCGCACTAATGTGTCCTTGGCTTGGTCCAGCGTCAGGCCGGGTATTATGGCGCCACCCAGCTCCAGGTGTCGCAGGATTTTGCCATCCTTGCGCCAGCGCAATTGGATGCGTTGATTCTGCAATTCGGCAGGTAGCTCATAGAGACAACTAAGCGCAGTCGGATCGCCCTCCTTGATGATCAGCTTGTCATTGGGTCCCTGCACGATGTGCAGTCCTTCCGGCGATGGCGGCAATGATTGCGATTGATCTATGCCTGCGGCGCCGCTGCCGCCACGCTTGCCGCGACACAGGAAAACTTGCTGGGCCCAGGACTCGGGCATCTTTTGGTTTTTCCTCAGCTTGGGTAGACACTTGCTTGGGCCAGGCGCCAGACTCGCCAGATGCTGATACACATAGCCCTGTTTGCTCATCACACGAGCCGCCGCATTGGCTGCAATGCAGCGATAGAGTCCATTATCGGCGTTGCTTGGCTGGCGGACGAGCAGGCGATGCTGCTGCAGCTCCACGTTCTGCCAGCTGCTAAGCTTGGCGCTGTCTCTATACCATTCGATCTGCAGTGGCTCATCGCCAGAGGCGCCTTCCACATGGCACTTGAGCAGCAGCTCGTTACGGTTACTGCCTAACAGCTGCACGCTGACTGCGTCCAAATCTGTTAATGGAGTGGACAAAAAAAAATAGTGTTTATATTATATATATTTTTATAATTTTAAGTACTATAATATTATTTATTATTCATCAATTTTTCATCTAGTATACTGTTAAATATTTCACATATATGAACTTAATTCTCAGAAATATTTATAGATTTAAATTCCGGAGCAAGTGATTCGAATAGAAATAGTCGAGGGAAAAACATTCACTGATTTATAAAAATAAATGTATATATATATATATATATATATATATATATATATATATATATATATATATATATATATATATATATATATATATATATATACTTTCTTTTCATTTATTTTTTTTTCGCACAGAGCGAATGACAACTTGAAACTAAATTTAGCACATATTTATTAAGTTTTATCTTTAATTTAGAATTCACACTATTTGCTCTCAATGCACTTTCTATTTAATGCGAATGATTAAATTTATTTTCAATAACCAACATAGGGAAAAGCTTCTTCAAGTCTGTATTCCATAAATATATTCAGTTTAATTCTTAAATTCGTAGCGTAAATTCGCATTTTTGCTTTGAGTGCATTTTATAGTCAGCTACGAGGAACGAGGAACGAGCCAAGCAATCTTTGCCTTTATCGCGTCCATTTAAGGCGCTGAGGAAGCATAAATTGATCTGTCAGTCAGTTGCAAGGGTCGGACGTGTCGTACGTTCACTTTGGCTATATGTGAATGCATAATTCGCAGCTCGGCATGTGTGATAAAGTTTTGTTGTGGACTCGGCGATACCCAGTAGTTTCCACTAATTTTATTTTATTAATATACCTTACACAACGAAAGCCAATCGCAAGGCAAAAACTAATGCCAGCGTAAACACCCTTAATAACCACTGGCAGAAATTTTTAAAATCTACAGGGTATTAAACGCGTGAAGTTCTTCTTTGTTTTTTGTTGCGGGAGATGCGCGCTTGACGAAAAGCGAACGGTACTTGGCAACAATTGCAGCATGAGAGAACCGAACATAAAATGAAGAATGTGCAACGCAACGCCTCAGGTTGAAATTATGTTTAAAGGGCGCGGCTCTGCAGGCATAGAATTGCCGTTGAGTTCGCGGAAAGGCACGTATTTAATTATCCAGTCCGAATAACTCTTTATATATAGCTGATTGGCCATCAATAAGTCTGCATTGAATACTTAAAGTATACCCCAGATATTGATATGGATTTATTGTTTAAAGAGTACGTTGTGCAAAATAATTTAGTACTTCAGATAGATGTAAATATATAAAGTAAAATATCTATAAGATATACGATAATAAAGTAAAATCTCTATAAGATATATACATATATTTTTTTTGCAGTTAAAATGTTATTAGCATTGATAAAAGTAACTGAAATCCACAGTGAGTGCAATCAAAATTTTATAGACTTGGGTGAGTTTATTTCTCTGTCTAATTTTAGATAGATAGATAGATTCTCGATTGGTTATCCATTAGATACTTTTGTATCGCAGCCCTGTCTAAGTGCCAATTAGTTCATTCTACTGTCATTTTGGCTTTAACATATACAAGGCAAAGTTATTGCCGCTGGGCAATGTGGCCAAGTCGAAGCTATCAGTGTTGTCGTTCACAGACGTGCCAACACGCACACACGTACGCACACACACATACACACACACACACACACAGTAAAAAGTAAATAAAAAAAGAAATACATAACAAAGTTTTGACACTTCCTCGACGGCGTTGGAGTCAGAGATGGCAGAGCGATGTTTATTGAGTTGTTGCTGTCGCTGCACATTGTTGTTTTTGTTGTTGTTGTTGTTGTTGCTGCTGGTGCTGCGCCGCTGCTGTTTATTTTTCCTATGCCACCAAATAAGTATCTACAAATATTTAGAAGCATTTTTCCTGCTGCCTGCTCAGCAGTCGTACGTCGAGACAAACAAAGTCAAAGCCTAAACAAGATTTATGTGCATATGTAAATTTTCTAACGCGCCCAGCAAACCGCAGTCGCAGGCCAAGTTTCAGGAGAGCTGGAGCTGACAAACATTCAGATAGGCTAGCCAAAATATCCACACAACACATACATCAACCATTTGTCCGGATGCCAGCCAGCAGCTATCAGCAAGCAGGTTCATTTCGCCGTTGAGCATAAAAAATATTTGTACAGATAAAAATATATGTGTTATGCTTTATAAAAATTATGACATGGTCATAACTAAGAGATAGACTCCGAACTCAAATATGGAAATGTATCTAAAATCTTAAAAGTAATTTATTCAAAAGACTTTCTTTCTAACAGAATTCTGTACAAAAATTTTAAATGAAAAGTTTCAAATTAAATATAAACCAGAAAATCCCTGATTTCATAGCTTTTCATTAATTTCCGTAGCTGGTATGTAAATTAAAAAAAAAAAAATAAATAAATAAAATTAAACAATTCAGCGCTGCGTGTTCAATATCAATATATCCCAATGGAAATAAGGCATAAAGCAAATTCACTGCTCTAGCAGTTCTCCTTCTTTTTCATCTTCAATATCTTGCAGTTTTAAATTCTGAATTAGTTCGATAATGCTTTCGTCCTCAATTTTTCTTATCTTGTACTCTATGTTGCCATGAGTCTTAATCTTGTCGATGACGTACTTAAAATCTTTGTTTTTGCTTAGGGTGATCGGATTCCCAATTAATATTAGCAAAGATTTTGCACGGGAGAGTAGTACGTTGATCCGCCGTGGATTGGATAAGAAACTTGAGCCAGAAAACGAATTAACCAGCGATGCAATCATTATTGGTTTTTCCAATCCTTGGTACCTTTCGACGGTGCCAACTAAAACGTTCTCATGTTTAATTACTCGAAGCATACGGCTTATCAGATGGTATTGGCCTAAATATGGAGTTACGACTCCAATATGGTTTTCTTCCACCTTAACGCCACCGAGACCATCTTTCAACAGGGTCATCACATACCAGCAGACCATCTGTGCCTCCAACATGTTGAAGCTGCTGGTAGAATTGGTTTCGGCTTCCATTTCGCCCTTTATTGTTGACTGAAAAAAAATTGGAAACTTTTTATCTGTAAGCATGCTCCAGTTGGCCGCTTGGTTAACCAGAGACATCGGAGCCGCTGGTATAAGAGTGCCATCATAATACAGCTCGCTGTAGAGCTTAATGATCTCCGGGTGTGATCTGTAACTTTTCCGTAATCGCGACTGCACTGCGAGATCGTATTTACCGTTGTCGTCCACTTCATACGCGCTATGCAGCAGCAGACGCTCCATAGCGGAAAGATTCAAACCTAAAGACTTGGCGCGTTTGCTCTTTACGATCGGGCCCAATTGCTTGTGATCACCCGAAAGTATAACATGACAATTTTCATTTTTAATACCAGCAATCGCTAGCAATGTCTCTGGCTCTGAAACGCATACGGCCTCGTCAATAAAAATGTGGCTAAATTTGCAATGGCTCTTTGCAGCTCGTAAACCAGAATAGCACAGTGTCGCCACAACAATTCCATATTCGTCCGAATCAGACTTCGTCAAGCCGCTCCTAGTGCTGCTCTTGTTCCGCGAACTGTATTTATAGTTGGAGTATTCCACAACTTTATCATTTATGGATTTTGAGTTCTTTCTAAACTGTGTAGCGGAAATCAAGCGTAGAAGTATTGACTTGCCGGATACATTAAGTGACTGAAACCGGTTATAGGTTTCAATATAATTAATCAGCTTCAAGGTGATCGTGTCGCATGCCGAATTCGAGCCTATAGATACTAATATAGGACCACCACTCTTCAGGTACAATTGAAGAATAGCTTCCACAATCGTTGTAGTCTTGCCGGTGCCTGAAATGGATTTGTGCTTAATCATTTCCAATTTTTCAAAAGCCTTCTCTCTCTCGCTTACCTGGGGGTCCAATCAGAATGTAGGGCACCATCGGGTGGGGTCCAAAAACGATCTGCCGAACGGCACTCAACTGTTCAGGATTAGATTCAATGTCACCATTTATCAATGACAATCTGTCTAAATGGCAGGGTATTTTTGGTATATGCACGAGTGGAAATAGATAACGACGTGTTTGTGGGCTTGACATAAATCGATTCAGCGCATGATGCATTAAACGAACCGGAATTCTCGGGGAACGAAAGATTACGTCAAATTTAACGTTCACAATGTTTTTTGTTGACATATTTGAGAACTGGCTGGGTCTAAATATAATGCATTCTTTTTGTATATTGGTAACTTCAAAAGCATTGCCTCCACGGCTATAGAGCATCAGGATGCACTGTTTTATATCCCCTTGATCTGGCAAAGTACCAACAGGCAGCAACACGACTTCGTCAATTAATGGTACCAACATGTTCTGATTCGCATTTTGGGGCATCTTAATGCATAATTTGCCTGTCCTTGTCTTTTTGACAGGCACATTGAATTGACTTAACTGATAATACTGCATCACTGTGTATATATCCTCAATGCTGAGCAACACACGTAAGACGGAACTTGCATTATTATAGTTCAATTCACGATTCTTTAAATATGAACGAAATTCTGCATCGTATTTCGCAAGGAAATCATCAGAAAATTCCAGCGATATGCCTTGCAAAAATTTGTCGCTGGGCTCGTATCTAGATATTTTATTCATTTTTTTTTTTTTTGTAACACAGCAAACGGACGCAACTTGCACTCGCTCAACGATTTAGAATCGAATAAATCACAAATGCAAGCAAGCAACACGTAACGTATCACCAATTTCTGAGATCGCTCACACTCTCTACTTCAACAAGTGCTAAGTTTTCTCTGCTAGTCGGTTCAGCCCATTAAACGAATACAATGGGCTGAACCGACTAGCAGAGAAAACTTAGCACTGGCCAATAAAATTTAAAATAAAATATTATATTTTAACCTTAAATATTGATAAAGATTGAATAAATACTTTTAATATTTTGTTATTATGAATAAAAATAAATATGCAAATGCCTGCAATCTATTCAATTTTCTCTTTCTTCATACATACACAGGGTATTGCATACGTGTATATCTAATTTTGCACAGCGATAGCGTGCATGTACAATGTACATACATATGTATGCGAGTTTGTGCTAATAACCAGTGTTGGCAGATTTTCAGAATCAATATTACTCTAGTGTGACCATATACATAATAATACCATACTTTTTTTTCACCAAAAAATACCATTTTAGTTTGATTTGATTTCATAAAAATAATTTACAATCACTAAAACAAATATGTACATATGTAGAAACTTTATCAAAGCCAAAATAAGCTTTATTAAATTTGAAATAAGCTAGATTTCAAGCATTTTAAAATAAGCCAGATCAAGCTTGAAATAAACTAAAATGGCAACACTGGCACACTGAAATTACATTGATATACATTACATACATATGTACATATTATTTTGCATAGATAACTTTATTTTCTATATGGCAATTTAAATGATAATCACTAGATTTATGTATAGATCGTCGAAGCCAAAATCTAGCAACAAAGCCATGGGAGCATCTGTTGACACCTGCCACCCCACCTGCTTAAATAGCAATGGAAAGAGTTGCAGAGGAAGACAAACATCAGTCACACGTTGCATGTAACGTTCAATGGACGAACGGGCAGGTATGGGTGGCTAAACACAAAATCTTAAACTGAAGAATGGTAGAACATAAACCACAATAGTGTAAACAATTGTCTCGACTTCGACTGGCAACCATTATAAAAGATATGTGAAGTAAACAACACTGCGACTCTGTATTCAATCGGAGGGGGGAACAGAATTCGAGTCATGCGGCTAGAGTCGGTGTGACTGCAGCTCTGGTTATCGCTGGCACTAAAGCCGTTTGTCGGATCGAATCACAAAACCTGGAAAGTGTGCTGGTTGCAAAATGCACGAAAAAATAAGATAAGATAAGCTGCAATGAACTTTAATTATTGTAAAAAAAAAAAAAATATATATATATATATATATATATATATATATATATATATATATATATATATATATATATGCATATACAATTGATAATCAAAAATTGTTTATTTTGCGTAGAGGCGATTAACTCAACGTAGTTCAAGAAAAAAAGGGGAATCCATACGAATTGTTGAGTTTACGGTCAATGCTCATTTAGGGTTATGTGCATAAAATCCAATGTTATTCGAGGAGAAAGATCACTTTATATTGCCGTACAAATCATTCAATGATGATGGTTATATGTTTTTTGTTCAGGGGTAATTTTTCATATAGTTAACAAACTCACTGCTAGTAGCTGCCAGACTCTCATCCGTAAGTCTTGACCTGAGTGCATACTCAGCATTTTTGAGAATAACTGGAAATATAAATCCATTTGATCGCATTGAGCTTGCGAGCCGCAGCTAAGCAAAACTGCGCAATTTAATGCTAAATTACATGTATGTATATATAATTTAATTTTTTGCTTTGACAAATAAATAATTATATAAACAAATACAAATATATTTATAAAGAGTATAAACAGCAGAGTCACTCAACTCTTGTCGCTCTCCTTGATTTTGGTTTTAATATTTGGTATCAAATTCGAATTCTACTCATTTTTCATCATCAGCATTAGGATCGCAAGAATGAATAATAGTAAATAAATATGTATGCAGAGTTAAAGACTTCTTCCACAATCAATAGAAAATATGTATGTAATTATCATTGAATAAAATATGAAAAAAAAAAATGACCATTGACTTTTATCACGCAATCAAAATCTTTTATCTCCATTAATTTTGTCCTTGTTGTGACTTGCGATTTTCACGACAAATTTATGACCAACCGAGTCTAAGCCCTGAGCTCAGTGCGCTATCTGCGCTGGCGTATCTTTAATTAAAGTTGACCACTCTGCAGGATGGTCAAACCGTTTTCAAATTAAAACGTTAAGCATTCGATTATCGCACATCGTCTGAGACCGAAAATCTTTTTAGATATACTCTCAATTGCTGAAACTTTTTGCTAATGATCAACTGAAGGTGACAGCAAATTCAGTTAGTCGAGTAACAGATACCACTTAATAGATACTCATTGGAGTTTCTGGCATGCAGAATCTATAAATAATTATATTTATATAGTTCAAATAGTCCAGAGTTAAAAAACAAGTTATATGTATATATTGTAAATATTTCATGAGCCTAATATACCCTTTAGATGTATTCACTTTAGTATAGAGTGTGATAAATAGACCAGACAGAAAGAGGAAAAGGGACGATGCGAGAGAATGCGATAAATAGAATAAAGGCAGAGAGACGCGCCAAAAAGCTGACTACAATTTCTGTCTGCGTCGCTTTAATGTTTTCAAGCTTGGGCTCGTAAAATTTTATGCGTTTTTCCGGCATTCACCAAATGAAAATTATCCACATGGCCCACCGAAAAGTACAAGAACCCAACTTGCCAACTGCAGTCAACTTGAACTTGTGTGGCTCACAGATACAACGACAACAACAGCACAGCAGCAGCATTGAATGGGGTTGACGGTGTGCACAGGGTGGGAAGGGTGAGAGGGGGGGAAGCAAAGTGTGTGCTCTGAGGGTTGGTTTGTCCACACAGCATTGTAGCGATTCGCCTATTCGTTTTTGCCCCCCTTTTGTGTCTTTGCATTTTGTTTGGTTTTTATGACTTTGGCTGGCTGTTCGGTTGCCATTGTTGTTGCTGTTGTTGTAGTTGCTGTTTCCATTTCTCATTTTATGTTTATGTTTCGTGTTAATGTTGCATTTCATTTCCATGTACATTTCAGCATGCCCGCTGCCTTGGATTACTGGTTTCCCTCTTAAGGGTATCCAACTTCGTCTCCATGGCACACACACACACACACACTGCATTCAGTCATACATAACTCAGCTCAGCACAGCACAGCTCAGCTGTTGGTCCGTGTGTATCCTTGAGTTATCCTTGCAGCGAGAGTCCAACAACCCCTTTACACTGTTTGTCTCTTCAATTCACCGTCTGTCTATCTGTCTGTCTGTCCGTCTGTCTGACTGGCTGCCAGCAGTCTGGCTCTAGTCTACGTTTGCTCTTGCTCAGCTGAGTTGAGTTGGTCCTTTTCACTCTGTCTCTGTCTACTCGAATCTGTATAGTCATCAGTTAGCTGTACCCTGCAACAAATACTGCAATTCACATGCGAATGGCGTTGCAGCAATGCTTTCAACTACTCCAAATAAAATAAAATATAATCAAAAAAAATTAAAAATAAAAATAAAACAAAATTAAAATAAAATAATAAAAATATAAAAGAAAAAAACTCATTCGAGCTGTTAGTTCATATAGATATAGATAGATATTTTAAATTTATTTGTGATGCAAAAATGTTTTAATCAGACCCAAAGAGTTTTACAGCAATGCCCTGAACGATGACCTCATGCATCTTTCAATAGTTTGCTAATTCAGGAGTGGGGCACACATTAACCCACTTAGCCCTTGGCCATTCAGTGGCGCCACAGCGCATATCTGTGGCACTCAAAACAAATTGTATTCTTATGCTCCACTGTTGGGTTAAGACATTTAGCGACCTTTCAACGGGACGCGCGCCCAACCAGCTGCAATTAAAATCCAGTTCCAAAAACTACAAATTAATTAGTTAATTAATTAGGTAAAACACTTGAGTGTAGAGCGCGCGAGACGCTATAAATTGTTTTGGAGTTATGCTGCAAGCCTCTTTGATCAGCTAGCAGTCGGTGCTGACAGCAACAGCAGCAACAGCAGCAGCAGCAGCAGCAGCAGCAGCAGCAGCAGCAACACATGCAGCACAGATTGTGCATAAAACTTCCACACGCTTTGTTTACTTGCACACTGGCTGCAAAGGGGAAGGAGTGGGGGCAAAGTGGGAGCCGGGAGCAGCGACTGTTTGTTAAATTTATGCATTTTTCTGCTTAAAGGCAATGCAACTAAATGAACATCAATCACATGACGCCGACTCAGACGAGGGACAGAAGAACAGGAACATCAACTGCAACTGCAACTGCACTTGCCACTTGGCTGGCATGGATCTTCTTCATATCGCTCTCTCTCTCTCTCTCTCACTCTCTTTCTCTCTCTCTCTCTCTCTCTATCATTTCTTATTTCGTTTTCAGTGTGTCTTCGTTTTGGCCACGCAACGCTGACTGGTAAATGCATTGCACTGCACTTCCTGTACAGAGGCACAGCGAGCATTCTCAAGGCATGGGCGCGACCTGAGTATAGAGATTGTTATGTGCGTGACGTATGTACATCAAAAGTTTTGCGTTTTATCTTTCATCAATGCAGTTGCTGTGTGTTTTTATGCTTCTGCACCTTTGGCAGCTTGCGGTTCTGGCCTAGCCGGAAGAGGGAAGTCGGCTGGCTGCAGAGTATGCGCTCCACGGGTCTAAACATAAATTCGTTAAGGCTAGAGATATGCAATTGACAATTCAAATGAAGTATATCATAATAATATATTTTACAAAATTTATCAGATAAATGCCATTTATATATATTTTAGTAAAACTTTGATTTTTAAAAGACGATATTTAATCGAGTAAAGGGCTTAATATTAGTTAATTAAAGAGCTGAGTTCATTGATTTTTAAAAGAACTTTTCATAATCATGCAACTTGGCAACTTCAACTACACTCACTCATCAGCTTAGATTCTGGGTTGGGTACTTACATATCACGCTCAATTTAGCTGGAGGCGATGCCTGCCTGGCCCCGCTGGACGCACTGGCTGCAATGCACACGTAATCGCCGGCATCCTCGCGCTGCACCGACTCGATATGCAAATCGGAGCCAATTTGCAGTACACGCCTGTCATATACAATTGGCTGACCTGCAATGGCATTGATGAAGCCTTAGCCAACTATGTCGAACTAGCTCCGGCATGCTACTCACCATCATGCAACCACTCGTACTGCAAGTCGCCGGATGGACCTGTGGCCTCGCAGCTAAAGTCGACGGCGTCGTTCTCAACGATGGCCTGGCTCTGAGGCGGCTGAATGAAGCGCGATGAGCTGGCCCCAGTGGGTGCTTTAATGAAAAAAAAAAAAATAAATAAAAGATAAGAGATAGATTATAGATGGATGAACTGAAATTAAAATACTATTTAAATGTCGAACTTGTTGAGCTAAATAAAAAAAAATTCTTAGTCTCTTCATTCATAGGCTGAAACTTTTTGGCTTTTCGCATTGTTAAATATTAAATAAATATAAAAACTTTAATCTGGCACACCCAACCAAAGCGCAGAGGGACATAAAGTTTTTGGTCTGACTCGACAACAATTTAATATAATTAAGCAAAAATTGCATTTAGCATAATTGCGTTTAATTAAAGTGCTTTAAGCAAATTAAATGCGCTTAAGCGGCTCAAATTACAGTGTTTAAGCTAAATGCAATTTTGTTAAGCGCCAAATGGCAAAAACAAAATATTACAAAGCATAAACACAGGCGCAGTTGCGTGTCGAGAAGGCACAAAAAAATTACATACAATATGCGCTCAAAAAAATGTACAAAAAACATTTAAGGGCAGCTTCACAAGCACGACGAAGTCAAAATACTCTTTATGCATGCTGACATGGGCAAGGAAAGTTTCAGAGGGGGGAAGAATACGAACGTAAGAGATGTTAAGATGTGCTGAAATTACGCTTGCCTGCAGCGAAATTTCGCTGAGCCACAAAACTTTTCTATAGAACCGGAAATATGAGATTATTTCGAAATTATATTTCCTGATTTACTTGCAAGTTTAATTAAATATTAATTTAAAAAATCATTAATAGAGAAAAAGGAAAAATTAATTTGTCTTGAACAGCTTTAGTAAAATGTATAAAAGAAGACATTTTTATTAAATTTCTGTTTCTTTAACTCTGTACTTCAAAAGTCATTGAATGACCAAGATTTTTGTAATTATATTAATTTTCATTTCAATTTTTTTCCAACTATATTTCAAATAAAATTAATAGTTTTTTTTAACAAAAGCACCAGTGCGTCTAACCTATGACTAGCAGTGTATGTTATAAGTTATTTTATGTTTGTCATCTTATATTGTATTATGTTAATGTTATGTTATGTTATGCTCTTCGTGAGAGGGTATAAATTGGTAAAACACAAAACAACAACTTGCTCTGCCCTGATGCACAGCATAATTAAAAGCCTGAGCTCGGACCAGTGCCTGGGTTATAAAAAATGCTGCCCAGTAAAAAGTGCAGGCGAATATTTTAATGCAATCAGCAGGCCACAAATGGAATTTATGGCAAATATAATTTATTTTTGGCTTAGTGTACAAATAATAATTTATTTGTATATACATATGTATATATGCATTTGCATGTTGATGATCAAAGGGAGAGTATATAATTGCACATGCAAATGGTTATGCATATGCAAGCAAGCTAGATGGGTTTAATGGATTGTAAGAGCCATATTTTGCATATCAATAAATAAATATAAAAATATTGCATATATGCATGTATGGAGTATATGTAACTAATGAAAAAGAACACATAAACGAGCTATTATTTGCTTATATTCATTTATATGCATACCTTGCCATCAGCTAAAGCTTAACTAAATGTATCTGTTTTATATTGTTGTTGAACTCATAAGCTTACGCTTGTCTACATGAAGATTACCATCAAAAATAAGGCGCCAACTTACACACACACACACACACACACACATTGTTTTGCCTGTTACCTGGAGAGCTAAGTAAAAGGAAACTTTGCAAACAATTCAGCGACGATTATTTTTGATTGTGGTACGAGCCGTGTGGATCTCTTCTGAGAGGGAACAAGAGCAGCTACAAAACGACGGCCATTATATTTGGGCACTAATTGAAGCAATTTGAGAAAACACCTCGAGAAGACAGCAACAGCAGCAGCAGCACCAGCAGCAGCTCCACTTTGAGGCGGGGCAGGACACGGAATCAATAAGCAGTCCAAGGCAGCCAGCAACATCATTAAACTCATTTGGTTTGTTCTCGTTCGCATTGTTGCTGTTCGTGTTGTTGGTTGAGCTTTTGGCAAATCATATGCCAGTCACATAGCCAGCGACGTGTTATGATACACCACAAAGACGGAGCCACAAAGTCAACCACAAAGGCTGTCAGGCAGGCGCTGGAGTCTTTTTACCAGCCAACCAACCAACCCAGCCAGCCAGCCAGTCAGTCAGTCAGTCAGCTCGTCAGTGAAGCAGAATCGATTTAATTTGTTGTTGCAACCGGAGTCCCACCTCACTCGCTCGCTCGCTCGCTCTTCCGCCTCCAAAGGCGTCGATTAAAGAAATATGCGCCCCGGTACGACTCCGTTCGATTCGGTTTATTTCGTCTTGATTGCGCTGACGTGAGCAAAAAAGTCAAGCGCAAAGTTGTGTATGGACGAGGGCCAGACCGAAGCTAAAAAAAAAAAAACATTCGAATATTTTGCAAGTCGAAGAGTTTATACACTCTATAAGTTGTATGATCAGATATAGTTGATTATCATACATATACTGACTGTCATTTATGTATATTTAAATTGCCTGTCATAAATACATGTCATATATACATATATGTTGTTCATATATGTTCGATGTGCTATATGTACATAAATGCTATGCCTCTCATATATACAAACATATGAGCTGTCTGCCTTATATACATATATGATCCAGACATACATCTGCATATATGTTCTGCCTTAAATAATAACTCAACTATTATAGATTCAACTATTTGCGTTACATACTTCGTGAGAAATCTAGCATACCCTCCAGAGGCCTATCGTAATGTGTTGATGCGACAGGCTGGGCAAAGCCCAAGCAGCGGGATTCCAGTTTCCCCTTCCAAGCCTATCTGTCTGTCTGTCTGTCTATCAGATGGTCAAGTCAGGCCGTGTGTGTGTGTGTGCGTGATAATTAGTTCGTTTGTTTGCGCTACATTCGAGTGTCCGAGTTCCGTAGTGGTCCATGGTCCAGCTCTGTAATCAGACAGTCGGCGACCAACTGCTGAGGCGGCCACAAATTGTGTGGGGCAACATTTGTCGATTAAGCGCAATGAATGCGAAAATATCGCCGTAATAATCAGGAGTTCGAAACTGAGATCTCTATGTGGCGCAGTCAGCACTTGAATTAGACTCTTGATAGGCTGCTGCTTGTTATTGTTATTGAAAGCAGCAAACAAGAGGAACACACATAGACAGACAGGCAGACAGATAGACACCATGGGTGGCGTTTGATTTGCTTTGCAGACTAACGAAGACGACGAAGGAGACAATGGCCAAAGGAAAAACTCAACTGTCAGTCAAGAATTTCTGGCATTTCTAGAGTCAGCACTGGGAAACCTTTTGGAAAACTGCAAGTCAACATGGGAAAGGCAGTCAACCTGAAGACGGCACAGAGATAGACAGAGAGAGAGAGAGAGAGAGAAAGAGGGAGGGATGGGGGGGAGTGGCTGAGGGAGTGAGAGGGCAAACTGTGAATGAAAGCTCGAAATGAATGTGCATGACAATTACACGTCAAAAGTTTGATGTAGGGCTTGCAACCAGGCAAAACAGCGTAAAAACGGCGACGAATCAAAGTAAACAGCAATGAAATGCCATAAAAAGAAAAATAGAAAAATAAACAAAGCGACAAAATAACAAAATAAAAGGATGTTCATTTGATTGAGTCACCTAGCAATGATGGGACATTTCTTACCCTGTTATTGTCGTAGTCAGAGTGCGTTTGCTATGTGTACCATAACTGCTTGATCTGCTCCTGATGGGGACTTCAAACTGCACAAATATATTCTCTCTTATATACTTATTTTGTCGGTCTTACAAGGCTGCTTCAGATTTGCGAATTTCAAAATTAACTTAAATTAACTCAGCGCTTTGAATACTAAAATATTTTGGTTTAATTAATTAATTAGAATAATTTGGTTTTCTAAACAGGAATTGCTTATCTAATATATGACTTATTACAAGAGGAGGCCTATATTAGAAATTTGCTTATTTTTAGATGTGGCTACAAGCTTTGACTTATCTGATTTGGTTAACTACAACACTTTAATCAACCAATTAAATAAGCGGAATTTTTGGGTAGTCTAAAATTTATATTCAGTTTAGGATCAAATTAATATAAGAAAAAAAAAAAAAAAAATGCTAGTAGCACGATTAATAACAGAAATTTACAAGATCATTTAATATGTATAATTTCACACAATATTTTAATAAAATAATAATAATTATAATATTTTAATGATATATTTAAGAAACTATTAGCAAAACATTTTGCTTTTAGTACATAAAATAAAAAATTTTAGAATCAAGAATTTATACTGAAATGCCTGAGACTTTGCGCACTACTCGACTTTGGAACATCTCTGCTCACATTTAACAATCCCAAAGTTGAGCCCAAAATCATATGCACGAGCATATATCATCTTTTCATGGGATCCAGCGAGTCGTTGAATAATGTGAAGTGCTTTCAACGAGAAACTGGCCCATCTAATCCGAGCACACAGCGAAACAGTGCTCGATGTGAGTGAGGGACCCTAGAGATTTGCAATACACGTCTAATTCATGCAATTATGAGTGCTCGACATGAACTTAAAGTTTGCCATTGGTCCTAAAAAAAAAAGGGGCAAGTTGTGTGGTGGCTGCATATTCATATAGTTGCTGGCTGCCGCATGTCAGCTGCCAGCCAGATCTCTCTGACTCTCTCTCTCTGTGTCTTTGTTTGTGTGTGGGTTGGCCGGCTTGGCAGGGCATAGCAGGGCTTGGCATGGCATGTTGCATGCTTGAATAACAAATTATGAGTGCCATACAAAGACTCGCACATAAAGAGAGTGAGAGAGAGAGAGATAGAGAGAGAGAGAGAGAGAGAGAGAGAGAGAGAGCGAGCAAGATTGCCTTATTATTTGCCATACAAATAATGGACGTTGAGCGCTGCACAGATTTGAAATATGCACCATGCCACAGGCAATGAATACGACGTCGACGACGAGCTGTTCCCAGCTCGAGCTCTGGCTCCGGTTGCCTTTTGTCTGCGGCTGTTTGCCTTTGTGCTACTTAACAGTCAGCAGTTTCAAGCGTGTCCTGTCAAACACAAAGCACACAATACACACAGTGAGAGAGAGACAGAGAGGGAGAGAAACACACCTATACAAACACATGTATTAGTTCGTCTTTAGTTTTGCATAATTGTTCTCAGCTCTACGAAATCCCAATTCCTCAAGCGTCAAATGCATTTGATTAGCTGAATTTTCGGCGTCGCTTGCCGCACTTCAAGTGCCAATGAAGATCCTTTTTGCCTGACTGCCTGGCAGGTCCCTCTGTCTATCTGTCTCTCTGTCTGTCTGTCTGTCTGTCTGTCTATCTCTGTCCTTTGTTATGTTCTTGGCATTGTTTGCATTGCTTGTTCTTTGCCTAACGACTTTATTTTGAACTTGCCCGGCACATCCTTGCAGTTCCGCTCATCAGCATCTTTCATGGCCTGTCCTTTTTGAGGACAGGGCCAGGACCTACAGTCTAGCACTGCGGTCGGTGCCGGCTGCCTGTTAATTGACTCATTTTGCGCGCCGTTTGCTTTCAGATTCAATTGCTGTGGTCGCTGTTGGCTTCTGGGCACACATCTCGCTTTAGTTTCGTAATTCGAGCTCAATGTGGTCTGGTCTGGTCTGGTTTGGTTTGGTTTCTTTGAGGAAGCCACACCATTGGAACTGCACTGAATATGCACAATGAACGCTGAGCACCTACAACATGGCTTAAGAATGGAACTGGAGTCGACTTATTACGCTAGCCGACTTTCTATGGCAGCCAGCTTACCTCGCACCGTCTAGTTAGCCATTGTACATTTAAGCCAAACGCAAGCCCAAACGTGTTCTATTTTACATTTTTATGCTTGGTTAAAAGACCATTTGTAGCAAGTGTTTTTTTTTTTCCTTTTTAATTTCGTTTTTTCTTATGTAATATTATGTATATGTATATAATATAATATACATATATATAATTAAGATATTTTAGACCATGTTTTTTAGAATATATTTTATGATTTTTGTATGATACTATAATAATCTTCTTTATATTTAAGTCTAAGTAAGTCTCAAAGCCTAGTCAAGTTTTAAGCCCTCAAGCCGAGTTATTGTCTAAGTGGCATCGCAGCAATTTGTTGTGACAATAGCGAATTATAAGATTTTCTAATAATATGTAAGCAATTAAAAATATTGGTTTGATTTTTAAAACCAAACATTAATTGAATTATTTCCATATTTCTACCTAAATTTGCCTTAGTTCAACTGGCATCTGTTTATCTGTATAAATTTAAGTCTTATGTAAAATAAATGTATATTATATAACTTTATTGCTAGACTTTATTTAAATTATTAATTTTTTTTTTTTAATACAATTGTATTTGTATTGTATTATTTGTGCACATAAAAATATATTTTTGTTTATTTTTTGTTTATATTATGTATATTTATTTCAATAACTCAAATTATACTTCAAAAAATTAACTTATTAAAAAGCTGCTCAGAAGCTTACTCGTCGTTTTAGTGATTTGCCTTCTGATTGCTAACAACAGGAATGTTACCTAATCTGCCCTTCAATTACTTCTCAATTGGCCATAAATATTAGCTCAATATGATTCATATCGAGTCATGTGTCTGCAGGATGATCGCCATCGCTTAGCCCATTTAGTTGTAAGTAAATATTTACTTAATATTATATCAATTCAGTTTTTATCTTTTTCTTGAATTGCTTCTGAATTGCACTTACCCAGCACAGTGAATGCCAGACTGAGCATCAACAGCATATTCACATCCATGATGATGGGCATCCTCAGTCGATGGAGTGTCTGAGAGTCTCTGCTCTTTCTGAGCTCTCTGAGCGAGCCAATTAGCAAACTATATGATAACACGACACTCACACACACACACGCGAGCACACACAGATATAGATAGATACACGTCGAATGTGAATATTATGTGCTGACAAGCTGATGATATATTCAAAATTGGAGTTTTTTATATAGGTACTTTTGCATATCCCTAGATGCCGCAGTAGAGTATACTCTCGTAAGTGCAGCCACTCGAAAATGCACTCCACTCAACGCAACGCATGTGTAAATATTCAATATTTGGTTGCCAGTCCAGTCGGACGAGGATGACGACGATGACGACAACGACAACGACGACGACGATGACGACGACGACTAACGACGAAAGCGATTCCAACTGATGACTGTTGACTGCCTTTTTTAACGCTTTGCTTTGTATCTGATGGCGGGAAGGGGCTCGGTATTTACTATAGACACTCAAATTAAATTGGTATTTACATAGTTGGAACGCATGAAATGCATTTATCACTGAACACGGCGACCGAAAGCAGAAAAGATACGCACACGACTTACGGCACTTTTGTTTTTTATTGTTGTGTTGTTATTGTTGTTGTTGTTGGTTTTGGTTTATGTTTCGTGGTTGCGTTTTTTTTATCAGCGCCTAGATTGACAAGCGACAAGCAGCCAAGATACTCGTCGTTGCCCGCTGCTGCCTCAGTTGCTGTCGTCAAATTGTAATGGCAGCGACACCGGCACCGGCACCGACACCGACAAAGGTATCTAGATACACAAAATGCAATGCCGAAGACGGGGCAGCAGATTGCTTATGGAATGGGTTGCAGTTCAATTACCCAGGCCAGACCGAGCCACGGCTGACGGCAAGCAGCTTAAAGCCGAACCGAAAACAACGCAAAACGAAGCGCACACAAGGCGAGCGCAACAAATCAACTTAATTTGTATCCCAAAGATACAAAATATTCAATGCATTGCATCCTTGACGTGCCTGCGCACCGAACCGGCTTTATATTTTTGTTATTTGTGGGTGCTTTTCCTCCTCTGCTACAACTTCTCCTTCTCCTTCGTATTTTTTTTTTTTTTGTTTTATTTTTGTCGAGCTGCTTATTGCGCGAGGGGTGCAGCAGCTGTGGTAGAGCCAAATACGTAGCGCTCAGTCGCAGATACACGAAATACAAATTCAGGAGAACCGCGTATGCTCGACGTCTGTTTATTACTGAAGACAATCGGCAGTTGGAGTTGTTTGTGGAACCGGCTTTTTATGCTGCCTGCCAAATACTGGGAATGGCTGACTAGCTGACTGCCTGCCTGCCAGTATTTAGCTGAGAGCATTCGAACAGTGTTGCAGTGCGACGGCTTAGAAATACTGGGCAATTTGCGTGGCGCGTAAACGAGCCTGCATTGAAATTTGAAATGGAAATATGGAATATAAATAAATGCAGACAGATTGCATAGAACAAAAATATGTATAAGATATATCAGAAAAAGAGCAATGAATATTAATAAATATTTATATATATTCAAAAATATAAATTTAAATTTATTAACCTGTGTAAAAGAACTTAAGGATTGATGGAATTGATATCATTTTATAGTTATTCAATAATAGCTTCTATGTCATTCCTTATTATATTGCTATATTCATTAGCTCCTATTAATTGTCGGATTAATTTAGCTTTCAAATCAATGCCAAACGCTAATCGTTTTGGATCCACACAGCAGACAATGCCAAATGAAGTTATCAACACTTATTGATTATAATCAGCTTCACCTTCGACAGTAATGCGCCTTAATGACCAGGCACGAGTTGACGATGATGATTACAATGTATTCTGCAGCCTGGGCAGAGCACTGGCTGTGCTTACGACCGGCTGCGCGGCTGGAGCTCTGCATGAAGCTTCCGTCTAAGACACGACACAGAACGACTGTGTTGACTACTGTGCGTGGCCTGACCGATTAAATGTAACTCTCTCTGTGTGTGAGTGTGTCTCTCTGTGTGTGTGTATGTGTTTTTCATTTTATAGTTTTCCGCTTTTTTTACGATGCCTTTCAACCCTCAAATGAGCGAACCCAAAACAATTGCAACAGATCCTTCGACGCGCCGCCTGCCCGCCAACCCGACTGACACCCAAAAGTCATAAAATGCCGTTGCCATTTGTATATATATTTGTGTGCGTATAAATAGCAGAGAGAGAGAGAGAGAGCGAGCGAGCGAGAGAGCGAGCGAGTGAGAGGGGTGGTCTCCCTGATTAACAACGGCACAGCCCTGGGACTGCGGTTATCAAACGCCAGCCAAAAATGTTGGGCCCATCAATGCGCTTTGCCATTCCTATGCCCAGCGACAGTTATTGATGTCATAAAGTTGGAGATTTATGTCTGTCTGCCTATTTGGGTTTATATATTTCGTTGTTTGAACGGGCAAGCAGGATCGTCCCAGCACAGGCAAATGTTGTGTTAATAATATGAAATGAAACTAAAAATCTCGAGAAAAAAAAGTTATGGTTAAAGAAAGTATTTGGTAAGAGAGTGAATGCTATTGATCAGTCAGACAGTCAGTCGAGGGTCGGCACAAATATATTTTTCTATTAGTTAGAGCATAAGCTGCTAAGTATTTACGGCTGGGCATATTTTAGCTCTGGCTCTGGCTCTGGATACACACATATATTACGCTGCTTACCTTTACTCAACGCCTCGTATAATTTTACTACTATGCCATGTACTATATACATACATATATCGGCTTTGTCTGCAGACATCAAACATTTAAAGGCATTAAAATAACTTTTAGTAATGCGGCCTTTGCGTAGACTAAACAAAATAAACATTTCCAACAACTTTGGAGGTGTTTCGATGCATTCTCTCTGTGCACTCGCCGTAAACAAATGAGGCAAAAAAGTATCAAACAAAATAAAAGAAAAAAAAAAAACAGAAAAAGTCAAGAGAGTTGAACTAAAAAAAAAAGAAGAAGGGAAATACGGAAGGGCGGAGGCCCCAACAACGGGTTTTAATGCATGTCGATGTCGTCGCCAGCGCCGCCGCAGATCAAAGGCAGCCAATGGAGTAACCATGCGAGAGAAGGGGGCGCCTGGGCTGAAGGGGCGGGGTTTTGGATCGTTTAATTGCACTTGCCGCTTTTTATCTGTGTGGATGTGTTGGTGCTGCTGCTGCTGCTGCTGCTGCTGCCTCAGCCGGTTGTCAGCCTGCGCATGTGTAGTTGCCTTTGATGTGCCAGTGCCTGGACTATGGACTGGGAGCGCGGCTATGGGCGCATTTGTTTATGCGCAGGCTATAAAAAACCATAAAATATGCATAAAACGCATAGGCAAAAAGCCAACTGCGATTGAAGTTGAGCAGCAGCCGAACTAGATGAAAATGAACATGGAAATCGAACTGAAATAAAGCGATTAGGTGCAGACATTACCAATTCCTCGATTTTTGTCGTCGCAAAGAATTTACTGAGCCGTGGAGTCGCAATCAAGCGGATTTTTAAGACCACAAATAGAAGTTGAGCAAGCAAAAGTTATAATTTATAGATTATACATCAATTATAAATAATAATTTTATAAAATATATGTCAATTATATATATAGATTATACATCAATTATACATATATATTATACAAAAATTTTATAGAATATATATCATTTATCATATTACATATATTTTTTTATTTTTCATATTAAAGAATATTAAAAAAAAAAAAATTATATATTATATTTTTATAGTTATATAAAATTTATTTAAATTTATTGATACCTTATGTACCCGTAATAAATAGTTAGGTGGTTATAAATATGAACTAAGAATATATATTTCTTAAAATTGAACTCCTCATCGAAAGATTTCCATATATTAATGCCTCTTGTGATGAGCCTTCGGTTAAATTGCGTTAATTTCTTAGGCAGTTCCTCGACAATCTGATAATTTCAGTTCATCAATATGGGATTCGCCAGCTTCAAGTGAGCCCAGGAGAATGTTACTGCTCGGTTTCTTTTATGGCATTTTCATTTGCGAGCTTATGGAATTTGTGCTGGGTGTGCAGAGATGGGATGGGGAAATGTGGGCAGTGGGGCTGTCTTTCACTCGTCACTCGTCACTTGGCACATTTCATTGCTTTGCCGGCTGCAGCGGCCATAAAAAGTACATAAAAAACTGTTGAGCACTGCTGATGCGTGTGTGCTTTATGGAGACGCCAAACGCCCCAAGTGGGCAGCGAATGTACGGCCGTAAAATGATGGAAGAAACGCTTCGTGAATTTAACGATTGCAGCTCACAGCTCCGCGCCCGGGCTAAATAAGTGGAATTTTCGGTTGCACTATAAAATCGGGCTCTATGAGAGCTATAAAATATTTATTTTCTAATAAAAAATAACTGTACATGAATATATACAAAGATACACATAGATATAAATATTAAGTATATATATATATATAAATATTAGATACATAAATACAAATAGAATTCGATTTAGGTAAGGGCTTTACACGTTCAACAAACAATTGGGATTAACATATCGAGTGGCCAGAGACCAGCCTAGAGATCATTGAAAATGGCAACTGTGGAGCCAATCCAGAGGCTGCCATGACCGACTAGACAATATCGTCGGCCACCTGCGACTCCTGCTCCAGTATGGTGCTCTCGCGTAGTTTGCTTTTCAGATTCTTGCTGGAGTTCGCATCGGTCAGGCAGGGCTCGTGCTCGGCGTGCTCGTGGCCATCGGCATCGGCATCGGCAGCCACGTGTGCCGCATCATCCAGCTGCACCTTGCCCATGTGGCGGCGATAGCGATACCAGAGCTTCAGGCCCAGCACCAGCACAAAGTAGAGAAATGCCAGGCAGATGATCACAATTATGATGCGGGTCACAATCGAATTGGAGGCCGACTTGCTGCTCCTGACCACCAGCAGCGCCTCCTCGCGCTTGAAGCCGGCACTGCTGCCAATGGTGCAGCCATAGCGGCCCTCATCCTCCGGCTGCACATTGTGTATCTCCAGGGTGCCATTCTCCAGCAGGCGAAAGCGTAGCGGATCCGTGTTGTTCTCATTCAGATAGGCCAAGTCCTTGTCCCACTGTATCGTTGGCTTCGGCTCGCCAGTTGCCTGGCAGTGCATCACAGCGACATCGCCCTCATTCACCTCAATGGGTCCCACTGGCGGCACCGTGAACTTGGGCGCCACCACCACATTGATGGAGACCGTGGCGCTTATCTGGCCCTGACTGTTCGACGCGAAGCAAGTGTATTGACCGCGCTGCTCATTGGAGACGCCGCGAAATATCAGCGTGCCGTTGTGATCCGTGACATTTGCCGGCAATGGCAATTGGGTTTCCTGTGTTGTGTGAAGATGAGTTGCAGCCGTGTTAGATGGGATCTGCCCAACACTTACCCGCATCCATTTGACCTGGGGCGCTGGCGTGCCCTGCGCCTTGCAATGCAATTTGCTCACACTGCCCAGCTCCAGATTCTTTGATGTTGGCTGCGGCATAAACTTCAGCTGCTCAATCACCTCCAAGGTGCCGCTGCCAGAGGTGACCGCCGACTGACCCTCGACGAGCAGTTGGCATTGATAGACGCCAGCATCGCTGGCCAAAACGCTGGCAAAGTGCAGCGAGCCGGTCTCCTTGTTGAGCGTGAGACGCGCATCTTCACGGAGCATAGTCTCCAGCTGCGGCTCGCTGGTGGTGCTGCTCGTCTGGCCCAGCTCCGCCTGACGCAACGCCTTGCCATCCTTGCGCCAGCGTAAAGTGATGCTATTGCTCTGCCCGTACAGCTCCGGCAGTTGATAGACACACGGCATTTGAACGGGGCTCTGTTCCTTAACGGTTATTCGACCATTCGGCCCTTGGGTAATGCCGACATCCGTTTGTGCTGCTGGCGAGGCTGTCGATAATGCGATCAACATTTGGTTTTGTGGTCAGCAATGTTGACTCATCGCTGTCAATGAAATTGATAAACTTACCGCGCACGCAGCTGCAAGAGCAGAGGATGAGAGCTGAGCTCAGCAACAGCCGGCTCACCTTTATCTCTGACTTAATCATGGCGTGAGTTGAAGTTGAAGTTGAAGTCGAAGAATTTCGTTGATTTCGCGATCTCCTCTTGCTCTGTCTGCTTTAAGTTCTTTGAGTCGCGCGCAAAAAAAAATGTGAAAAAAAAAATCCAACAAACAAACAAAAACCGGTGTGCGGCCCCTGCGTTTTATGATTTTTTAGCAGGAAATTTAGGTTTCCGCTCGTCTTTTTTTTACTTTTATTTATTTATTTTTTTTTTTGTATTTTTTTGCGTGGATTTTCTTTAACACAGTTTCAGTTTCATTTGACGACGCGCAGTGGCGGGCCAAGAGCCGCTTAATGTTTATTTTTATGTTACGCACACGCGTCACGCTTAATTATCCTGCTGCATAGTTCGTAGATTCCGAAAAGCAGAGCACGTTCAGCCGACAACCTTCCACGTTCGCATCCGAAATCGAACTGACGCCGCAATGAGCTAATTTAAGGCTGGCAAGCGGCGGCACGAGCCGGCTGACGCTTGCGCTCTCAACTGCTCCCAGTATTTGTAGTGCGCCAAATGCAACTCTGGGCAACCCTACATTTTCTACTCCTCTCTTGTATATTCTCATCTATTTGCTACAATCAAAAAAGAGCAGCAAACCACTTACTAGAAAAATATAAATACATAAAGATTTTAAGTTTTTTTTTTTTTTTTTAATTGATTAAATTCTGTTTGGCTTTTTTTTCTGCTATTTGTTAAACTTAAACTATATTCTACAGTAGGTAAAATGAATTGATTGCCTATTTGATGGATGAATACAGTTTAAAATTGAGGTATGGTTGATACGCGACTATAAGAGGATTGCCGCTTGGCCACTCGGAAGGGGCAGCGTGTCATCATTTTGTAGACAATGGCGCTGCACAACACAAAAAGGCCCCAAAACAGATAAGTGAAGAGCAATATAAACCGATTGGGCTGCCAAAGCACGGTGTAGCTTAAATTGTAGTTTTCTAAGATACGTTACAAATAAGTAGGTTCACATACATATATTATATTTCATACACACTCACCTAGCACTGCATATCCCATGCCAATCTTTGATTTACCCATGCGATATGAACATGTTGGCACCATTATTTCCAGGTAGCTATGCTCCTGTTCCTTGATTGCTTTAAGATCAAAGTGCCGCACGGCGTTCTCATAGAAATTGATCGCCTTAGTCGACGGATATATAAATATACGGGACTCGTGCCAATGGCCAGAGAACATTATGTGTGGATCCAAATCGCTAATGACGGCACGCAACAGCGGCCCACCACCAATGAGCAGTGGCGCATGTGAGACTCCGATGCGTAGGCGTTCGGCATTATGCTCCTTGTCAGGATTCGTGAAGTCCAACAGCATGCGATTGATCTTGAAGAAGCGTAAGTGATTGTCATAGTCAAAGAGATCCTCGCTCATGAATTCATTTTCAAAGCGTCGCTGATTGGAGTTCGATATGTAGTCGCCATTGTCGCCGCCGATGTCGTTATCGCCCGGCACATGGACACGCTGAAAGTATGCAGATATCATACGAAACTGATCATGAAATAGAAATAAGTTTCAGGCACTTCTTACATACATTTGACAACTTCTTATTATTATAGATGCGCTTGAAGCGCTGCACATATTGCTTGTATTCCTGAGCGGTAGCTATGTTACCCTCGTCAAGCAAGTCTCCCAAAAATACTATAATATGTGGTTGTGTAAAGGATACGGCACGCTCAAACGATTTCCTCAGATACCGATCCAAGTCATACCGCGCAAGTGCACTGTGTGAGGATCGATCGTAGGAATCGCCCAGGATTTGCGGATCGGCAATGAGCAGCAGACGGGTGCAGTTATCTAAAGGAAATTAATCACACCAAATGTCAAATTGCCAAGGATATAATATAGTGGTAATCCTACCCAGTTTACAGTCGATTGATTTCCAGCTTGATTGAGCTATGTAGTAGACAAGAACTTCATTGAAGAACATAAGCAATAAAGTAAGTACAACGAAGACACGACAAAATAGTCTGCAAAAGATCAAGTTCTTATAGTAAAAAGTGGTTATAGAATATATATATATAGTAAAACACAAAATACCTATTCACAACTCGTAACGAAGCCATAATAATTATGCTTAGCTTTTTGCCTCTCTGCGTTGATTGATTAATTATGCGTTACATGCAAATGCAGCCGATTGTGGGGTATTCCTTGTAACATTGCGTTCACTAAGTACGTATGTCTATATTTAGAAATGTATATGCACGATTTACGCAATTTTTACTTTGAATTTGCTTAGATATATATATATATATATATTTTGTTTTGACAGATTCGAGAGGACGCTGGCACTGAGTTCAGTTGGCAATCGGCAACTGGTTCGCTTTCGTTAAGAGACAGCCTCAGTCGGAGTGTTTTGCCTAATTAAATTAAAGAGCATTACAAGGGCTGTGACTGATAATTAGAGCAATGCAGCGCAACGAGCGCACTTACAAGCGTAGCCGGTTGTATATTTTGTTGATTTCCAGTTGGCGACGCTGGCAGCCAAGCGCGCCCACTGGTTGTCATGAGAACACGTTCTCGGCCGGCAGTTGAAGAATTTAAATACGAACACAACCGTTAGGGCTTGTGCCAGAAGCACTAACGGTCAGCTTTCTTAAACATTGCAATATCAGTTTTAAAAAAATACAGATAAGAAAAACATTTATATACCCCGATCAGACAGCTGTTAAAGCATATAACAGCATGTTAACGACAATTGAAGCTAGCATTAATATGCTAACGCAAATTTGAGACAGTCTGACTGCAACTCTGCATGACTGTTGTCAATTTGCCAGAGTTTTTACAGTCTGTCCACATTGTGTGGTAGAGTAATGGCGTGCCATTCCGCACAAAAAGTGCGCTGTTGAAATATTTTCTTTCTAACAACAAGCGCTTCATAATTGACAGCTGAAATAATAAAGACAAATGAAAATGACAAAATAAGTGTGCAAAAAAGTGTTTATAAGGTGCATTTCTAATTAAAATCAATCGTGATTGTGCTACAATACTTCGGTCTGAACATAAAAAATTTTGCAATTTTTTTTACCGCTGGTTGCTGCTCCTCTTAAATTGTGAAAAGTAAGACCAGCTCTGCATAAAGTTTTCAGCTGCAGAACAAAGTTAATTTGCATGAAAATTTTTGAAAATGCCTTGTAGTGTATGTTCTCAAAACACTTATTGCTGTGCTATTTTCATTTTATTTCTGCAAATAAGAAAAAAAAAAACATTGGTGTCTCAAGTTGTTAGTAGTTTGCATATGTGTAGCTGTGAGTGTGTGTATGTCATAAGCGAATGGCTTGGCAATGCTGCCGCCCGCTGTAATCGTTGATTTGGCAATGCTGACGCGCTGCTTTGGCGCTGCAGTGTAGCTTTTTTATTTAGCAACTTGAGGGTCACGCTTGTTTTTGTTTCTGTCTCTTAAAATTCTATATATGTCTTCTATTATTAACATGGGAAATGCATTTAGTTCACGTCGCTCTTGATTGTAATTGCCTTTCTTTGCCTTCATCGTTTACGTTCACAGTTGCATATTGTCTGCAGAGAGGTTTGCATCGAGCACGGGAGAAAGAGCTTTTAACAGCAGTAAACAATGGCGGATATTGTTTATCCCAACGGCTGTCGGCCGTTGGTTGAAGATTTGGGAACCGACGAGCTTATCCGTCGTCTTAAGGTTTGTGCTGGATTTGTTATAATTCTGTTTCAGTTTAGTTAAAATGTCGATATATCTACAGACACTAGCCAACGTGTTGCAGACTATGGATCAGGATGACAATCTGCACCAGCAATACATCCCATTAGCTTTGCATCTACTCGATGACTTTTTTATGCAGCATCAGTCACGAGATGTCCAATTGTTAATTGCCTGCTGCATAGCGGATGTTTTGCGTGTTTATGCGCCCGAAGCTCCCTACAAGGAACAAGATCAAATCAAAGCGATCTTTAAATTTTTCATCAAGCAACTCCATGGTCTAAAGGATCCTCGGGATCCCTCCTTTAAGCGATACTTCTATTTGCTAGAGAATTTGGCGTTTGTCAAATCTTTTAACATGTGCTTCGAACTGGAAGACTGTCAGGAAATATTCCACGAACTTTTTAGCACAGTTTTTAAGATCATCAAGTAAGTATTACATAATTGATTCGTAAACAGTAAATAATAGATTTTCATTTATAATTGTAGTGATCAGCACAGCGTTAAGGTGAAGAACTTTTTTCTCGATGTCTTGAGTCCTCTAATTACCGAAGCAGACAATTTATCTGTCGAACTGCTGGATCTAATACTGATAAACATTGTGGAGCCGAATAAATCCACCAACAAGTACGCACACGAATTGACGGAGCAGCTGTTGGTCAAAACAGGCGATGCCTTCGAGGCAACCATCAAATTGGTAAAAAATAATAATATTACAAATAAAATTGTATATCTAACGAACATTGTCTCTTATCTAGTTTTTCAATCGATCGTTGGTCATGGACAAGCCTAATAACAAACTAGCCATTACTAGCAAAATTTATGATATAATATATGAGCTGAATCAAATCAACAGCGATCTGCTGGTATCGGTCCTACCGCAGCTGGAAAACAAGTTGCTTTCCACCGATGATGCCGAGCGACTGAGTAAGTGTGGACTAACGTATTTTGTATTTCTATCAGCCCGATCTCACTGATACAAATGAAACATTTTTTCTTCGATATAAACAGAAGCCACAACATTGATGGCACGCATGTTTTCCGAGAAGGACTCGCAATTGTCTAAGAAATATCCATCGCTTTTGCGTATATTCTTCGGCCGTTTTTGCGACATTACTGAGCCAGTGCGCGTTAAATGTGTTCAATCGTCAATGCACTTTTTGCTCAATCATCCGCATCTGCAGACTGAAATAACCGAAAAACTTCGCATGCGTCATCATGATCTGGACGAACTGGTGCGCCATGAGGTAGTGATGGCGATTGTGGAAACCGGGAAACGTAATTTCGATATTGTCGTCAAATCGCCAGAACTATTGGAAATTGTACGGGAACGCACGATGGACAAAAAATATAAAATACGTCGTGATGCTATGAATGGATTGGGTTACATCTATAAACGAGCAATTTGTGAGCCAAATGATTTGAGTGAAGATGTGAAACTTCAGGTGGATTGGATTAAAAACAAAATCATGCATGGCTACTATAAATTATGCCTGGAAGATAAACTAATGGTGGAGCGACTACTCATTACGTGCTTGGTGCCGTACAAGCTAGCACCGGAGGAACGTATGAAGAAGCTCTATCATTTGCTAGGAGATTTGGATACAAATGCAACTAAAGCGTTTGTCGAGCTGCAAAAGAATCAAATGAAATCACGCCACACGGTTAGTGATTGGATTAAGCTGCATCACTCCAAGGAATTTACTCCTCGCGTTCTCAGCCAACTGGCCGCCAAGCAGGCCAACATTGCCAAGTAAGTTAAATAATTTAAAACTATAGCTCTCTAAATAAAGCCATTCTCATATATGTTCTTAGATTGCTGCCGGATCCCTTGAAGGCTAGTGAGTTTATCACACAGTTCAGTCAACATCTACGCAAAGATGCTCAGCTGCTACGCTGCATAAATATTGTGTTAAAGCGGGATGTTAGCTGCCGTGAATGCGCCGACACAATGAGCGTGTTGCTCAAAAAGCTTGGTGCTCATGTTATGACCAATCTCTACTATAACACGGTCAAAATGCTAATTGAGCGCGTGGCTTCCGTCATGGTAGACAAGGAGTCAATTGGAGTGCTAATCGGGTACGTTGTCTAATAAAAAATTCAAATGCTTATCCACATATATTAGTATTCATTAATAATCGAATTATATCAAAAAACCTGAATACATTTTTAATTACCCTTTGATGTCGTCAGGTTGATCGAACAGTGCATTCAGGGCGGTGAAATTTGCAATGAGATTGGAATATCATCACACGAAGCAGGCGAACGAGGACTAAAATTGTTAAGCGTATGTGGAAAACAACTTGAAACCGTCAATTATCAATCAGATATTTCCACAATGTAATTGTGTGTCTTTGCAGATGTTATCGTATGTTTTTTCGGCTCATTTCTTCACGGATACCTCATTGCGACATCTTATTACTCTTCTAAGTTATGAGCATGATTATGTAGCACCATTGGTGCTAAAAACGTTGACGCATTTGGGTCGTTATCAGCCTCTTATTGACGACGCCAATCCGGGTATACTGAATGAATTGGCGCCCATTTGCAAGGACTTTGCGCTTATGGGTACACCCAAGCAGGCAAAGCATGCAGTACGCTGTATCTTTGTCAACAGCCAGTCATCATCGACGGCCACAACGGATGGCGGCGGGAGTGCCTCAACAACAACACAAACAGTGCATCCCATTTTTAATGAGATCATTGAGGAGCTTCGGGTTAAACTAGCACCCAATTGTGAATATCAACGTACCAAGATTGTTACATTGGGGCATATAGCGTACAACATGCCGCAGGCATTCCTTACGCCCATCAAGAATATGATTGCAAGGCGCATTGTTAAGGAGCTACTCATTCAGGAAGTGCCAGCGCAACGGGATCACGAACTGCCTGACAGCGACTGGTGTGCACAGGACGAGCTGCCGCCCGATACACTCTGCAAGTTAGATGCTCTTAAGACTATGGCACGCTGGTTACTCGGCTTACGATCGGATGAGCATGCAGCCCAAAAAACCTTCCGCATGCTCGCGGCTTTCGTCAATCAGCGTGGTGACTTGCTGGCTCAGAACAGATTGTGTGGCGCTGAAAAATCCTGGTTGCGTCTAGGCGCTGCCTGCGCAATGCTTAAGGTGTGTGAACAGAAGGGTGTCGGCGATCAATACAGTGCTGAGCAGTATTTGCAGCTTTCCCAGTTGATGGTTAGTAAACAAAACGAAATGTATTTAAATATTTATGAATGTATATTTAATGTAAATTCTAATTGCAGGAGGATCCTGTGCTGGAAGTGCGTGAAATATTTGCACGTAAATTGCACAAAGGGCTGGGCCGAAGTCTGCCGCGCAATTGCCTGCCCTTAGACTTTATGGGTTACTATGTACTCAGCGGCAAGGAGACCAATAGAAAGTAAGTCATCGGCATTCACCGTGATTCCAATAGCGATCTATATATATATTAATAATATTGTTTCAAAAAGACTACAAGATCAAATACGTCATTATGTGGAGGCTGATGTGAATAGGCGAAGGGAATATCTTAAGACTGTGGCGATGACTTGTAAGTTATTCAGAATGCCGCTGTTGCCTAGATACTAAAATATATACTATTATGCTATTTAGCCCCGGATAGCTCTACGGAATCGCAATCGCTGCATATTTTACCTGACTACATGCTGGCCTTTGCAATACCAGTGCTTGTGCACGATCCTAGCTTCACCAGCCACGAGGACTATGTGCAGCTGCGCAAGATGGAAAAGTGTTTGCGTTTCATACTTGAGCCGTTGATGGCGAAACGTGAATCATTTGTCTACAGCTTTTACAAGCAGCTGCTGAATCTAATCAAACACCGCGAGTATAGCCAAAGTTCGGAAAAGGATAGAATGCAAAATAACTATGTAAGTAATTTAATAAGTTATACTGTACCAATATTAATTTTCTTTTTGTCACAACAGAAAATGTGGGCGCTCTGTGATCTCGCTATGCATATTATTGATGCTAAAGTTGGTCAATGTGATGGCAATTCGAGCGCATTCTCAATGCCACTGGCGCTGCCTGAAATGTACTATAAACTGCCCGCCGTTGCAAATTTCCAGAATAATGAAATCTATATACCATTGGACGTATATACACTGGGCGCCAAGACCAGCAAAGCGTCAGCGACTGCTACGTCCCATGCCACTGCTGCCAGTTCTAAGCGAACAGCAGCGTTGGCAATTATGGATGATGATAATTCACAGGTACATTTTCACACGAAACCCATTTCAAAAAGAACTTTCGAGTAATTGCCCAACCTATTTATAGGAGAACAATTTGTTTGATAACATACGCGCCGCAGACACGACGGAGCCGATGACTAAGCGAACGCGCGGCGGTGCCGCAGCGCCTGCCAAATCGTAGAGCAGAATACGGCTACTTGTTAGTATAGTGTTAGTCTAGGCCCTAAGTTAACTAAATATTTAAGACGTAGATGGGTACTACGATTAGAACACACAATTTCTCACACAGACACACACGGACCAACAAAAAACTCCTCAGCCGACAGACAATTGCATCCATTAAAATTATTGTAACGCGTGTTGTGTGTGGATGGATGCAGCAAACAGACCAACCAACTTGGCAGCATACCAATCTCTGATAATGTAGCCTATTTTGTTAATTTTAGTTATAATTATGAGAGAGCATAGTTTTACCTCTATTATTATTATATTATATATTTTAATTGTGTTCTGTTTTGTATTATGCTCCTTTTGGCTTGTTTCATTGTAAACCTTTTGCACTATTAAAAACAAAAATATTAATTTTAGATATATAATACAAATCTATCGAATAAAAAAAGGAAAAGAACTTAGAATGCAAATTAGTTGAAGAATGCCCCGACGTAAAATAACAGAGCCTTATTAAGAAATTAAAATTAACTTTTCTACAAACGCAGTTAAAATTTAGTTAATATGAAATGCGTGATTAATCATAATATACTTTATAAAACATATACACATATACATATGCATAAAACACTGAGAATACATTCAAAATGTATTAAAACAATTGAAGAACATTGTTGTAAGCGTATTGAAGTAATATTAAAATTGAAGACAAAAATAACAATGTATATTTAATTATTAATACTGTTTTTCAAATACAAATAATTATTTAAAGCAAATTAAAACGAATGATTTAAACTTATGAAATGCGCGCGCAGTATTTCTGGAGAGCAACGGTCACACTGAACTATCGAGAGTTGCCACTATGCGCACGCAGCTTGGCAACGCTTCAATCAATTGCATTCGAATTTTCAACGGGGGTGCGTCGGGAAGGTGTGTGTTTTTGTTTTTTTTTTGTGTGTTAGTGAATTGTATGGAAATTGCATATATGTGGGATCAATAAGACCAAAAAGGCACATTAGCGAAGTACTAAATTAAAAGCCAACAGTGAATATGCAACCGCTACGTGAAACGCATTCATTTGTGGCTGCAAGTGACGTCACACCCCAGCAAATCGACATGAAGTCGGGCACTAGTTCATCCGCCGCTATCAGTATGAGCACAGACGCGCAGCCGAACGGGCAGCAGCAGCAGCAGCGCATATACACCTCAACCCCGAACGACGAATTTAACACGCAACGGAAATCGCAGCGCAGCGACGACATTGGCCTTTGTCGTTTAGCCAAAGCAACAACAAAACTTATTTTCGTCGACGGTGGTGGCGCTGATGGTGTCAAGGAGCAGGTGTCAGCCGTTAATGGTGGACCCAAATCTGCTATTCTTTTATTTGGCATTATAATTACCGGCTACAAAGCTATCATCTCAACAAGTAAGTACATTCATTCAGATATTCAGACGGGCACAGCTTTTATAAAGGCTGCACTTGTATATGTTTTCCAATTGTTTACGTTGTTAAGTAGTTTAAAAATAGCTAAATATGCATATGTCGATGGATACTTATATATGTATATGTATGTTTTTACCTATATGTGTATATAGACACTGGAATATTGAATGATCTCATGCCGATTTAAATTCTTATTGCCTTTGCGCTTCACCTTCGCATTGCGCATTTCCATTACGCCCCGCCGCCACTCCAACAACCCTTCCTGCCCATCCTCAAATGCGCTAAGCATCTAAATAAAGACTCACCACAATGACGGTTGCGTATTTTGCTTTAGCCATTAGGAAAACCATTTGCATACGCAAAGCCATTATTCACTGATTGCTAAATATCGTTTGGCCTTTGTTTACACACATATATAAGCCACTATGTATGGTTGTATAGGGCACTAGAAACATGTCAAATTCTTTTATGTATTATGAGTGACTAAACGGTATTTTGACCTCAGACGCGTCACGCGACCATATACAGTGGGTTAGATTAGTAAGCAATTGGTTTAAAATAATGGGAATTTTTATTAATACTAGTAACGACTTTAAAATGTCTATTAATATTGTTCAAATATTTATGCTTAAGATAACACATACATTTTTTATTTATTTATTTATTTTTTTTTTTATCAACGGTTCGCTGCGCAGTCAGTTGAGTAGGCGTCAGAACTGGTCGAGTTAAGAGTTTTCCTCGTTGTTTGCTGCCTGCTTTCGAAACAGTCAAGCAGACGTCGCGAGAAACAATATTTTTTTCGGTTTATAATTGCTGGTGTTTTCTGTTGGCTGACGGCACAACGCGTTTATCGTGCTGCTGATAGAAATCAATATCAAATAACGACCTTGTCGCTCGTATCTATTAATAACCCATTTCAATTGCCGCCCACAGTGCCCTACATTAACAGCACAAACGTGAATCAGCTGAGCAGCTATATACATGAACATCTCAGCTATGCCGTGGACTGGTCGCAGCAGCAACAACTGTTTGCCAAGTTAACACCCATCCTGTGTGGCTTAATTGTGACGGCTTTTTGCTACGCCATCGTGTACTTTGACAGTGCCGTGCCAGGCGTTTCGCCACCGACACCCTTCTCGCCACGTTCCAAACGACGGTAAGTCCAAATGCCATAAAAATGTAGATAAATATTTCTTAAAAGCGCTCTCATTACAGCTCTCTCCAAAGACGCTATACACTACAACTAAACTATTTATGTGCGCTGGTCGCGGGAATTATGGTTACATTTTTAATGTATTCAGATTTGTAAGAGAAGAGAATTTCCTTAAAGTCAAAAATGGCAGCAGTATTAGTATCTATTCAGTCCGATTAAAAAAACATAATTTATTTCTCACTTAAATGAAGTATTATAACTCCATAAATATATCTTTGAATTGTGCAATGTTCTTGAAGCAAAATCAAACAACAAATTTACAAAAAAATGAGTAAACCTTATGATAAGAAAATAAATTATATTAGATATTAGCTATAGCTCATTACTAATATGCAATATGCAAAACTGTGTAAAACCAATATGAGTACAAAATGGAAATGTAAAACATTAAAACTAATTAAATATTTATGTAAACTATAAAGCTACCCTTAATGCATTTTGCCAATCAGAAGGCTAAATTTAAATTGTATAATGATAAGTATTAAAAGCAAGTATTTGAATTCTGCATTAATATATATGAATTAACATTCTGCAGGCGCGTGAAGTTCTGTTGCCAATCGGCGAGGCTTACCTGTGCTACGCTGAAGGTATTCAAACGATTCTCGCCTATGAACCGGCCCACCACACTAACGTAACAACCTGTTGCTCGACAAAAAAATATATAGCTTTATACAATTTGTACGTGTTCTGTTTAGTTACCATTGGTCAATGCTTTCAGTTCACCATCGAAATCATAGAAAATTGCCTGTAAAATCGGTCCTTTGCCCTCATTACGCAATAGCAGCGTCTGTTCTCCTCGTTTGCCGGGAATGATGCGTAGCAGCTGACCTATTAAGTATACAATTATATTGAGATATACTTAATTTATTATTAATTTATAATATTAGCCCACCATAGACATTCCAGAGTGCATTTAGGAGCGGCTGCTTTCGATGCATTTTAATGCAGAAGTCCACGCGACCGATTAAACTCACTAAATTACGTCCAGGCTTTGACATTGGTGAAGTTGGCAACGCGGAAAGTGGCTCAACTTTGGGAATTACAGTTAATTTCGTTTGTGCACAGCAGAAAGATTCGTTGAGCCCTTTTGGTGCAGGATTGTAAACGAACTCGTGTTTCGGCTTAATTTTAACAGGTTCCTCAACAAATCCGGAGAATATGAGTTTATTATCTTTTTGGCAAAGACTCAATTTGGTTTGCTTCAGCTGGCTTCCAGTTTTTCGCAGCAGTCCAGAAGCGGTTTCAAAGCTACGATTGCAAAGCAAATGCTCGTTTGCTTTTTGCTCAGCTTTGAATTTTTGTTGGGTGTTGAAGCACAAGTTTTTAATTTTTTTGGCTGTGCGTATACATTTATTTGAGTAAATAATCAGAAAGTAATTATATTTACTTACTTTTGCTTGTGAACATTTTGCACTGGAATTTCGACAGTTACACCGTTGAAAAGAAAGGTGACCATTTTATTCTATAATTTAAGCACACTTTTTAATGCATCCCTGATATTATTGTTGGCAATATTCGACTCAATCGATTTAAAGTTATCGCAGTGACCGTATATCGGCAGTCTCCACGCGAGTTTATTTTCGTTTTAATGCATTAAATTTTTGTAAATAGTACTCCTCGAATTGTATAAACTTTAACATTAAACAAAAAACGCAGACGCGATGAGTACGATTCTTGAGAAAATTGCGGCCATTGAGTCGGAGGTAAGCAGACGCATACCAGTCAAAAATATGCCAACTACAAAGCTAACCTGTCTCCTCGTCTTATTTCACTGCATGCGTGTATGTGTATCTTTATTTGTGTATGTGAATATGTAGATGGCACGCACGCAGAAGAATAAGGCGACGTCTGCCCATTTGGGTTTACTGAAAGCCAAACTTGCTAAGCTTCGACGTGAGCTCATCTCGCCAAAGGGCGGCGGCGGTGGCACTGGCGAAGGTAAATTGAGATTTCAATTAAAATAAAACATGATCTTAACAAATGAATTTGCAGCCGGCTTTGAGGTGGCCAAGACGGGCGATGCCCGGGTGGGATTCGTCGGCTTTCCCTCTGTGGGTAAGTCGACGTTACTATCGAATTTGGCTGGCGTCTACTCTGAGGTGGCGGCATACGAGTTCACGACGCTCACCACTGTGCCGGGTTGCATCAAATATAAAGGAGCCAAGATACAGCTGCTCGATTTACCTGGTATTATTGAGGGCGCCAAGGACGGCAAAGGTCGTGGTCGTCAGGTGATTGCTGTGGCGCGCACCTGCAACTTGATATTCATGGTGCTGGACTGCCTCAAGCCATTGGGTCATAAAAAATTGCTGGAGCATGAATTGGAGGGCTTTGGAATACGTTTGAATAAGAAACCGCCAAATATTTACTACAAGAGAAAGGATAAGGGCGGGATTAATCTCAATTGCATGGTGCCCCAGTCAGAGCTGGATTCGGATCTGGTGAAGACCATATTATCGGAATACAAGATACACAATGCAGACATAACACTACGTTATGATGCAACTAGTGACGATTTGATTGATATCATTGAAGGCAATCGCATTTACATACCGTGCATTTATCTGCTGAACAAGATTGATCAGATTTCCATTGAGGAACTGGATGTGATCTATAAGATACCGCATTGTGTGCCCATATCGGCGCATCATCACTGGAATTTCGACGATCTGCTTGAGCTGATGTGGGAGTACTTAAGATTGGTTCGAATTTATACCAAGCCCAAGGGACAGCTGCCCGACTATAATTCTCCGGTTGTGTTGCACAATGAACGCACAAGCATTGAGGACTTTTGTAATAAGCTGCATCGGTCCATTGCCAAGGAATTTAAATAGTAAGTTTAAGCATTTAAAAACAAAACAGTTATGTTAAATGCTTATATTCATTTACAGTGCGCTGGTCTGGGGTTCCTCGGTCAAACATCAACCGCAAAAGGTGGGCATTGAGCATGTATTGAATGACGAAGATGTAGTGCAAATTGTGAAAAAGGTCTAAGGCCTAATATATAAATATATTATTTGTATTTTAATTGTTTGTATTTTCTGAAATAAAACGCGAATTGCACTGACTTCTAGGCAGCATTCTTTCATATATCGTATATATATTTGAAGCTAGCGCCAATTGCCGATTTTGACCATAGTCGATAGTGCCAGTCTATCGATAGCTGAGATTGATATGTATTCGCCACGGTCCATCACTAACCACGCGCTGTTATTATTGTTAAATTATTAGGTTGGTTGTTTTTAAATGGTCGAGCTTAAAAAGGACGATGCGAGTGTGGCTGATAACACCTGGGAGCCAGGTGACAGTAAGGAATGGGCCAATCCCATCAAACCCTTGCAGGAGAAATGGAAACTAGTGCCGGCATTCTTGCAAGTCAAAGGGCTTGTCAAGCAACACATAGATTCCTTTAATCATTTCATCAATGTGGATATCAAGAAAATTGTACGTGCCAATGAAATTGTGACCAGCGGCGCAGATCCGCTTTTCTATCTCAAGTATTTGGATGTACGCGTGGGCAAGCCGGATATTGACGAGGGATTTAATATAACCAAGGCAACCACGCCGCACGAGTGCCGGCTGCGAGACACCACGTACTCGGCGCCCATCAGTGTGGACATTGAGTATACACGCGGCACGCAGCGTATCAAGCGCAACAATTTGCTCATTGGACGCATGCCCTTAATGCTCAGGTGCTCGAACTGTGTGCTGACCGGCAAATCCGAGTTTGAGCTATCCAAGCTGAACGAATGCCCCCTTGACCCGGGCGGCTATTTCGTAGTGCGTGGCCAAGAGAAAGTCATTCTTATACAGGAGCAGCTCTCGTGGAATAAAATGCTGACAGAGGATTTCAATGGTGTCGTTCAGTGCCAGGTCACGTCATCAACGCATGAGAAAAAGTCGCGTACGCTCGTGCTGAGCAAGCATGGCAAATACTATTTGAAACACAACTCAATGACGGACGATATACCCATTGTGGTAATCTTCAAGGCTCTGGGTGTCGTTTCCGACCAGGAGATAATGGCTCACATTGGTCTGGATGCGCGTTCGCAGAATCGATTTGGTGCCTCGCTCTTGGAGGCTTTCAATCTAAAAGTCTTCACACAACAGCGCGCCCTCGACTATATGGGTGAGATTCGAGTGCAGTTAATAGTTAAAATATTTGTGTTCATCATTTCATCTCATCGCAGGGTCCAAGTTGGTGGTGAAGCGTTTTCAGAGTGCCACAACTAAAACACCCTCGGAAGAGGCCCGTGAGCTGCTCTTGACAACAATCCTAGCCCACGTGCCCGTCGACAATTTCAACTTTCAAATGAAGGCGATTTATGTCTCGTTAATGGTTCGACGTGTGATGGCCGCAGAGCTGGACAAGACACTGTTCGATGATCGTGATTATTATGGCAATAAGCGACTGGAGTTGGCTGGATCATTGATTTCGCTGATGTTCGAGGATCTGTTCAAGCGCATGAACTGGGAGCTTAAGATGATTGCGGACAAGAATATACCCAAGGTGAAGGCGGCACAGTTCGATGTGGTTAAGCACATGAGAGCGGCCCAGATAACCGTTGGCCTCGAGTCTGCCATTAGCTCTGGCAATTGGACAATTAAACGTTTTAAAATGGAGCGTGCTGGCGTCACCCAGGTGCTTTCGCGGCTCAGCTATATCTCGGCGCTGGGTATGATGACTCGAGTGAATTCGCAGTTTGAGAAGACGCGTAAGGTGTCCGGACCACGTTCACTGCAGCCCAGTCAGTGGGGCATGCTGTGCCCCTCAGATACGCCCGAGGGCGAGGCTTGCGGTCTGGTTAAGAATTTGGCCCTGATGACGCATATAACGACCGAAGTGGACGAACGGCCAGTCATGACGTTGGCCTACAATGCGGGCGTCGAGGATATCCGTGAGGTCAGCGGCAATCCCATCAATAATCCACATGTTTTCCTCGTCTTCATCAATGGCAATGTGCTGGGCCTGACCATTAATCAACAGCATCTGGTGCGCAACTTGCGTTACATGCGGCGCAAGGGACGCATGGGCAGTTTCGTCTCCATACACACGTCGTACACACAGCGCTGCATCTTCATTCACACGGACGGCGGACGGCTGTGCCGTCCATATATCATAGTGGAGAAATCGCGGCCACTCGTGCTGCAGCGTCATTTGGATGAGCTGTTGCGGGGCATACGTAAATTTGATGACTTTCTGCATGACGGACTGATTGAGTACTTGGATGTGAACGAGGAGAATGATTCATTTATTGCCTGGAACGAGGAGCACATTATGCCGCACACAACGCATCTGGAAATTGAACCGTTTACCTTGCTGGGCGTCTGCGCTGGCCTGGTGCCGTATCCACATCACAATCAGAGCCCACGTAATACCTATCAGTGTGCCATGGGCAAACAAGCCATGGGCATGATTGGCTACAATCAAAAGAATCGCATTGATTCTCTCATGTACAACCTGGTCTATCCACAAGCGCCGATGGTCAAATCACGCACCATTGAGCTGACCAACTTTGACAAGTTGCCTGCTGGCCAGAACGCCACGATAGCAGTCATGAGCTACTCCGGCTATGATATTGAGGATGCGCTTATCCTAAACAAGGCCTCAATCGATCGCGGCTATGGACGTTGTCTGGTCTACAAGAATTCCAAATGCACTGTAAAGCGCTATGCGAATCAGACTTTTGACAGGATCATGGGCCCAGTGAAGGATGCGCTGACCAATAAAGTGATTTTCAAGCACGATGTGCTGGACACGGATGGCATTGTGGCACCAGGCGAACAGGTGCAAAACAAACAAATCATGATCAACAAGGAAATGCCAGCGGTGACATCCATTAATCCACTCGAAGGTTGGTTGTCAATTTTCAAATATATTTAACTAATTTCTCACACCCATTTATGGCGCAGGTCAATCGCAGGTGCCGTATACCGCCGTGCCCATAAGCTACAAGGGACCCGAGCCCAGTTATATTGAGCGTGTCATGGTCTCTGCCAATGCCGAGGAAGATTTTCTCATCAAGATTTTGTTGCGACAGACACGCATACCGGAGATTGGCGATAAGTTTAGCTCGCGGCATGGACAGAAGGGTGTGACGGGACTCATTGTGGATCAGGAGGACATGCCGTTTAATGACTATGGCATATGCCCAGACATGATCATGAATCCGCATGGCTTCCCCTCACGCATGACAGTGGGCAAGACCCTGGAGTTGTTGGGCGGCAAAGCTGGCGTCTTGGAGGGTAAATTCCACTATGGCACAGCCTTTGGCGGCTCCAAGGCGGTGGATGTGCAGGCAGAGCTTGTGCGTCATGGCTTTAACTATATGGGCAAAGACTTTTTCTACTCCGGCATAACGGGCGCACCGTTGGAGGCATACATTTACTCGGGCCCAGTATACTATCAGAAGCTGAAGCATATGGTGCAGGACAAGATGCATGCGAGAGCACGTGGTCCCAAGGCTGTGTTAACGCGTCAGCCCACCCAGGGTCGCAGCCGTGAGGGTGGCCTGCGACTGGGTGAAATGGAGCGTGATTGTCTCATATCTTACGGAGCGAGCATGTTAATAATGGAACGTCTAATGATATCATCCGACGCCTTCGAGGTGGACGTTTGCCGCACCTGTGGCCGATTGGCCTACTGCTCCTGGTGTCACTTCTGTCAGTCGTCTGCCAATGTCTCGAAGATATCAATGCCGTATGCCTGCAAACTGCTATTCCAGGAGCTGACTAGCATGAATGTGGTGCCGAAGCTGATACTAGAGAATTACTAGGAAGAGCCTTTAGAGATTTATATGAATATACATATATTTATAATTATATTTATATGCATAAAGACAAAAAGAATAAATTGTATTTTTATGTTTGAAATTGTGAACTGAGTGTACTGTGTACGTTAGGTTCAATGAACGTGGGCTCGCGGCCTGCTCATCCACGCTCGTCCAATGAGTTCTCCCCACCCATTGCCCAAAACGGCGCCTTGATAAATGTTATGGCCTAAAACTTGGCAACGTCTGCTTTTAAAATCCCATTTAGCTCCGCCAACAGCCACGCCCAAGTCAGCCTCACTTTCACAGCATTTGCGTAAATTTTAACATATTCATGAAGTTTGCAGCGAATGTCAAAGTGAAGTGTGCCCCAGAGGCGGGCGAGGAAAGCCGCACAACAATGTTAACTAACAGACCAGCCTGCTCATTAACAGCGAGGGGCAATTCTCTCAAATGTTAGCTAAGAGCGCAACCTGCCCACTGCGCTGTTATTTTGCAGGCTAGCTAAATGCGGCTTAAGTTTCGTGCTTAATTGCATCTTTTATAGTGGGCTAGGCTTATCAAATTGCTGATTAGCCTTGTTTGCGCTTGTGCGCCCTTTGTGTCAACACAGAAGTTATGGCCAGTCAGCGAGCACGGGAGAGTGGATGTCTTGTATAGACCGACTGCTGAGTTTTAGAATTTTTAATAATTAATTTTTTTAGAATTTGAATATGATTTTTGGCATTAAATTGTATTATAATAAATTTGATAAGTTATTAGCTTATTAACAATAAATACCATCCCATTTCCAATATAATTTAATTACAGGGTATTTGGTATCCATGCCCAACAACTCCCACACTCAGACTTGTTGATTATCAATTAGCATAGGAAAATAAACATTTCAGAGGAAATACAAATGAAATCCGCTGCTTGCTTTATGCCAAGTTATCTATTTATGTGGCCAATGGAAAAGGATGTAGCTCGAGCCTTGTTTACGTATTAAAAATTCCGTGCTTGTACGAAAAAGTGTTGACATTTTTTATTTTTTTAGGAATATTTTCAAAGTTAAGTTAGCTGCTGCGACTTTGAGGCTATTCAGAATGCGATTTTGGCCAAGTTTGCTGGCTTAGTGGGTCAATGCACTGGCACGCACGTGACTCGGCAACTGGCAACTGGCAACTGGCAACTGGCAACTGGCAACACCTATAAGGCAGTGTCCTTGTATGTCATTTCAAGTCACTTGAGCTGAAAATAGTTAGGGCCCAGCCACCCACAGCTGCCGCTGCCGCTGCTGCTGCAAGTGCAATGACAGCGAACGGGCCAAAGGCAAACAGTTCGCATCCAATGGGGCACAATAACGATAAGACTGCTCAACCAACTGGCTACCTTCCGGCTGGGTATGGGGCCAGCACATGGGCTGGGCATCGCATTCATGCCTTTTGGCTATTTGTCAAAAAGTTTACTTTTGATTCACACACACACACCCACACACTCAGAGACGCACACAGTTGTTAACATTATAGCTTCAAATGGGTGTTGGCCAGTTAAGGAAAAGTTAAACGTTGCTTAGCTGTTGTTTAACTTTGTCCATGCAAAGAGTTACCCCACCCAAGGGCATTGACTGGCATCCACTTTGTTGGCACTTTGAATAGCTGATCTATATCAATATAACTTAGTGGCTAGTTTTTGTTTTTTTCAACATGGCATTTCGCTTTAAGCCCATCATAAATTCTTTCACCAAATTTCTAGCAATTTCATAGAGCACTTGTCCCAGTTAACAGTAGGCTGTTAAAGGAATTTGCAAAGAGCAAGGCATGGTTGTAAATTTGTACGCTCTTAATTGATTGCGCTCTGTTCTCTTTTAAGCAACAGTGATGAGTGCTGCTAAATTTGATGTCCATATTTAGCTAATTTGTTGTCGAGCTTTGAGCTCGATTTAAAAAAGATTTGACAATAAGCTTCACACAAATAAAATATAAATAATATAAATTTACACAAATAAAATATATAATATATATACAAAATTAACTAACTAACTAAAATATTCGTTAAATTATTTAGCTAGAACTGCACTTTTAGGTTTACCACCCTGTCAGCATCACTGTTTTCTGTTACTGTTCGCTTTTTGTTCTCTTTTGCTGTGAGGCTATAAAAGGCAGTGCCGTTGTTAAAGAGAGTTCAGTTGAAACCGGCGGTCGCTCGCGTTTCTGCTAACTGCACGCAAAGCTCGAGCTGCGCTTGAATTATAAATGAAAAGCTGAACAAAAAACATTTTGAGCGCAGTTTGCACAAAGTAATAACTGTTGTCAGTATAGTGCAGTGTGTTGTGTGTAAAATTAATAAATTGTAAATAATTAAAGCAGTATAAATTCAAACAAATGCTATATAGTGTTGCAAATGTGTTAATTACTGTTTAAACGAATTTTTAAAATTTTTAACAATTCAATATAACAATTCAATTGAATCAAAATGCCAAATGCCACGGAAATCACAACAAATGGCACTGACTCGAGAAAGCCATTCAAAGTAAGTTTGCTAGTTGTTTGTGTTTCAATAAATGGTCTCAGCGAGGTAGACCACAATGCAGTGCCATGCCCTTTTTTGGGCGTCGCTGTTGTTGTTGCTGTCGTAGCTGTTATCGTTTATGACCGCGTGCTGTGTTTCGCATTTGCGCTATTTAAAAATTCCCACATAAAAAAAAAAACTGGGTGAACTTAAAGTTGTTGTGAGCGCGACGCGAAGAGTGTGCAGCAAGAGAGCAAAAGCTCCGAGGCAGGCTGCGCTGTTAACTTTTGTTTACTTGCGAGAGCACAACAAGACAAGAGCGCGAGAGAACGAAGACAAAGAGAGCGCACAGTAATTCGTTTGATTTTGCAAACGCAAAATACTTGACATGCATTTTGGGGCTTTGCTTTTGTTGTGCTTTTTTGCGCTTTGATACGTTATTTTTTTTTTTTTTTCATATTTTCTGTTAGTTCTGAGCGCTTGTGAATTGTTTGTCTTTGGCATTTGTTTGTTTGCCAACAATTGCCTTTGTTGTCAGCTAATTTGTTTAGCCGCTGTCTAAATAGCTTTCAGCCGTTTAAGGGACGTTTGCTTTGTATTTGCCTTGGACAGAGCCTGGCTTAAACCAAGCTAAATCTGAGCAAAGAAACTTTCCTTTCACATTCATTTTTTCTCTTCTGGCGAATGGTGTGCAAATTTAGTGCGGTCGCTTTGTGCTGAGATCCTTTTATCAGTGGCTTAACAACACGACAAGTAGAAAATTACAGGATTTGTCACTGTGTGTGACGCTTCCATTAAAATGTCGCTGTATATTATAATAATTAATTTAAAATTTCGACAAACATAAATCGGCTTAAAAGCTGCCAAAATACGCAGACAACCATGCAAAATGCTATTAAAAAAGTTTCGCAACTGACATGTCTGTAATTAGTAAGTGCCACGCCCACGATGCCATGCCCACGGCGACGCCCCATTCGCAACGCCCACTGGCGGCTGGGTCAGCCGGCAGCCGCATAAATAATATATCTAATAATTTACATAATTTGCTGCCATAGTTCAAGCAGCAATTTAAACTTGGCGCCTAATTTCCCCAGCGGCTTACAAATCTGCGTTCTAGGCCTATCAAATATTTACTATCCAACTTGTGGCTGTATTCAGTCACCTATGCAGCTGCCACAACATAGCTTAACTCGCGCGTCGCCCACAAGTGCCACTTGTCTGCAGGTGGCACAATCGAGACGCAGTCACGTAGCCGCCGAGGCCACTTTCACAGAGGCGCTAAGCAGTGGACAGGATATATGTTGCGTGTGTGTAGTAGAGTATCCTGGGGCTGAGAAGAAGCAGTAGACTCTTTAAGAAACGCCGACAGCTGATTTATCTGAGATTTTTGATCGGCTGCAATTTCAATTTGTAAAGAAAGTGAGAGAGGGACGGACAGAGAGCGGGAGAGAGACACAGACAAAGGCAGATATATGTATATATAAAGAGAGACATATATATTTGAATACTGAGACAGAGAGAGAGAGAGAGAGAGAGAGAGAGAGAGAGAGAGAGAGAGAGAGAGACAGACAGAGAGCGAGCAATTTGTTATTCTATAAAGAATGTGTATGTCTAAGGATCGACAGCTTACTTCTTCTTTTTCTTCTTCTTTCGATTCGATCTTATTATAGAGATATAAATAGAATATTAAGTTTCCAATTTTAACACTTTATTTTTCATTATTTTTTACCTGATGAAGAGTTACCAAATTAAGTTCAGCTTATCTAACTAACGATTAGCAAATATATAGAAATTTGTAATGAAATTAAAGTTTAAACGCTTATTCAAAATACATTTTTACATTATATTCATTTCTTTATTTTTTTCTTTTTACTTCAAGCCTTAAATAAATTTAAAAATATTTTCATTACGTTTATGAACTGAATATTTAAAGTCATCATATTTTGCAAATAGAAAATATACATTTTGCAAATAAAATAGATTTCTTTTTTAATACAATCACATTCGGCTTATATTTCATTGTATGAAATGCATTTAGACTAATTGAAATGTGAAAATGTGTGAAAAGCACATTGAATTGGCCAACAAACGCATGCAGCCGATAAAAGTTAGTTGGCAGGAAGTGTTATGTGAGGATGCTCAACTATAAAGTACCCTGTATAGTAGATGAGCTTATAAATAAATAATAATTATTTCTATGGCTAACAATTGATATCTACGGATTAGTAATATAATAAAAACTATTAATATATTTGAAGATTAGTTTATTTTCAATTAAATAAATCGACTCTCTCTCTGACTCTCCTTGACCTAGCAACTTATTTTGGGTTTTGAATTGCTCTACAGGGTATACAAAAGGAGGGAAAGAATGATATGTCTTAATTCTTTGTATGATGTGCCCTGAAAAGCGCGCTTCAATAGTTGGGCAAAGTTGGTTTTTGTTGGCAAGTTTTTGGCTTAATATGATTAATATTTGGCCCAAGTTGTGTGCAAGTGCGGCTGAAAAAGTTTTCAATGCTGCCGCCCGACAATTTCCAGGCAATTTATCAGCTGGCGCTACGACGGGCATTTGGTTGCAGTCCTCCAAGGATTGCACTCGAGTTTACTGTTTCAGCTAATGGACGCTGAAGGCGAAATACCACTTTTTTCTGTTCACTTTGCTCTTCGCTGTATGCTGTGTGGGTAATTGTAATAAAAATGTTGTAATGCAAACTCAACTTCAATTTCATTTCGCACGCCCAGCTCGATTATTTATGAAGGCGCGTCTTGCAGCAGCACGTTGCATGTTGCCAGTTTGAGTGATAAATTTAGTGAGCTACCGTGAGGCCGCCTTCGATGCTGTTGCATATTACGCTCCCTCTCTCCTTCTCTCTCTCTGTCTGTCTGTCTCTTGCCTTGTTCTTCTTGGCCACATCTAATTTATGTTCAGTTTAACCTTAACGCTCAGGCGCCATTTAACATAACATGAAAGTTTAATAGAGCCAGGCAGCAGATGAATGTCCTTGTGCCGTATGGCGTATGCCTTGTGCTTGTGCTTGCACTGCTGTTGCCGCTTCTTGTGGCATGTATTTCTGGCATGCGCTCAAAAGTATGCTGCACTAAACTGCTGACAGGCATAACTTGTTAGCAAACACGACAAATATTTGTGCGGCAGGCAGACGAGTGCATGTCAAACTGCAACAAGAAACAGCCGAAAAAAAAATACAAAAAAAAAAACATGGGCTTATATATATATATAAATATATATAAATGCAAAACACACTTATTTCAATATTCCATTTCAACCTAATTTAACTCAAGACTTTCAAAGGCTCTAATAATTCACTTTGGCAAAGTTACGCGAAAAAAGGCATACAAAATCTGGGTTAAGCTTATTTACAAAACATTTGACGCTTGAATAAAGTCTTGCATATTATCTATTTACTTATTTATTGGTGAAACGTTTGCCATAAATCTCAATTAGAGCCGCCAGCCAGCAGTCGACAGCTGACAAGGCAACGTGACGTATGCGCAATATTTATTTTACCTGTTTTATGCGCATTTTCTTTTGCTTTGACTTTTCAATTTGTTATTGTTGCTCGTTTGTGTGTGTGTGTGTGTGTGTGTGTGTGTGTGTGCCTGTTGGGCATAATTACTTGGTATTTGATTTCTAAATTACTTGAAAATGTGACCCTAATGGCTGCTTCATTTGCTGACTGATGTGACTTGGGTGACATCCATTGCAGTTAAGTGTTAATTACATCTCGGTCAAGTAGCTGGTTAATTAGGCTACTTTAGCTTGTAGTTTCCGATAATTGGTTATCTGAACTGAAAGTGGAAATAGAAGCTAAACGAAACTTGATAAAACAAGAACAAGATAAAAAAAAAAATACTTTTTAAAGATTTCCTAGACAATGTAGAAATGTCATGGCATTAAAGAAAACGAAAGATTTCTTAAATATTTAACATTTATTTATGATTATTAAGCCCTTTTATCGGTCACTGAAATGTTGATTTTAAGTGTCAAAAGTTTGCTTGCAAAGTTTCTAAATAAAAGTATGAAATGAGCTAAGTGAGATTGAGCCGGATTGAGCAGAGCCTAAGCATACGTGAAAACTTTTTGTTGGTCAAAGCTTAGCGCATGTCAAATTTTCCGGTCGAGCATGAAAAGGAACCCATAATGATTAGGCTGAAACAAAGTTTTAGCGGCACTTACAATATATCATAAACAAATTATTTATTGATTTTTAGAATTTCGTCGTGGCTGATCGGAGAGCAAGCCAAGTAAATAGAACCCGTTTTGTGTATGTTTGGGATAAATATTATCAGAGGAATAATTCAGTGTTTAATTTTTGATGATTAAAATAATAAATGAAAAAATGTTAATTTATCTTTAAAATATACTTAATTAATTTTTTATTCAACTAAAATCCTCCTTGAAATTAAAGAGAGTTTGTTTAAATTTAAATTAAGTATTACTCATTTAGAATTAATTATTATTTATTAAATGATGCGTAATCACACTAAAAGTAGTTTCTCAACTATATATATACTGTATCTATGCATTTTGAAGTACCATGAATGGCTTAACATATCTTAAATATTCAATAGTCCAGATGTAGCAGCTTTCAGCACTTAGAACTTTTTTCAGGGCATCAATTCAGCTTAATGCCTAATACGTCCACTCAACCGGCTGTCAAATTTGGATTGATATCTATGTGTGTGTAAATATATATGTATATATAAAATACTTATATGTATTGACTCTATTCAGTTGAGCTTAACATGAATGTCAGCTGCTGAGCTAAGGCTTTAATCTACGTAGCTCTCAGCATGCGGGTTGTCCAGGTTATTATAGCCCCAACAATAGGGCCCCACTTTCGGAAGCTGCTAAGCTGTTGGCAGTTGTGCGTATGTCTATGTGTGTGTGTGTGTGTGTGTTGTACATCCACATGATGGCCAAAATGTTGGGCAACTTTGAGGCCGTGGTAATGAGTTCACGTATCCGTCGGCATCTGTGTGGCAAGTGGCGCAGAAAAAACGAAACGAAAACATTTTCATCTGCACGCGCTGCCTAATGCCAACTTGATTAAGCGAGAGTCAGACCTAAAAAACAAAAGGAGAAAAAAAAAAAAAAACAAACAAACACACACACAGAAAACAAAACGGCAGCAAAATGTTTCTGGGCGCTGTTATTGTCGAGTGTCCGGCTTTAATATTTTATATTGGCCCATGTCGCACTTGATGTTGTTGCTCTGGCCTTAGTATTAATTTATTATTCATTCAATGTATATCGCCCCGGCCCATATGTGACTGCAAACGTGTAACGGTTTATTATTCCCTTTATCCTTGTTCCATTCCCTGCTGCCTGTTACCTGCTCAGGTCAAGGACGTCACGCGCAACATAAAAAAAGCCGTCTGCGCCGCAAGCCTAGAGGAGATACGCACCAAGGTGGCCGAGAAGTTTGACAAGTGCGAGCAACAGCCAACCATTCATTTGGACTCCGATGGCACCGAAATCGACGACGAGGAATATTTTCGCACACTCGACGAGAACACTGAGCTGGTGGCTGTATTTCCAGGAGAACATTGGATCGATGTAAGTAGTACAAAGAGGCGAATTGTATTATTTATTTTTATTATTTAAATTTATATTAAATTTTAACTGAAATTCCAAGAATTTCCAGAGAAGATAGACTCTTTTTATTTAAATTCAAAATTCTATTGAATTAATAAGAATTCATTTATCGCTTATTCCAGCAGAAAATTTTATAATTTAGGCTTAATTAAATTTAAGAGCCGGCCTTATAAAATCTATTTAACTGTTTTCACTTTGCGACATTTCTCGTCACGTAGTCGTATTTTAACCGTTTTGTATCTTTTCTGGTTTATAGCCCACTCATTACGTGACTATAACCACGCCGAATGCCACGGCCAATGGCAGCGTCACTGGCAATCCGGAGAGTGGCGATACCACCGATGCCAACAACTCGGAAACGGCGCGTATTCGCCAGCTGGTTGGCCAGCTGCAGAACAACTTGTGCAACGTCTCGGTCATTAACGATGCAGACCTGGACTCGCTATCCAATATGGATCCCAACTCGTTGGTGGATATTACAGGCAAGGAGTTTATGGAGCAGCTCAAGGATGCGGGCAGGTGAGTAGCGCTCAGATATAGATGATAGTAGTATAATAATAGTTACGATAGGAGTTTTTTCTATTATATTTATATATTTATTTATGTCTCTGGCTCTCGCTTCGATTCGATTCGTAGACCGCTTTGTGCCAAACGCAATGCTGAAGATCGCCTGAACTTATTGAAATTGTTGAAGGCTGGCGCCATTTTCTGCTCGGAACGCTATCCGGAAGATGCGGAGGCCATTGATCGCGAAATCGGGCGGCAGCTGAACGAGGCGGAGAGCGGTCAGGTGACCGCAACAAATGCGAGCAACACGCGCACCATCGAGGTGGTGCAGTGCGACAATCAGAATACCACCATAACTATAACCGTTGCCGAGGCCACAACCACATGCAGCGCCGCCGAGGCGTCGCCCGAGATCAACGAGGTCAATGCCAACTCAAATGGCAACGGTGACATCTGACTGCCCATTTTGGGCAGCCTGAGGTGAGGCCTAGCTGCCACGGATTAGCCAAATTAAGGCAGTTTTTATCAAACGTTGTTTCACACAAATCAAAAACTAAACGAACCGAAGAATCAGTCCTGCAACATTGGGTTAACATACACGTATTTGTAGCATTAACTTAGGAGCTGCGCAATGCCAAACGAACAAAATATAAATCACAAATCTTGAAACGTAACAAAATCTTCAGAAATGCTTCATAGAATTTAAGAGCAAATGAAAGTTAACGAAATATTACATGTACTAGCATAAAATCATAAATATATTGACAAGTTGTACACCCTGAAAGTCTGCAAATTTTCAGTCTGCAAACCTTTGGGCATAACTTAAAGAAGGCAAAGTTTAAACATGAATTCAGTAGTTCCCTTCAAATCTATATACCTCAAGGAGTCTTAAAGAAGTTTTCACTTTTATTAGACTGCAGATTTTTAAATCGTATCCAACTCTGAGTAATTATTTTTTTTATTTTTATTTTTTTTTTGAGTTAAATTATTTTGCTTTTTATGGGAAAAGTTGAATTTGACGATCTGGCTTACACAGTGATTGAAATTGTTGTTTATTTTCATAAGTTATGCGTTGCAGTTGCTATATTTTCCATCATATCATATATCTTCTAATATATTATTAATTATTTTATGCTCGGACTTTATTTATTTTAAAATATAAATGTCTTAAAACGTTTGCAACTTCAAGGTGTTTGCCAAGTAAATAAAGACAGAAATTTACCATTTATAATTTATATGTAAGCTTAATTCCAGTGATAAATTTGATTTAATTTCCATTGGGAAATGGCCCAGCTACAGTCCTTTCAAATTCCTCAAACTAAATACTTGGAAAGTCCCTTTGGTCCCTTAGTCTGTCAGTGCAGCAGCTAAAATAAATATTTTAGTTTACTTTGGAGAAACTCATTTAAATATTATTATTTAAAATCAAATTTAAATTAAGTTAAATTAATTTCAATGAAAAGATTTATGAACTTACAAACTTATCGGCAAAGTTATTTGCTGTGGTATATATACACGCTCAATGCAGAAAAGCTACTGAATTCATATTAAAGATAACATTAAACTTCCATTGGCTGACGAAAAGATTTTTTCAAAGGCACCTGAAATAACTGAAAAGAATAATTAACATAAAAAATCAAATTAAACGGCAACAATAAATACATAAACAATTAAATATATCATATGAGAAGTAAAAGAAGAAGAAACTAGGAGAATATCATGTTCATTATTATTGAATAATTGTACGAAGAAAAAATGGTTTTATGATAAAAAATATTAATTAACTTTTGGTGTAGTTAGAACGAATTATTGAAAGGTATTTGCTTCTGAAAAAAGCTTTGATAATTGATGATTGAAGATTGAAAATAGGATTTTATGCCGAGGTAATTTCTAAAATGTTTTTAATTAATATTTATTTCATACTCAAATATTTTTTGAGTCGTTTGATGGCGAGAATTGATAGTCAAGAATTATCTTTTGATATTTTCCATAAATATTGTTTCTTTTTGTATTTAATATTATAAATCATAGTAGATCATGATCTTCGAATGCTTTGCTCTTGAATGTTTTGAATTTATATCAAATATGATATTGTGTTATGTTCCGCCATAGCGATTATTGAAGTTAATAGTTAATAATAAATATGAGCACAGACGCACACATAAAATTGTTTTTAGACTAATGTCATTGAAAATGTCATTTGTTGAAGCCAATTGAGACTGACTGTATTTATGTGTAACAATTATTTGAGGTTACGACAAAACAGATTGTACTTTGAAATCGAACTGGTTTAGAAATTGCTTCAAGTGAATCCCCCACAAAGAGTATTGTAGCCAAATACACACACACACAGAAAAAACTTAAAGAATTTAACAAGAAAAATGAGAAGAAAAAAATAAAAAAAAAATTTTAATATTAGTAAAATTAAACAATAAATGCAAACGAGAAATGCAATTACACTCTTATAATCATATACAGAAAAGCAAATCAAAGGCAAATTACAATATGAATAAGCAATAAATATACCAAAAAAAGAGACGAAAACTTAAAATTATAAAATATACATAGTAACTGCATACACCAAGCAACAATATACCTAAATAAAAGCATATTAACAAAATAAATTGACTCTTTAAATAATATTAACTGCTCGGGCACAGCCGAACGATGCGTATGCGCAACATGTGCAACAGGGCGTATGAAGCTGGCGCTGGCTGAAGAGCATGCGAGAGCCAAAGCCAGAGCGCGAATGAGAGTCCAGTTGCAAGAGCACGAGCTTTAAAGAGAGTGGCAGTAACTTTGTCTTGCAACTGCCGCAGTTAATTGCATTAAAAACACTGTCGCAGCTGTGACGTCACGCGGCGTGCGCTGCGTATGACGTCCAAGTGAAAAAGGGGCCAGGTCGCAGCCGGAACAGGCCAGGCCAGAAAATGTTCCTGCTGCTGTCCAACTATGCCCTACTAACACAGTTCCACTGCCAGCTGAGTTGCAGCCAGTAACTGACCTAAATTCCCGCCCACTGAACTTACTGAATATTTGAATTGCCTTTTTCCTTTATTCCCTTTTTCAAAGCCTACAAATTAACTTAGCCACAGCCTTTGGGGCCTGCAACCTTAACTTAAATATGCCTTTTGCTCCTTCCTCTGCATCATCTTCTTCTTCTTGTTGTGCTGCCGTCGCGTCCTTGACATATCGCACTTATTTCAAATGTAAATATGAGACCCAAGCTGAGTTAGGGCGCGAATCCGCTCGGACTCCTTTGATGTGCGGCCAAATTTTCATTAAAAGGCGCATTTTATGTATTGTGCTGGGCGGCGGCTGTGTCGAGGGCGTGTTGCCTACGCATTTTTACTCTTATTTTATTTTCATTCTTAGAAAGTGCTGCCCATAAATAAAAAAAAAATTTAATTTGGCTTGCTTGCTCGCTGAGGGGCAAGCTTTGAAGTACGATAAAGCCGGAATGTGACATTTTAAAACGAAGCTTCAATTTCCACAAGCTGCACAGTGGAACCAAATGTGAATGGAATATTATTTATTATAAAAAAAATATAAATACAATATAATTATAATCAGAAAAGAAATGAAAGCATAACAAAGACAACTCAGACATTATGCATTAAAAATGCAGCTGAATTTAGCTAAACGTTAGCTAGAATTTCCAAACCAAATTTGAACATTATTAATATATGTCTGCTAGTCAAGACTTCCAAATACCCTTGATTCAGTCATAACAAAGGTATAGTCCTATTAAGCCAGTCAAGCAAGAGCCTTCCAGTTGACTCATAATCATTGGTTATCCCATGCCATTGATGTTGTCCTGGCTAAAAGCTAACAGCTGAACCAAATCATGGAGTAGTAACTCCGGGAAAACTATAAAATTTCAGAATCGACTGCTACAAAGGTAAGATATATGTGTATTGAGAGCTATGATCAGTTACAGCTGAGCCGCTTACTTTTCGGTGCATTTCTGTAAATAAAAATATTTTTGCTAGGCCTCAAACGGCTTCGCAATCACGATAAAATGCCAGGCGAACATAAATGAATAGTAGGGCACGAAATGTTAGGTAGAATTTAGTTAAAATTGAGTTGACCTTGAATTAAAAGACAGAGAGAGAGAGAGCGAAAATAAAAATAGAGAGAGAGAGAGAGAGAAAGAGCGGGCGTTAATTAACATAAACACGTAGGTTGCATAGTAGCTCTTGACTAGGCCTCAACCGGCATTGCAAATGCGGAAAAATACCAGGCGAACATAAATGAGTAGTAGGGCGCAAGATCGTAGTTAAAATTGAGTAAACATTTTGAGTTGGCGTTGAATTCAATGAGAGAGAGAGAGTTAAAAAAAAATGTATTGAGAGGGAGAGAGGAAGAAAAAGAGAGAGAGAGAGAGAGCCAGAAAAAAGAGAGAGAGTGAAAAATTATAGGGAGAGGGAGAGAGGAATTAAAGAAGAGAGAAAGCAGAAAAGAGAGAGAGAGAGAGCAAAAAACACATTCACATACACACTCTCTCTCTCTTGCTTTTAATTCAAGGTCAACTGAATTCTTACTCAATTTTAACTAAAATTTGGCACCCTACTATCATTTATGTTCGCCTGGTACTTCTGAAGATTCTATTGAAATTTTACTGTCGTCAAACTGGCCCTATTCAAAAATTCACTCATAAGCATGAAAATAAAATAAAAAATATCTAAAGAAAATATTTGTACATTTGATTGTAAGGAATAAGATTAAAACAAAACTAACAAAAACTAGCTCTCTCAAGGGGGTCATTGCAGATCTTCTTTATACTTTGTGAGCGAGTATGTGTTGTTGGAAATAAAAAGAAACCTGAGCTGAAATGCAAAGACGAAATGCAGGGCTTAGCACTCTCTCTGTCTATCTTCCCATCCAAACGTTAAGTCTGCTCTAAGAACGGCAATTCATCCCATGCAACAAATTTCTCTCTTCTTATTCCGTTTTGATTCTATGCCTTATTCGTATTTCGTTCTCACAGCTCATCGGCATGATCAGCTCATGACTAAAGCTCGCAATATGCGTACTGAGCAGTTATGAGGCGGGCGCGATGCGACTGCAGCCTACTCTGTAAGTTTGCTTTAAGAACGGCAATTCATCCCATGCAAGGAATTTCTCTCTTCTTATTTCGTTTTGATTCTATGCTTTATTCGTGTTTCGTTCTCACAGCTCATCGGCATGATACGCTCATGACTAAAGCTCGCAATATGCGTACTGAGCAGTTATGAGGCGGCAGCGCTGGGGCTGCAGGCTGCAGCCTACGCTGTTCGTCTGCTTCAAGAGCGGCCATTCATCCCATGCAAGAAATTTCTCTCTTCTTATTCCGTTTTGTTTTTATGCTTTATGCGTGTTTCGTTCTCACAGCTCAGCTCAGCTCAGTTCAGTTCGGCACGATCAGCTCATGACTAAAGCACGCATTTTGCGAACGGCGCAGTTATGAGGCGGCAACGCTGCGGCTGCAGCATAGACTATATTATGGAAACTTAGTTATACGGACACTGTACGGACGGCTCAATAATCTTGGCTTGTCGTATTGATAAAGAATATTATATATATACTTTATAGGGTATGACACGCCTTCTTCAGCCTGTTATATATTTTTAACAAAACTATTATATTTAATGGGATCAGGTATTAAAAAAAAACTCTGCAAACATTTAAATAAATTTTTTATTTCTGAATTTAATTTTAATTTTTACAATTATAAAAATAATATATAAAAATAATAAAATATTACATTCTTTTTGAATATTTGTTATATTTATATAAATAATACTTTATTTTTATTCGCTCTCCTTTTTTTAATTTTTCGCGTAATGTAATTTTTTTTAACATTGTGAGTTTCTAAAAATTTAAATAAATTTATTTTTAATCACTTATATTTATTTATATGTTTTTGATTAATTTATAAGCGAACAAATTATCTTTACAATTTTTGTCACCCCTCGACCTAAATTTTGCTTTATATGAATAACCGTTACACTGTATATATTATAGCAATTTTTATAGTTAATTTCATAGATAAACAAATATTCGAAGCGAGTAGAGAGCCAAGCTGGGTGCTTGCATAAACGAGTGAAGAAATCAGTGCTCAAGTGGCAGAGCATCAGGCACAAATGTTAAGGGTCTGGCCTTGCTGACGGCCGTTGCTGTGGGTGGGGCGTGGTCGAGTAAATAACATATCGAATATAAGTGTAGTGGCATTGCGCATAATTTTCTACAATTTTCATTTTTCACAAGAAATATAAAAAAGATGCGAAAAGAGCAGTTTGTTTATTTGTGTGCCTGCGGGGTTAGTTCGTGAATGTGTGTGTGTGTGTGTGCATGTGTGTGACTGTGTGCTTTTGTATGTGAGTTTCGCATTGCACAGAAACAGCATGGTTTTTGTAATAGATGCCGCTGTGGGCATTACTAATACGCCCCGTGGGCACATATGCGAAGGCAACGATTGTGGCGGCAATATGACGCTGCGGTGGGCGTTGTCGTAATCATGCACTTGGTGCCCCAAGCAGCCAACATCAACATCAACACCAACAACCAAGGACCAGCGACCAACAGCCCAATGCCAACAGCCAACAGCAACGACCGCTTAGATTGCCTCATTTGCTTGTGTATTTTTGTTTTTTTTTTATTTACATACATATACATATATACGTGTGTGCTTGTGTGTCTTTGGGTGTTTGTTTGCCACGCTGATTTGCTTGTGCGACCAAAGTCATTAGCTGCTGCCGCAGAGTCCATAAAGGCGCAGGCTGCCTAGAGTCAGCTGCCAGTAATGAACATTTTTAGTGATAGCCCCAATATAGGTATGAAATTATATCTTTTATTTACTTTGATGCTGCCGCTGTCCATGTGACATGTATGTGCATAGCCGTTGAGTTCTAGCGAGCCAGCTGCATGGTAGGTTGCCTCTTGGACTGGTGCAATGCGCATGAGAAGCTGTCGCTGGATCAGCCACAGCATAGCCAAATACACAACATACCAAAACAACTAGCCAAGTGCCGATAAAATGTGCAACATTTCGATTGCACTCGAAAACTTTCAAGTGGCCTATCGATGCAGAGAGCAACAAACATTAAGTGGCCTGCGCTCAATATGGGGGCTACAATAATTTGGGCCATTTATTGGTCAAGATTTAAACTCAGCTGACTACAGGATATCTGCTAGTCTAGCTGGTTCTTGATGGCATAATATGCAAATGCATTTAAGCTCAATGCAATTAACAAAGGACAATTGTGAATGCGAATTTAAGCCAAATATTCAGCAATTAAATGAGTGGAAAAGCTGGCAAATTGAAATATGTAAATACCTGCGCGTTTGTACAACTAATTAAATATGCGATTACGATTAAATTAAATTGCATGTTTAACGCAAGCAGGAAGGGGCATAAAACAAAAACGAAACACAAATAAAAGGCATAAAAGCGAAAGTGAAAACTCAGGCCAACTGCGGCTGAGTTTCAAATACTGCTCAGCCGACCCGCATTCAAATGAGTGTGTGTGCGTGTGTGGGTGTGTGTGTGACTGAGTGTTTGTGTATGTGTGTGCGTATATATTTCAATTTAATTAAAACATTTTCAATTTTATGTATTTTTCTTTGGCATTCGCTTTTTATTTGAATTCATTCAATTGTATCTAAATGCCAGAGCATCAGCAGCGGCCGCCGCGCAAATATTTGGCTTAGCTCAAGAGCAGAATTCATGTTGGGGATTTGCGTATACTATGTATTCACAGGATGCGCGCTTTATTTCGATTTGTTTTTCTCTCTTTCTTTTTTGTCTCCTTTTCTGGCAAATGTGCAACAAATCCACATGCGCCGACTGAATGCCAAAGTTGAGCTCCAGCCTGGCAAAGAGCCCAACACAATAAAAGTATTTTGTGCAAAATGCGCCGACAATTGAGTGCTCTTTAAATAAGTTCTGCGAATTAAACTATAACTTATATATAAAGCTAGCCAGCTGTGTGCTTAAATGGTAGACAACTTGACTGATTTCCTTTATTACATGACAAATTCTTAGCAGCATAAATAAAATAAAATTATGTTCGTTGCTTGTTGCCATCGTCAATCTGACAGGCCGTTGACATCTTACATGATTATGACAAGCAAAATATTTTGCATATAAATTTCATTCGTTTGGCGACATCCGAATTCGTATGTCGATTCCGTTACACATTTGCCGAGCATCCCAGCCGAACTTCCTGTATACCCTCAGCGTAGCAGGCGAGACAATTAATCATCGCCGCATGCATTGCATGTGACCTTTTGTTAGGGTATGCCATAGTTTGAGCTACTGCGGCTGTTGTAGCTGCGCTGACAAGTGAGTTAATTAATCTAACTGCCCGATGCGTGTCAAGCTACAGACGCCGAAGGTCGTGTACCATAATTAAACATGACTGTTGTTGTCCTTGCCACTGCCCTGGCTGCTGTGGCCGCTCCTGCTGCCGCTGCTAATGATGGTTATGTGGCCGTTCAGCCACCTGACCACCTGGCCACCTGACGCGACGCATAAATTTCAATTTGTTATGCTCAGCTGCTGTCTCGACTTACCTTCATTTACATACCATATATGCATGTCCATTATCGCTGGACGGCCATGCGAAAATGTTTGCGCCACGTTCGAATGCACAATTAGCGAGCTGCCACATAAATTATTAGGCCGTTTGATTGTCGCAAGGAAATGAAAGCGGAAATTATTACTCCGTCACTAACACACACACACACACACCACATACATGCACACATGCCACATACATGAAATGTGCAAAGTGTGCGAAATATGTTAATGACGGGGTCAGCGTATTTCGGAAAAAATGCATAACACGTTGCACTAAGAGTGTGCGGCCACTGTTTGCCAAGGGCATGCAGTGTGATGGTAATTAGAGATGCTCCAATGATTTTTATGGCTGCGTACTTAAAGCTCTGCTACAAATGCATCCCATGCAGTTCTAGTTATATTATCGATGATTTTATAAACAGCAAGCTTAACATGCTTCTAAAATTATTTATAAATTATTGATTGATTGATAGATGGATTTTAAAAAATTATTATTGTTTTATATATATATATATATATATATATATATATATATATATATATATATATATACCAAAATATATTTTTTTTTTCTTTCATATCAAAATTATTATATATATATATATATATATATATATATATGGTTTATGTATATATGGTTTAATATATATATAAAAATAAAATAAATAATTATTTAAAGAAAATATAGTACTTATAAAATTATTTATAATTTGTTGATTGATTGATAGATGGTCGTCAGCTATAGGAATCCTAAATTTATATAATGTGTTTTTAATATAATTAAATAAATAAAATAAATAATTATTTAATTAAAATTATTTAAACAAAATATAGTACATATAATTAAAGATTTAAATATTAAAATTTGGAAAATATTTTCATTAAATAAGTAGCAAATTATTTAAAAAAAAGAATTATATTTTATATCAATAATTTTGATATGAAAAAAAAAAAAAAAATATTTTGGTATATATATAAATATTTTAGATAATGATTTTTAGCATAATATATTGTATTAAAATGAACAATGAACTTATAAATATTTTTGTAAGGTTGTATCTGTATTATAATATACTTTAATATACTTTAATTGTTTTTAATTATTGAAAAATATTGTAAATTTAATATATTGTTAGCGCAAGTAAAAAAAAAATGTTTTGCTATTATATTTCTATATTTTGCTATTATTTTTGTGGTTATTTTTCATATATGACTGAATATTAATTGATTTTAATGATTTAATAATAATAATAATTTAATTGTTAAAAAATTTGGATGCAAAAATTATGAAATACTGTACAATCTATTTTTATATACATTAAGTACATCATATAAATATTTTATTATTATTACTTAAATTAAATTATAGTAATATCTGATGTTTTTTTTATAAAACTAACTTCAATCTAAACTAGATTCGATTTTTATTTTTACTACCGTTTTTTCTGCAACATTTAACAGCTTTTGTATTGCATTTTGTGCAGCACGAAATCTGCACAATAAAAATGATGATGGAATTAAATTGAAAACTTGGTTCCGCTTTTGCGTGATTCGCATGAGGATCACGTAGGCATCTCGATTGTCAATCAGTTGGAAATCGTTGTAAGCTTCGTGCAATTTCCGTGCTGCGTGCGTCGCATTGCTAGAGTGGCAATTAATGCATTCGGATTGCACGCGGCGTATACGTAATATTTTAGTGTTTTCGGCTTAAATATTTGATATGTGTATAGAGCGATGCGTGCATATGTCACTGTATAGCTTTCAATGATAACAAAGTAAAATTTATGCAAAAGCGCTGAATGCAATTTACGCTATTTGCACTGGCGCATTAAGTTGGGCAATAAACCAATTAGAATGACAAAAAGTGAGAGCTAGAATAGTTAGAGCGAGAGAGCGAAAGAGTGAGATTAAGGCAGCTATAAAAAATGAAAAAAAAATATAATAAAATTCATTTTTTTTTTTTGGGAGGCACAAAAAATAACCAATAATATGAATTTTTATATTTAAATTCGAGGATTTGCGAATATTTTATAATAGACTAAAAAAAGTTTGTTTGCATCTGTAGACAGAAGAAAATATTTGATTAAATGTATTCAATATTATTAAGATTTAATTTAATAATGTTAATTGTATTGATAATTATATTAAAATATTAATATGAATTCTAGGTGATTTTTTTTATTAATATGCAAAATATATTCTATACAGGCTATAAATAATCTTTATACAAAGTATATACCATTTATATTCTGTCTAGCTTTTTCTAGTATCTGCTAGATTTACTATGTCCTAGACTCAGATCTGGCCTGTGGCTGCGCACCTCTATTGGGCTTTGCCAAAGTGCCAACAATTTTAATAAAGCGTTGTGCTGCCTGCCAGGACCCTATTATGGCAAAGTGACATTTTTCGATTGCCTGTTTGGGAATTTTTTCATTATGATGATTTTTTTTTTGTACTCCAGCAGCATTCATAGGCCAGAGTTTTGCCTGCAAGCGACCAACTTTATTTTATTGCATTTATAAACTTTGCCCTTACACAAAGTGCAGTGAAAAGTTCAAAGCCAAAATTTATATATACTACGTATAAGTTCAACAATTTACCCGTCGCATGCCAACAAATTTTCTACTAGAGACCAAAAAATAAAAGAAAAAACAGTAAATAGGAAACTGAAAATAAATAAAGTTGCACAGTGCTGAGTGTGCAGTGCCTGGCTAGACACACCTGGACACAGGTGTGTAGGCCTATGCGGCACTCAAATGTACACAGCTTTGTTTGTCTGGCCAGCCATAATCACCCCCTGTCTGTCAGTAACAGCCGGCTAACAGCGGGTTAGCAGACGGTTAACAGCGCGCGCTCTTCAAAGCTCACTGTTAGCGGGGCTTTTGCCTCTGCTCTTCAGCGGCCGCTTTGCTTTTTGGCATTTTGCCTTTGGTTAATGCTTTTGCAATGACAGCAAACACTGCGCAAAGACACTGAGCTGCTTCTTTAAATACAGCACGCACAGACGTCTGGCAATTTATTCCAAGTTCGGCCGGCTTTTGTTGCAATTGGTGGGTGCGGCTGCCACGGCAACGGCGACAACAAAGAAACGCGTACATTTTAAGACAAAAGCTTTGAGTTTCAAGTGAAGTTTTAAATAGTTTCAAGCAAATAAAAAGACTATTGGTGAAACAACTTTTAGCTGCAATTTTTATAATTGAAAAAAGTTTTGAAAAGTGTAAAAAAAAAACAAGAAAGATATTTATTTTTAAATTCCCTGTAGAAGTTAAGTCATAAAATTTGTGAGTTATTTGTATGATATAAAGTGAAGCATAAAAGTAGGCAACAAAATTCTACAAGTACTAAACATTTCAATTTGTTTCGCTTGACATAAATCGACGGTGTGTCTGGTAGAGTGAGCTCCATAAATAAGGGGACAAAGGAAAACATCAAGTTGAATAAAGAAAAACAAAACTAAATAGAAAAAAAAATGTCTGAAATTAATGCAGCAAAACAGGCAATTGCTGCAGTAAAAACAACAGCTGAAATTGTTGAGGCGACGGCCCCAACTCTGGCGCAGACCACATCCAGAACAACAACAACAACTGGAACACCACGACAAAGGACTTTGATGCGTGCTGCGGAAATGGATGCCGATACCGATGAAGCAGACGACGTGGATGATGGCGTTGATGCCTCCGCTGCTGCTGCTGCTGCTGCTGCTGCAGCGCCTGCTGCTGATGATGATGATGCGGATGCGGATGCGGATGATGCGGCAGACAGCATAACATTGGAGCTGGCATTGTCGCCAAACACGCCTACGCCACCACCCATCGCAGTCGACGAGGATCTGTCCGAGTTAGACAACAGCAAGCCATTCAAGGTGGGTACTCCTTAGCATGGCCAGAGGACACTCACAGCATTGCCCATTCATAAGTCAGATCCAATTGTTAACTGGCCAGCAATTCGTTAAGTGATTACGGACTCCATTGTTGCTGGCTTCCATTTTGTTGGCGCACGGGCCGCACAAAACTTTTCACGTTCATGCACAAAGTGAAGTGGCCCAGCCAGCGAGGCGCACGGAGCACGCGGCAAGGACCTAGATGCAAGGAGCAAGCGACTGACCACTCAAAACGCTTTGGCTTCGAGAGCAGACGCTTGTTCTAGTTCTGGGTCTGGGTCTGCCGGCTCTCCGCTATGCACGCCCTTTAGCCATGTTTGACTTTCAAGGGTTGCACCAGTCCGCCATATTCCATGACCGAAAATTTCATAGTGCCCCGAGGCACACGCGTTTTGATCCCATCAAGTGCCCGAAATGGGGACCAAATAAGTTATGCAGGGCAAAAAAAGATTTAAAAAAAAAATGCAAGTAACAAAAAGAAATGGCGCGACTTTATATAACTTTTCATTAAAATGTTTTATTTGACTTTAGAAAAAATAAAATATATTATTAATTTACCAAAAATTAATTAGCTCAAATTTCACAAACTTTTGCTGCTTCAGCTTTTATTTTTTAAGCGCAAAGTTGCGCTTATTCGTCCAAATAAGTTTATGCACTTGACGTGCTTGTCCGGCAAATATAAAAGCAAATAATACCAGAAACAAATTTTATTTATTCAAATACTTTTTATGGCGAGAACTTGAAATTTTGTTAGATAATCTTTTGAGTTTTGTTCTGGGGCAGAATGCTAATTAATGATGATATAATTATAATTATATGTGTATGTATAATTATAAATATATATAAAAGACAAATATTTAAATACAACAAAAAAAATTGTTGATACAAATAAATAAATAATAAAAATAAATATTAAAATAATAACTATGAGTCGAAAAAAAAAAAAAATATATAAAAATATATATATAAATAAATAAATAAAAAAAAAAAAAACAAAACACATTTTAATATATAATATTATAAAAAATATATATAACAATAATAACAATATGGTTTATATAAAAAATATTTTTAATAGAATATATAAATAAATAAAAAAGATAAAATAAAATTGTAATATAATAATATATAATAATAATATTTATAGTAGATAGAATAACTTTGATACTGATTTAGTATATATATTACTTAGATATGAACACATATATGTTTTTTTTTATGAAAACCCAATTAGTATACGCCAATCACAGCTTTAGATAGATTTTTCTTTTTGACTCCATTTAAGTCTTTGTTAGAATTTTGCAGGATTTAAAACATATTCACATTGAATTTGTGTATATGAAAGAATTTATGACCTGCTCTAAATATTCGTTTTTACACGTTCACAAGTTGAAATTTGGTATTCATAAATAATTGTATAGTCGACCACAAGAATAGGGTCTGGCCAAAGGACTGTGGCAAATTGTACAGCAAATTGCTCAACGCGCCATTAATCGGCATTTTAGCATGCACATGAATGTTAATGTTATCTTTGATCTATGCACATTATGATATATTATTAATGCAGTGCCTTTTATAGAGCCCAACGCTTGGGTATTATTAAATGTGTTAAAAGTTCAATTAGCTCAAGCGTTAAATTGGTCAACATTAAATTTCTTCGTGTCTGCATAGAGATTGGAAAGTTTTTTTTTGGTTTTTTTTGGTTTTTTAATTTGTGCGAACTTTGCAAATTGAGTTTTAATAGCTGCGAGAAGCCAATGTTGTGGTGGGCTAAAAACTGAAATTAATTAAAACTGTTCAGCGGTCAAAATTGTAGGGAAGCCGAGCAAGCACGAAGGAGCTGCGGCACTCGAGCCAGAAATCACAATGTGGCCATCTTACGGCTCGAGTGCTCGTATATCATTTGGAGCACTATTGGTGGAGCGCAACTAAGCTGCCGCCGTGTCTGTGCGCGTTGGTGCCGATAACGATGTTGCTGCCACTTGGCCATGCGTCACCAGACACGGAACACGGAACGAAACGAGCCATTTGAGCGTGTGAGTGAGTCGTCTGCCCGGCAGTCTGCCTGGGCCCTAATCGATTTATTGTATTATGCTGCGAGCGTTAAAAAGCGCCATAACTGAATTAAGTGACGCAAGGATCAGCGACGGCAAAAACTTTATAACTGGGCCTCGCTGTGCCGGCGATTGTGGTTCTTGTGCTTGGGCAAGGGCCCCCATAACGTGGCCAGCCACGGCTATTAATTGACAGCTTGTAACACTCAAAGGTTTTCTGCTCTATGTTTTTGGCAATTTGTCAGACGCCGGAAATGTGCGAAAAGCTTGTGCCCCATTTCCTGTTGCTCAACTGGCGTTGACTGCGCCTCAAACTTGGTTTACTCGGCTTACATGCCGTATGCGCAATTTGTGTGGCATACATCTAATTAATAAGCGTGCACGGCATGCTACATGAATATGACAAGCATCCATTGTTGGCGCTTCCTTACGGCTGCCCTTATGCCTATCTGACAGCTTGTCTATCCTTACGGCTGACGTGAACCACTTTTCAACAATTGTAATTAATTAAATGAGCTCTCGTGACGCTGTGGGCTGCTGCCGCTGTATGTATATGTATTAAAAAACATATGCCCTAACTTTAAGGTTTGGGGAAAGATAAGCCTAAGGTCGTTTCTGCGAAATAAGCTTAAGCAATTTTACAACTCGATGGAATTGTTTATATTAATTGAAATGAAAATGCATTTAAAGCAAACTTTTCAATTGCAAAAACAACTTTAAGGGAGGAGCCTATGGTCTAATAAAAATATGCAATTTAGCTAAAGGTGATCTAGAGCATAAAGTCACATCATAAGAAAGAGTGAACAAATATTAACATTAGTTTGAATAGGCACAGCCAATATATGATTGTTTATAAAATAAGAGCTCTTAGTCTATAGAATCTAATTGTAGATATTTACGCCGCAGCTTTTCTCCTGTCATATCTGCCACAGATTTTTTTGGTTTCCTCTTCAGGTCATCTAACTATCAGTTACTTGTTTTTCATTACTAAACATTAGCATAATGAATTAAATAAATGCATTAAAAAATATAAAAATAAATAAAACTTAATTACAAGCGTATATAATATCATTTATATATATACATATAATATATATAAAATAAATTAAAGAATAACTAAAATATTATATTTAATATATTAACTAACTCCCATTAATTTATATATATTAAATGTTATCAAATTAATTATAAAAATATTTAATATTTCACTAGTATATATTATATATATATATATATATATATATATATATATATATATATATAATATAATAAAATATATTTGATAAATAGTAATTCACATAGGAGAGCATATTATATTTATACGACAATATACAATATAAAAAAAAAAAAATTTTAATTTTACTAAAATTAATATAATATATTAAATATATATATAAATATATATATATATTTTTATACTTTTTACAATATATTTTTATATTCACATTTTTATCTTTTCATACTCATTTCTACCTTTATCACAGTAATATTTCGATTCCCCTTAGTTGTAGTAAATATCTATTATGCCAAAATTGTGAGTTATAATTGGGCTTATTAAAATCAGTTAACTTCGATGCCTGAGTACACTTTAAGGCAGGGCAATTTGAAAATGCTTTGCAGCCAGCACAACCACAGTCTCTTAATAGCTCGTTATGTGGTCATGAGAAAAAGAGAAATAATAAAAAATAAAAAAAATAAAAACAAACAAAAAACGAGAATGGAGCACACGGCAGGACACGCCACTGGCACAGACACCATGTGGGAGTAATCCGACTGCGACATGGAAAACGCATTTACGTTTTTTTTTTCTTTTTTAAATCTGTCTGAGAACATTTCAGTGCCGCCTACTATGCAAAAGCAATGCCTCAAAAGAGAAGCAGCGAAACCAAAAAATTCCATACAAATGCCATGCAATGTGAATGGAGCTGGGCGCGTTGCTCCAAATGAATTAACTTACATGAGACCAATGCAAGAGCAACATGAAGGAGATTGAACATACAAACGGAGGCAGCAGCAGCAGCAGCAGCAGCAGCAATTACAGCAACAGCCACAGCCACAGCCTTGGCCAGGTAGAACGGGCGAACACATTGCGTATACGCAACGCTGGGCATTAAAATAAATAAACGAGTATTATTCATGTCCAAGCAAGCGTATAACTCAACAACGCCGCTCCATGGAGCAATACGAAGCAGCCAAGTAGCCAGAGAAAGAGGATGAGCTCGTCTCCTCGGCCTGTTGACTATTTTCTAATAATATGCGTGTCAATGCGGTGGCAAACATGCAAATTGAGCTGCCGTCCGTCCGTCCGTCCGCTCTCTGTTTGCTTTTGCTGTAGAATGCCAAATGCCTTTGTAATGGCTGTGAGTGAGCTATTTCAATAATTTGAGCGCCAACTACATGGGCTACAATGGCATTTTGATGACAATTGTGCCAAATTAGTGGCATTGACATAAAACACCACTCGCTAAAGCAAATCAAAGAAAGTCAAAATGAAATACAATCGTTGCTTACTGCAATAGATCAAGTTGGTCAATTGTCACTGGGCTGCAGATTAGAAAGAGTGCTAGAAAAGTAGCTAATGGTTTTTCAGCTTAACTCTGTAGAAAGTATATAGAAAATAATTTGACATGCACTTACATTTTTAAGTGAAGCGGAAAAATGTATTAATATATCTCTGTGGATCCGAAATATTAAATAAATAATCATAATAAATCAGAGTGCTTTTGAGAAAAAATATATTGAGAACTGAATAAAGGAAAAAAATATGAATTAAATAAATACAAAAATCATGGTCTGTCGATCGAATAAAACAATAAGAGATAACATAATCAGAGTGCTGTGGTATCTCTGAGAAGAATAAGAAAAACTAAATATGAGAAGACAAAAATGATATAAATTCAAAAAGATATATTCATAATCTGCAGTTAAACTATGGAAAGTTTTCTTTGCATATTTCATGGGCTTGCTGCCCTCTGTTGACCATTGTGCGTATGCGCTTGCCAATCCTGTGTCGTTTGTGTTAATTTTGGTTTAACTGCAGCTCAGTTGTATTCACAGTTGCCCAGATAGTGGCATACGGATGCTCAAACGCATTCCTGATGAGGTACGACAATGTAGTCGCAGCGTTGCCTGTGACTGTGCCAGTGCCAGTGCCTGTACATGGAGACAGGACGCACGCGTGTCATTATAGATGCATGAGTGCATTGGCATCTGTCCATTGCCATTGTTTGCTTCTTTCCAGATCCAGATCCAGGTCCAGGTTGCCAGTTGCCTGGCATTTTCCGTAAGCTTACCGGACCAGTATTGATGTGAGAACAACGTGAAAGAGAGACAGACATTGTGCTACAGTTGAAAGCACTCTTAGCATGGCTTAAATATTTGTCAAAGCTGCTTACAAGTCAACTAGAATGATTGTCAGCTGTATTATGGCTAACATCGTAGAAGAGCCCATAGAAAACAGCAAAATATATATAGTAATTCAACTAGAGTAACACATTATTATGTTGATTAAGTAAACATTTAAGAATCAGAAATTAAGATTAACACTTGAGCAAATTATCACGAGTCTTCACATTGATTAAGAGCGCTTGATGTAAAGGATTTGCCTTGCTAAGGCCAGGACACCGACGCTCATTAGTCAGCGGCAAATTTTGGGTCAAAATCAGATATTTAAGTTCAGCAAAAGGTTAAAGTCAAGGCCGGGGTCAGTGTGAAAATGTAAAGAAAACAACTGCAAATAATGTGGTATAGCTTGTTTGGGGCAAAGGCAGCGCAGCGTTGTGAATACGCAGCAAAACAAAGTCAAGAAACGCATTTTACGCAAACAAAGCCACAGGCCATTGGCATATGCCAGCCAGCTTCCCAGCCAATCTGCCTGATAGTCAGGCAGGCCAGCCAGGCAGCCAGCCAGCCAGCCAGCCAACCAGTCTGCCAGCCAGTTGGCCGAGCAGCTAAAGTGGCAATCAGCAAGTCATTTTCTGAGCGAAGTTTGCTTTAAGAGTTTATGGCGAAATTGTTTTGAAAAAAACTGTGATATGTCTGAGTTAAAGATGTTAGTTTTAAAACATAACTCTTTATGGAATTCTCTCATGAATATCAACCACAGCCTCTATCGAAAGGATTTTCAATTTACATAACATTTTTCCAAGCTTTTTGTTTTCCATAAAATTTATGGTAATTTCAATAAAAGATTTTTGTGCTGTGGGCAGAAACTTTGACTCGGAGAATATATTCAGAATTTTCTGTTCGCGTGCGAGAAAAAATCTTACTTTGCGAAGGCGTTTGAGAACCTGTAAAAAAAAAGGGGCACAACGAACCTAAACAAATATTTTTAATAAATTTGACAGACAATATCGGGGTTACAAAAAAAATTTAAAAAAGGTTTCAGAGCGTAAAACTTACTCCCTTAGTTATTTAATAAATAAAAATGTTTAATAAACATAAAAATACCTTTCCGGTCTTTAGATTTAACAATTGAAGTGATTAAAAAAAAGTGAACTCTTCTTCTTAGCTACCAAACTTTCCCACAATCATTGTTGATGAAAACTCATGAATTGAACCTCGTGCGGCAACATGTTGAGCAGCACAATAAAAGTCAATTCAGCTGAGTTGAGCTGTGTTCTGTTCAGGCTGTGCCAAATGTAAATATAAGTTTAATGGCCAGCACGCAGCCAAGCGGCCAAGCCAGGCTAAAAGGAAATCAGTCAGTGGGCGGCTGCCGTGCCGTGGGTGCCCCATAGAAATTCGCATAAAATGCCTGATAAATTTTCATTGTGCTGCCAGACGCAACATTGTCGGCGGTTTGATAGATTTGCGAGGCGTTATAATTGGCTTAGCAGACGTGGCGATCAGCGATTGATATGATAAGTAGTCGCCGTAGGTAGATAGCATTTGCAGCATTTTGGCTCAATGCCATTACAACTTGATTGTCAACGCCAGAGAGAGTCCAATGACTGACGCTGCCATATGTCGGGCGACAATGAAGATAATAATATTGATGATGCTGTTAATGGGGTCGTCGTGCTGATGTGGGCCCCCAAATGTGGATTGATCAAGTTTTGCGTGTTGGCCCATTTATCAGAGGGACGCACACACACATGTACGACATGACGTATACTTAATATTAATAAGAGGGCGTTGCCTATAATAAGGCAGCTTTATTTTGGGGCTGCTCACCTTTTTCTGTTGGATGCTTCTTTGTCTGTTTACTCGACCCATTCACTTAGCGTCAGGTCTGCTGTGGCCAGTGCTTTAAATATTAAGCAGCGGGCGAACATCTCTTGGCCATGAAACATAATACGCCAGCTGAACGCATGTCATGCTAAAGTTATTGTTTTCTTCTTCATACTGTTGCGGTTTTATTGTTATTGGCAAATAATAAATTGATTAGTTGCTCGCTTCGGGCTGTTGCCACACAAATACAAACACTGTGCACAGCATCCTTATCGCCTTATCGTCCGTGCGCTTCGGTAGCTTTTTGTTGTTTTTATTGACAGCTTAACACAAGATGGACCTTCCTGGATGTTTTTGACACATTTGAAATTAAGGCAAACTGCGTTTGTGCGTTTTCCTTTTCCTTTTTTTACTTTTCTTTCTTCGTCCGTTACCAATCGAAAGCTGGGACATTTTCATAATAATTAAACGAGTGCGAGAATTTTGAATGAAAGCTGTTAACTTTTGTGTGCTCTCGCCTGAATACAATCAACTCTCCCAGCGGGAGTTCCATTCATGTTGAAGTTTTTAATAAAGGCAAGCGTAAACCTAACTTCAGTGTGAAAAAAATTCAAGGCACTTAAGGCACGCTTAGTTAAGGTTAAACTGATTAAATCTTAATCGAAAACTTTGTTGAATCCGAGTCTAATTTGTGGCGATGTGAATTATTAACTTGATAAAGTACTTTGCCTACAAATTTAAGTTAGTTTTTGGCAACTTTGATTATTATTTATAAAATGCACAAATACCAAACTTAAAATGTTATGCAGAATATCGCAGAGAAATTAAAAGTTGTTGCTAAAGCATCATTTTCAATAAATGAAGTAACTTTCGGAGAAATAATATTGTTTACTGAACTTTTTGACTGAATTCAATTTTGCGAATTGAAAGAAGTATAAAAGTGCAAGGCAAAAGCAAAAATGCTTATCCAATATAGATATTCAAATGGTAGTAGACAGTTTAGTTTGCATGCCTGAATAGGCATTTGCGAATTCGAGCTGAAGCGAATGCAGAGCTGATAAATTTTTGGAAATGTTGTACTTGTTGCAACACGCTGCCATGGCAATGAATACTAATTAAAATTGCCCACACACAGGTCAAGGACATCACACGTAACATACGCAAGGCCGTCGTTGCCACAACACTGGCCGAGCTGCGCCTCAAGGTGGCCGCAAAGTTTCAAAGGGCTCAGCCGGCGATCCATTTGGATTGCGACGGCACTGAAATTGACGATGAGGAGTATTTTTCCACATTGGAGGCGAATGCAGAGCTGATTGCAGTATTTCCCGGCGAACAGTGGCGCGATGTAAGCTGATGATGAATACATTCCATTCTCTGTTATCCCTCTCTCTCTCTCTCTCTCTCTCTCTTTCTCTCTCCTTCTCACTGCAGCCCAGCGACTACAATGCGAATCTGCGTCGCAGCTCACTGGATGCCCAGCGCCTACGCAAATTGGTGGGCAAACTGCAGCAGAATCTGATCAATGATGACGACCTGGACACGTTGTCGAATATGGATCCCAATTCGCTGGTAGATATCACAGGACGCGAGCTAAAGGACAGCGACTATTGTATGCAGAGCGAGGCGGCACGGCGTTCCACGGAATTGTCCTGCTAAAACACCAATTTAACAATTTGTTTGCACTTAGACGAATTCTTAGCATATATTTGTGTCTATCAAATTTGAATTACCTAGAAACCTACCTAAGATTCCTACACATAATGGGGATATGTAGCACAGTGAACCGTCGCTTATGATAGATTTGTAAGAAGATTTGTAAGAGTTTTGTATGTCAAGCCGTAAGAAATTTCGGGTATTTTTGGAGCATGTTTTGATAGCACTTATTGAGAGCGACGATGTGGCCAGTTGATCGGTATATGTATTTCTAGAAAGGTAGTTGTATAGCAGCACCTTCCAAAACACACACGATATCTACGAGATAATATTTTTTGAAACTTACCTTGCAAAATGCGAATACGAAAACTATACTAGCCTGTTCCTAGACCAATATGCAACGTATATAGACCAAAGTTCAATCTAGTCTGCCCTAAACAATTTACTTCAAAACAAATATGTAATTGCTTCAAGCAATTCCATTATTAGTGTATATGTATTTATGTGTGAGTGTGTGTGTGTGTGTGTGAGTGTATTGTGTACAATCCAAACAATAAACAAGCGTGCCAGATCTGTAGAAAATATATTTGATGTCTGTGCAAACAAAAACACAATTATATATATATATATATATATATATATATATATATATATATAAATATATATTTTGCGCTCATCATTTTGGTTAATGGGGAGCAAATTGATATTTAAATAAAAAAAAATTGCACGCAGTTCAATTAAAATTAAAATAAAATAAACACAAACATCACAGGAAAATGTGTGCTAAAAAATTAAAGTGTGAAAATTGTTGATAATCTTAAATACAAAATCCAAAGATAAATATATGTTTTGTAACTGTATGAGTGTGTGTGTGTGTGTACGTGTTTGTGGTTTTGTGTACGTTTCATTCACTGCACTTTGTTTTGCAATTAAGCATGAAAGAAATATAAAACGAAAAGTCATTCAAAGACAAATTGAATTGCAATTTACGATTACAATGCAAACTCTTTTCTCTCCATGCACATTTTACATCAGGAAGTCGATCGATTTGAAATTGGTGAAATTGGTAAAATAAGATAAATGTACGAATACTTTTTGCGTTGTCAGTGAGTTTAAGAATAAATTGCGATTAAATGTGTTAGAAACTTTGTGTTTGATTACCGACTCGAATGGCCATGGCTATTTAATAAACACATTTTAAGTATTTTAAGTATAAATTAAAAAGTTACAGTAAGTATATATTTTTTAATTTTATATTCTTGTTTAGAACACGGCACTATATATAAAGAATAACGTTTGAAATGTTTTCTCTCATTTCACTGCATTCATAAACTTCTCTTCGCTTTTTACTTTTAAGTCTCTCTTCGCTTTTCATACTGATGGCTTTAGGTATCGATCGTTGGGAATAAAGCTAAGTATCGATGCCATTCATAACTTATCGATATTTAACAACACTCTTATTTTTTTTTGGTTTACAAAAGTTGGAATAGCTGAGACAGATTAATCGACTTGGATTGTGGAAGATGGCAGAATAACTTTTCCAATAACAATTTATTTTTTATAATATATAATTTTTTCTTATAATATTAAAATCTTAATTTATTTATTATATCTAACACCTATATCTATATTTAAAATAGTCTGGACTTTCTTACTTTTTTCTTTGGTTTCAAAGTTTCAAACTTTATTTTTTATATCTCAGCAGTAAATTAGCAATTTAAAATCAGTTTTATCTAACTATTATACTCGCATTGCATGGAAACTTTCAATTCGCTTTTGCGCCATTTTCCTTGGATTTGCCAACTTCTTTTAGCCAGCCGCTAGCTAGTTGTTTGCATATTTCCCTCGAAATATGCTAAACGCTTTGAAAAATTCTTAGTTACATATAAAAGTGGCATTTGCATTTGGTATCGCTTTGGCCTTGACTATGATATGAATATGTTGATGGACCTAGCCGTGGGTCAAGTTAATTGCAGCTGGATAGCCAAGGGCACTTAACAAAAGTCAATTGTGGAAATTTGATTGATTCATAGATGACAATACGTTGACAAATGCCAAAGGAAAGCCGGAAGACCACTAATTACTTGAGCTTTTGTCTAACGTATTTGCTGACGAGCAATCAAAGCGCCACAAATCAAGTTCCTGCTGTCCAAATGTCCTGCTAACAAGCTGTTCGGCTTTAGGTGCAATTTTAATTATGCAAAGTGCCTGATGCAGCATGAATGAATCTCTGCCATTGGCTCGGCCCCCTCGGCTGGCAGCTTATAGCAAAATGGAATGCTATTTGAAGCTTAGCTAGTTTAAATGGGGCTTATCATCTATTAGGCAGCCAGGCATTCAAGCTGGCAGGCCGACAGGCAGACTGGGGATAATTTGATAGCAGGTATGCAAAAACACGCGTAATATCTTTAAAAACATGCTGAAAACTTTAGTTATTTTTTCAGCTCATGCATTTAGTAACAGGTAAACGTTCCAAGCGCGACCAAAAGTCACTAAAATATTCTTCAAAGTGGCCCCAGGGCTGTTGAGTGTCGGATGTGTGTGTGTGTGCAGCTCGAACAAGAATAAAAGCAGCAAAGAACGAACAACAAAATAGCTAAAAATGTTATGTGAAAACTGTGCACGGAATGCCCAGGGCCGACGCGGCGTTTGATAAATGGGCAACAATTGAAAAAGGCGCAAAGAGCAGCTGGCAAAATTGAATTCGATAAAATGATATACTGCATACGAATAGTACTTGAATGTTGAGAACTCGATTTAAATGTTTAATTTTCGCAGATTTTTCATGTTACTTAATTGAATTGAAGGGATCCATTTGGGTAGATAACGAATATCAATTAATATATATATATATAGAATTCTGTTTAAGGTCATCAAAATTTGTTATTGCGTTTTATTACGCAAAGCGGATTTTCAAATAAATTATAAATATATATTTTGTTAATTTAATGTGAAATGGGCACGGTTCAATCAAAACTAAATGCAGAATAAATGCACCATGCGGCCTCCAACAGAACTACCTGTTCACTGCTCGAAATTTAATTTCGTACTAATTTTGCTATATGAGTGCAGCAGAGAGCGAGCATATGGAGGAGGGCAAGAACATATGTTGTGCGATTATTGGGATAGGCAACACAAGAAAGTGTTCATAGCGAGAGCGGCGCTCCTTCTTGTTTGTCTTAATTACTCGCAGCTTCTATTTGCTTCTATCTCTTCGCTCATAATCGTGTTCGATTGGCTTCATTGCCATTTCGCTCTCACTTAGCAATACTCGGGATCATGCTCAGCATCAGCTATCTTTGTCTTACTTCCGTGGAGTTCCAATTGCTGCTTATTATGAAAAAGACAACTCGAGCAAGAACTCATCGACAACTTTACAGAAGCTTTCAGCTCTCATTCTTAGTTTATGACGTCACATTGCATTCTAGCATGTTTTCTCTTTAATTGAAAACTATTTATAGTAAATTTGACGGACATTAATCAGGCATGTCATCACCTCTCTCACATTTTAAAATGGGTCGCTTGAATATTCATAATATATGTATTTTAGATAATAAAATAAAAGTCTAAAATACAAATTATATATTAATATACAAATTAATTCCTACTTTTTTATCTTAAATATTTTGTATTTAAATTTCTGTTCAGTCTTTCAATTATGCTATAAATTTTCGATCTTATATTTAATTGTTCTACATGACAAATTATCAAACTGATGAAAATATGCTTATCTTAACGCTTGACCCAAGCCCCTATTGCTATGCAACACAAAAACTTAACACATTCTCACACACACACACACATATGGAAATGCGGTCTGACAGGCAAAGCGACAATAGATTTAGATTTATGTATACGTATGCATATGCATACACATTCAATAGATAGACATATTCGTGTCTATGTATGTGCATGAATACGAAAAGGTAAAATGTCAGGGCGTGAGTGATATACGTATGTATGTATATCCGTCTAACTGTATATGCGCGCCAGTGGTCAGTGGTTCTAACTTATCAGGGTCGTTGTGTCGAGCTCTGTGGGTACTTTTTTATTTTATTTTTTTTTTTATAGCTATATATATATAAATAAATATATATATTTACTTTTAGCTAACCAGCTCATTTCCCATGCATCCTTTTTTGTGTTTCCTTTGCTTTTTCTATTCTTTTTATACATTTTTTTAGTCCTTGTTTGTCGAAAAGTTCGAACGTGCGACGCCAGCCAACTGCCAGTTGCCAACTGCTAACTGCTGGCAACTGGGAGCTGCCAGCCGCGGCTTGCATTAACAACTATGAGAGATTTATGCAAAAGTTATGCGCTTCTTGGTGTCTGTTACCGTTAGTTTTATGCGCTTTCTAACACGCCCGCCCAGCCACCTGGTCCGCCCATGCAGCACAGCTCATTGAGCTGTCTGAAGATTTTGTTGTTTTGTTGTTCACCTGAGCCCCCACTTTATCTGCTTATGGCCTTGACGCTTGACGGTTCTCGCTTGTGCTGCCAAAATGCTATGCCGTTGTCATTGTTGCTGATTCAAATGTATTAAAAATTTATTGAATTTATTTTCATGAGCTGCTGTCTGAGCTGGCGTGCGAAATGCGCATCGAACTGCACTTAAGCTTACCCATCCGGCCAAAGTAGCTACCAATTTTTAGCTGCATCTGTAACTGAAAGTGGTGGGTGGATGGCGGTGTGGGCATGTGATTGGGTGTGTGTGTGTGGGCGTGTGGCTAATGCGGTTCTAAAAGTAAACGAAACAGACGTCAAGTCGACTGCTAAGTGCGATATAGCTATACAGCTTTACAGACTATATACAATGCACTCAGAGCCAGCGCCAACAGAATCAAGAAAAATTCAATCAGTGTGATGAATGAAATCATTAAGTTATATATAAATTAAATTAAAATCGATTCAGTGGCTTATCACAATTTGAGTGAAGTAGCTCAATCAAGGGAATATCATTTAGTTAAGAGACTTAAAAATAGATTTTTACTTGCACTTAAATAGGTTTGCTTATTTAACGAATAAATTGGCGATACCGTGATGATGCCCAGAGAATATGTATATGATATATAAATAATAATAATAAAATAAATAATAAATAAAATAAAATAACAGATTGAAAATGGGAATCAGTAAGCCATAAAGATAATGAAATATATTAATGAAAAAATTTCAAGAGATGTTAAATCAATAGAGACATATAACATACAAATGAAATTATCAGAGACAAAAGCGAGATTATGGATAATCTCCAATTAAAAATGTGTGATGCTCAAGTAAAAGCAGCAGTTAAATTCCATGCAAATTTCTATATATATATATATATATATATATTTATATTTATATTGAAAATGGGAAATACATACATAAATTCAAATACAATTCTACATTACAATTTCATTATTATTATTAATTATTATTTTATTATATTAAAATATAAATATTTCGATATTAAAATTAAATTTGAAATAAAGTAAATAAAATATAAACTTTTAATGAAAAAAATTGTATGATAATTTTAACTTCTTTTAAATGAAAATTATCAAATAAAGTATAATCAGAGAAAAGGATTTTCATTTAACCAAATCTTAAATGACAAATAGTCCTCTTAGATAAAAGGTATAAAACTTATTCAAAATTATTTATTATTGATTAAATAATTAATATTTTTAAATAATTTCAAGTATTGATCCATAAGTTTAATTAAATCTAAATAAAAAATTCTAGGCTAAGCAATATTTGCCTTTAATTTTCAATCCACCAAAAAACATTGCCAATAACTATTAATATTACACTTGGATTAACTGTGAAGCCGCATAATTTATTGCATTTGTATAATTCTATAGCTAAACAATATAAAAAAGAATTGAATTTTAATGTTATCATTGGTTTTATTTATTGTTATATTTATTTGTATTACAATTGACGCTACGAACTAAAGAGAAACAGAACGAAAAATAAAATTCAATTGACGCAGAATTCTATAGCATAAATACATAAAAGAAAACAAAGTGGGAGATATTGGATAAGGCTGATAAACGTGTAAATAGTAAATGAAGAGAAACGCTAAATGCTCAGTGAGTGACAACGCGTTGCTTCATTTTAAATGCGCTTTAGACCATAGCGGAGCAGTGGGTAAACAATGAGAATTTCGTGGGAAGGAAGCAATATGCGGAGGCGTCGTCAAGTGGTGCGAAATCAGTAGATGGCTGGAGACAGGTGGAGATGGTTGGAGAGAGAGGTGGAGAGAGGGGTAACGGTAACGGAAACGGAAACGGGCAACAAAATGTTTCAATAGACAAATTTCTTTTGCTCGCCATAGATCGACTCGTACAGTGAGGGCGGCAAGTGTTCGGCCAGGAATATTTGCAGCTTCTCGGTGGCAGTGACGGGCGTGTAGCGGGCCATGGGGAAGGTTCTAGTCACGGCATCGATGAGCACGCGCAGCGTGGGCTGGATGTCAGCGGCCTGAGGATAAAGCGCTCGTTAGCGTGAGACTTCAAGCAATATATATATATTTATATATACAAACATATATATATATATATATAAGTGTATATATAGCTAAATCTCTGGCGCTTACCTGGCGCGAGTATTTCTCCACGGATGTCATGGCCGCCTCGTAGTAGTCCTCGCCGTAGCTTTTCTTTTGCTCCGAGGATAACTGGTTCCACATTTGCTTGGCCTGCAAGCAAACGAGAGTTTTAATGAGCCCCTTACTCATGTCGGCCATCTGCAACTATTTTAATGCGCCTCCCCCCGTCCCCACCCTGCTGGGGCATTATCGTAAAAACTGAAACAAGCCAAGGCGAGCGGCTGCTCTACTCTACGTCTGCTTTGTCCTTGTCATTAAGCACGAAATGGGCAACAGCACTAAAGCCAGCCCTGGCCAGGCTGGCTTGTTCGCCCGGCTTGGCTGCCAACTTACCTGTTCGCGCAGCTCCGTGTCGCTCAGCCAGCCATTGCCCGGTGCAAACTCGCCCGCCGCCACAACAGACACATCCACGCCACGTGTGCGCATCTCCTGGCGCAGGCAGGCGGCGAAACAGTCGACGGCCGCCTGAGTGGCGCACTGGATGCCACGCACCGGCGAGGGCACACGGTTCAGGCCAGAGGTGAGGAAAACGACGCGTCCATGGGCGCGACGCACCAGCGGCAAAAAGAGTTGAGTCAGTCGAGCGGCACCTAAGTAAGGAGTAATGGGAACAGAGAATTAATTTCTACTCCGATTTTTCTCAGTTCATTTAGCATGCGCACAGTGGCGCCATCTCTTACCGAGTAGATTCAGGTCCAAGCTTTTGCGCAACACAGCGAACGGTATCCACTCCAGTTCACCGAGTGCAATCCAGTGGGCGCCGTGCACCACGGCCCATAGTCCTTCGGCGCCATGCGGCAAGTGCTGGGAGACAAAACGGACCGCTTCCAAAAGCTGCAAAATAAGCCCACGAAAATGGTTTGAAGCTCGACTAAAAGCTTAGGCGAAAGCTTTGTAGACTTACGCTCTTCTCGGAGGTGACATCGACATTCAACAGTTTCATGCGTCCTGAAGTCTCCTCCTTGAGTATTTTCGCCTCATCGGAGTCTTCGATGGACGCCGCAAAGCCCGCATAGACCGTAAAGCCCAGATCGTCCAATTTCTTAGCCAAATACCATGCCAAAGGCGCGTCACAGCCGGTGATTAGAACACCTTTGCCCGATGCCGAAACCTAAAATAGTTCAATGCACAGACAATTTTAGGGTTTAGTCAACTTTTCGTTATTTATATCTGAACTAAAGGCGTCAACTAATTAATGTTGAGTCACCTTGAAACTAATCGAATACAACTTTCTCTCTCTCTGTGTGTTTAAAGCGTTAAATTTTCTTGTCATCTTCTATTCAGAGAATTATCGTCTTAAGTCTCACACTTGCTGTGGGAGCTGCTATTTGACCTTATTAAGTAATTGACAATTAAATGCTGACAGATGTGAGTCAATTAGAGCGATTTTAAATATTTAAGCTGCTTTGCTTGTGCTCATTGCAAATTTATCATTCACTTTGTTGAAAGCGATTCCAAAATAATTTAATTAAATATTTTCAAAGCAGAATTTCATTTATGGCATCTTTTGAGCTTTATTTTTAAAATAATAAAATCATATTTATATACTTCACACTCAATATAATATATAATTATATTATAAATTTCTCAATAATGATTATTATTATTGCATAATAATTTAATTAAATATTTGTAATTTGTAAAAAAGAATTTTATTTATGGAATTTTTTGTTTTTTTTTTTTTTTTTTTCTGTTAATCTTAATGTATTTTATTTTTAAAACAAAATTACATTTATATACCTCAAGCTCAACTATATTTGCTTCCATATAAACTCGTATTTATTTTTATAAAAATTATTTTCAGCGCTTAATCTGTCTCTAATTACTTGATCAGATCAAGTTGCATGATAGCATTGTATTTATATTCCAAATATAACTGAAACCGTATTGTTCTCTTTTTTATTGAGTTAATAGTTCGGTTATTTAGAGTTTTCCATGTGGAGATTGTATCAATTTTCTTAATTATAGCATTTTCCAGCTAAATGCTCTTGTGTGGCCAAGAAAAAATAGTTTCGCTTTCTAAGGGCAATATTTTCTTAGTTGGCTCCATTTTAAGCTCTGACCGACTGACTGCGAGTCAAACACACGCGCACACACATACACACACACACATTGACTACACACAAGGCACAAACACAGACAGTGAAACGAAGAATGAGGAGCAAAACGTGTGCATTGACACTTCCGTATTAGACACACGCGCCTTGTGTCTGACGTGGGGTGTGTGGGGGGTCGGCCGTCTGTGTGGGTGGAGCGGATGCTTGGCACAAAGGACAATCGCAGTTTGTCCAAGTCAAGTCAGAAGGAAAGACAGCTGAACAGTTAGACAAACAGGCAGAGCGGATGGCAGGGAGGCAGGGAGCAGGGGGCTGGGGCCAGGTCGGCAGGCAACTTGTCTATAGTTGTGGTATCATAATTCATCATGCCATTAGCCAATATATATATATATATATATATATATATATATATAAATACAGCTACAGTTATATAGTTTGTCAGAGTATTGGTGACAGTTTCAAGTGTGCGTCTCTAGTGCGTCAATTGTGAGCTCAATTCAGAGACTGGGCGAGCGGTGGGGGCCGAGGGAACTGGCTCATTGTTCAAGCTATTAAACGGTTATAAAGTGCTCGTAAAATTGTTAAAAAAGAATGATGAGAAGAATAGCAGCGAGAGGGGCGAGACGCTCTCAGTCAGTCTGTGTGTTATTATTGGCTGTGCTGCTGACACCCATTAAGACTGGCCAACATTTTATTGGTGGCTATAAGTGTTTGGGCTTATCAAATCTGTTGGCATTTGGGCATTAATAAAAATAGAAATAACTAAACTAAATTCGGACAGGAGTCAGAAATGTCTGCCTGCAAGTGTCAGCTGTTTTGTAAGTTTCGCTCGCAGCCAGCGACAAGTTTTTCAGCTGATGCTTTGTGGCTGTTGCTTTTTATGCGACTTTACTTATTTTTGCCCATAAAGTTTTGGTCAACTTTTGCTGGGGCTGGGGCTGGGGCTGGGGCTGTGGCTAGGGTTGCTACGTGCCGCTGCAAGGATGCCAGAGCATCCATGCCGGAATCCTAGTAACATTCATTGGCGTTATTTTTAGTTTTTCTCTTCCATTTTTATTATTTTTTTTTTTTTGTTGTTGTTTGTTTGTTGTTGCTTACTCCAAGTCTAGTTTACTGCTGAAATTACTTTAAAGTTTGCTCGCAAGTAAATGGCAGAGAGCAACAAAAAGTGCTGCTGACTTCGTGGCGAATTGCTCAATTAAAATCGGGCAAAAAACGCTCGCAACAAAATATTTAGAGTCAATTAAAAGCCAAGAATAAGAGGGCGAATTTCATTTCAGATTTGCTGCATTCGAGCTCAAAGCTTCATCATTTTCCTTATCGATCACGTTTCGCATTCAAGTGCAACTTGCAAGGCCAAGGAAATCGACGAATTTTCTGCCAAGAAATGCAACTCTGCTCAAATTGTATCCATTTTCAGTAAATTCCAAGAACTTAACATTATTTGGTGCGTTTGCATATGCAGCACATGTTGCTGAGTTAAATTTGAAATTAATATATTTGGGTGCGTTGAAAATTAAAGGCTCTTGCGGCAATGTAATAATTATTGTGGGTATATAAGAGAGCGAGAGAGTGAGAGGGGAGAGAGAAACAGAGTGAGAGAGCAGCTTCATTTTCAATTTGCATTTACATTTATTAAACTTTTCCTGCAATGGAAATGTTCATTTTGACTCATGTAATCCCAGAAATATGAGTGCAGGAGAAAGTTTTGGTGAAGTGCACAGATTATATATTTTAAAAATAATTTACTTTCTATGTAACAATACAACACCCTAATAGCTCCAGTTTAATAAAAAAAACTTTTCATATCAGAGTTTATATATTTTCAATTTGATGTTAAAAAAATAACTTCATTTGGAATAATGAGCTCAAATTGTAAACTAGCCTACATTAAGCAAATATTAGTGAAAAGGCAGCAGCTCGATCACTCTTTATATGCTGGCTATGTCAATAATCAATGCTCAATGCACAGCGAGGGCTGCGCTTAAGGTTGAGTTTTATTAATAAAAATTGAGTCTAATGAAGTAAACAAGCTCTTTCTTGTGTTGGAGTCATAAATTCGATTGTATTCTGGACCCAATTTGAGCTGAAACACAATATTCTCTTAGGACAGTGTGCTTAAAAAAACAGTCAATAATAAGTAAATAATAAATACTTAATAAATGAAAAATAAGTAATAAATAAATAATAAATATATAATAAATAATAAATATATAATAAATATTTAATAAATATATAATAAATAAATAATAGAAAAATAATAAATAATTTATAAATAAATTAAAATAAAAATAAATAAATTTCTAATTTCGATCAATTTTAAGGAATAGGAATCCTCAGCTGTCAATTTTAATTTATTTAAATTTTATTTTTATTCAATTCAAATATAATAATATAATAAATAATAGAAAAATAATAAATAATTCATAAATAAATTAAAATACAAATAAATAAATTTCTAAACTTAAAATTCGATCAATTTTAAGGAATAGGAATCCTCAGCTGTCAATTTTAATTTATTTAACTTTTATTTTTATTCAATTCAAATATAATAATATAATAAATAATAGAAAAATAATAAATAATTCATAAATAAATTAAAATACAAATAAATAAATTTCTAAACTTAAAGTTCGATCAATTTTAAGGAATAGGAATCCTCAGCTGTCAATTTTAATTTATTTAACTTTTATTTTTATTCAATTCAAATATAATAATATAATAAATAATAAAAAAATAATAAATAATTCATAAATAAATTAAAATAAAAATAAATAAATTTCTAATTTCGATCAATTTTAAGGAATAGGAATCCTCAGCTGCCAATTTTAATTTGTTTAACTTTTATTTTTATTCAATTCAAATATAATAATATAATAAATAATAGAAAAATAATAAATAATTCATAAATAAATTAAAATACAAATAAATAAATTTCTAAACTTAAAGTTCGATCAATTTTAAGGAATAGGAATCCTCAGCTGCCAATTTTAATTTATTTAACTTTTATTTTTATTCAATTCAAATATATATACATGTATATCATTTAATGATATAAAAACTCCAAAAATAATTTAAGTTTAAACAAATTTAAAGCTCAAGTCAAATAGTAAGCAACCAGCATTCCCCATGACTTTTTTCAACTAGCACCAAAAAAAATATGCCACGAAGCGCCAATTGCAGCGCCTTAATAGCCTTTTGCACAGCGACAAAAATGAAAGTGTGAAACAAGAGTGAAGAGAAAAAAAAGTGAGAAACGTATGCAAAATAACAATAGCAGAAAACAGGCATAAAAAAGTTTTGCCAAAGTGCATAGAGAGGCCGGAGCGGGCGGATTGGGGTAAGGGGCGTGGGGCTGACAGCCATCCAGGTGGGTGAACCAAAATCCAGCAGACGCATCGTTCGCTGCGTGCGCCTTGAAGGTGGCAGCCGTGTCTCGTGTCTGCGGTTGCACGTCGCCCGAGCTGACTGTTTATAAACGTTACCAAAATAGACGCGCGTTGCATGCACCGAAATAGCAGAAAGCCAACAGCCAACAGCCAACAGCCGGCAGGCAGTCGACAGCCAACAAGAGCTTAGAATCGCAGCTAGCGTTGCTGCTGCGGGTATGTGGCGCATGTCAATCAAATCGAGCATTTAACAGAGCTGTTGTTTAGCCAGCTGGAATCGGGTCGTGTTGCAGCCGGAGCGGAACTATTGTTTAGCGGAAATGTGCCGGCCATGCGATGGGGCATCAATTGCGTTTTAGTTAAATGCATCCTCGATTGCATTTTAATTACAAGCAACGTGAGATTTACGAGCGGTGTCGAGCAGCAGGTGCTATCTGCAACCAGAAGCCAGCAACTGGGGCGCACTTTTAGCCAAAATTGATAAATGGCCAAATTGCACGCGAGCCAACTGCTATAGGCCTTCGCTGCGGTGTCTGCCTAAGGTTCATTAATTTCAAAACCCACTGAGAGAGCGTGAGAGGGAGAGAGAGAGAGAGAGAGCGACGCGGCGTATACGTAATGCGCATGTAGCATGCATATATAATGCATTATGTTGCCATAATGTGCAAACTGCAACAAGTTAGCGGCATTTAATGAAATCAAATTGCGCCTCAAAGCCTTGGCTGGCTAAGGTATGTGGGAAGCCGGATAATCTGACGCATTTGACTAAGCGACAGAGTCGGGCTGGCAAATGCGTGGGACTCTGGGGGCGGCTGCGAGACCTGCACAGCGTGGGCGTGTTAAAAGTTATGCGTGCTAAATGTAAACAACAACAAGTGGCGGCAGAGGCATAGGCGTCGGGTCACACATGAGCCCCACTTGCCCATGGCTGTGGCTTCATTTGCGAGCAACAAATTTATGACCATCCAGGGCTTAGAGCACAGTCCATAGGCCAGCCAGGTATATTCCGGGAATAATACAACAAACGTGTTAAGAGATGCACATGTCATAAATTACAGGAAAAAGGGTAAATAAGCCAATGGAAATGTGAAAATTAAATGAAATACGTGAAATACATTTCAAGCAAATCTCGCTTCATTAAATTTTCAATTTGAATTATAATTTACACTAGACTTTTAGCACTTGTTTTATTTATTTTTTTTCATTTTTTAAATAAGTATTTAAGTGCAGCTTGAGTCTGTTTCGATTTGGATCAAGCCATTTATATTTTGAAAAGGGAAATCAGTAGAAGTTGTCATGCCACCCGCATTATATCAAACTTCACATCGAACGTTTCTGGGAAAAACTCTTCTAAAGCCATTGGAAAGTTCCCAGAAAAGTATAATGAGGTTATGCTGCACAGAAGATGCCGTTAAGTAAATGGAAAATGTTTGCTAACTCTCGAGCTCTAACGTTGGCCGGGTCAATTTGAAATATACTTTGCTCAACTTTTGCATCGGCATTCGGCTTTAAGTAATCGCAAAATAGATTGTGGGCGATGCGCTGAGTGCTTCGTTGATAAAAAGTAAACGCAAAATCAAGATGAGCCGTCGCATTGTTTTATCTATTTGCTTTTTTATGCTCCACGCCACCCACTGCCACCCACTGGCACTTTAGTTGCGGATGCAATCCGCATGGCAAAAACAGGAAAGGCAAGCAGAAAATACGCGCTTGACCGCCCGGCTGCCCCCCCCACATAAATCTACATAAGTGAAATGCGTGGCGGGGCCCGGTCGCTGGGTTTAAGTGAAAAATGGCGTACAAGCCGCATACAAATTGTCCGCAGAGTACCGTTATGAGCCAGGCGACGAAATGCGACAAAGCAAATGCTGAAACAAAGCGCTCAAAAGGCAACCGCAAAGCGACACACAAAAAAAAAAGAAAAAACATAAAATATAAACACACACACACAGGGAGAGCAACGCACAAAAAAGAGGCGAATAAGAACACAAATTTAAGGGCATCACGCACACGCATGCACGCATATTAAATCAGTTGCTAAAAATAGCTACTGGGAAAAACAGCAAGAAACCTCATTCCAGGAAAGCAAACGAAAAATTGACAACAAAACTCATGCGAATTTTTGGCAAAGCACGTGAAACTGCACGGCGTATGCCAGCGACATGAAGTGACAATAAATTTGGAAAATGCTAAAAAATAATAACACACAGTAAACAATGGGCGATGGCAGAAGTCATTGAACGTGCTAATTAATAAATTAATTAACTGTGAAAGCCCAAAAACCATTTCTGTGTTTTGTCATTGCTCAAAAACACACACGAAGAAGAACAAATCGAGAAGCGTGAGCAGAGATTCTTTTTTATGGCTAAGATGTGAGTAAATATCGTGACACGACAACGACCGTTGAATATCTCAGGTATTAGTCTGGCAATTCTGTTAAAAATATTTAATGTTAAATATTTATTTGAAATCATGAATAAGTCTTGAGAATTGAAAGCAGAAAAAATACAAAAAATTGAGGCAAAATTTTAACTTGACTGTTAATATCCCTGACAGGAGCTTAATATGCAAAAAATTGATGCATGAGTAGGCTGCTTTGAAGCTTAAGCTGATATCCAGACAGAGACTTCTATAGAAGTATAAAAAATAAAGACGCCTTAGCAAACTCAGATAAGTCCATGCGCCACCAGCATTCAAGGTGTCACTGTCTGATTACCGGCGCATCAATTTGTGGGATTTAGTATTATATTTTCATCAATAAATACATTTAAAATTCAAAATCTATAATAATTATTTATAATTGAATTATAAAAAAATATGTATGCTCTTTGTAAATGTATTTTTATCAAGCAATAAAAATAAAAAACCATACTTTAAGAATTCAAAAATATTTTTAAATAAAATTGTAAAAAAAAATATTGTAAAAAATTCAAAAGCTATAAAATATATATTTTTAACTAAAAACTAAAAAAAAAAAACTAACTAAAAAAATATTTATGCACCATTAACCAATAACAATAAATACTTAAAGCATTTGAAACATATAAAATATTTTTATTTTTATTTTATTTATTTATTTTTATTTTTAATTTTTATTATTTTTAATTAAAATAATAAAATAATATTTGTGCACAGTAATTTTATTACAATTTATTAATTTTTGATAAACATTTTAAAAAATGTTTAAATGAAAATAAATCGCGAATATTTCTGTATGTCAAACATGTGTCAGATTCTTTCGTGGCATAACATTTTATTCGGAGTTAAGGTGAGCCTCTTATAAAATCCTATGCTTATGCTTTTGAGCTGCGCCCATCTCTAGCTAGAAGAAGCCGCGGGCCAACCTTACGCCATTCACATTTACAGGCGTTGGCAGCATTAAAGGCTTTTCGCATTGCGCATACGGCGCGTTGTGCGCCTAGTTTAAGCCTGAGCCAATTTGCAGCTTGTTTGGCCAGCCACCACCACGACACGACTCGACTCGACTCGACTCGACTTAGCTCCTGTGGCAGACAACACGCAAGGCTTTGACTTTGCGGCAGGCAGTCAGTCACTCATTACATGCCACAAGCTCACACATATTTCAACAAAGGATTAATATACTATAAACATTTCATTTTTATTTGCATGTCTCTGTCTCTGTCTGTCTCTGTCTCTCTTTGTGTGTCAATGTGTGTGCGTGTGGCCACATGAAAATTTATCTATATTTAAATTGTGATTATATTTGGCTGAGCTTTTGTTTAGTTTTCATCGTTGCCAGGCTACAAATAGCGCCCCAGGCAATTGCCTTAATTAATATATAGAACAATATCTAGAGACTGGACAAAGGCAGACTTATGAAGCGCCTCGCTGCACACTTGTTCGGCCAGCACTGTCTTATATACAACAATTAAATATGAATTACATATAAGGCAGTTCGATGTTGGATGTGGCGCTGCCTGCATAATTGCCAGGCATAAATCGAATTCTAATGTGCTTTATAAGGAAGTTTGTTGATACAGATTCTGAGTACGTAATATGTATAAGATTTGTAGTTACATATTATAATGGCTGGCTGCAGGCCTTCAGCTTGCATGTTTAAGACTTGGCTTTTCGAACATATTGCAGAAATGTAATTAATCCTTTAACTGACAGTTCAGTTCTACTCAATTGTCACTTTTATAAGTTTATTGCCTTATTCATAATTTATTGGGGCCACTATCGATATTTTTGCATATGGCTGAAAATGGAATCGAGATTCTCAAAATTGCAAATGAAAAGCACAAAGAAATAAATTGAAATACTTCAAGCTATGTAAATGGGCCACCCGGCCAGCCACATGGACACGCACAGGCCGACACCAAATACCCACACACTCGCACATACCACACACACTCTACCCTCTCCCTCTTACTCCTGCTTGCACCTATATGTAGACACTGGCGGAGCAAATACGAACGAGACAACGACAACTGCAACAGCAACAACAAAGAAAGCTGGCGGACATCACAGCAACAGCAACAAAAAAGTTCTGCCAGCCTTCCATACAACTCCTACACCTATCCTATCATGACCATATTCATCATGATCATTAGTACTTTGAGTGTTGTGCTTAATATAATTTTGATCATTATTATGTTTGTCGACATGATCAAGAGCATGAGTTTGCTTCATTATTTTTGTTAACATTATCTTTTCATTATGATCCTCTTAATATGATAATTAATTATAGCAAAAATGATTGTAAAGTATATTTTTAATAATAATAATTTTTATAAAGAGTTTTTGTGAATAACATTTTCAGCAATAAGATTAGTTGTTATAAAAATTATTTACATTTCTTAAATAAATTTCTTAAAATAATAGAAACTTCAACCAAATAACTTGCACGACGCTACGACTGCACTTGAGCTCGCCAGAAATAAGACTGACCGAGCCGCGATGCGGGCTCATATTTATATACCTGCCGCTCCCACTGAAGCAATGCACATTCGTTCTCACTTGGTTCATTATGAAAGGTATACAGAAAGAGTGGAGAGAGGGAGCGAGAGATTAGATGATGTTGTGAATCAGCGATGCCAAGTCAAAATTTGAGAATTACGTAGCCAGGCTACAAAATCAACGTATTTTTACGTAGCACAAATTTGCTGAAATACGTAGATCTACGTACTTTTTTTTTTAAAAGCTTAAAAACAATAAAAAGAACAATTTATTAAAGGAAATCGAACTACGAACGTATAAAAAGAGCACAAAAAGCACTTGGACACACGATTATAATATTATACAATTATAAAACCCAACACTATACATACTTCTCAAATATTTTTTGTGCTTAACAGAAGCTTCATGCTTCTCTACGTCCCTCTTGCCAGAAGAGCATTTGAGATCTGCTTTGCAAGATTTGCAATTAACAAAAAGATTACCCTTACTGCTTCTTGTCAACCAGGAATACTTTTTTTCCCAAGCTGCTGAGTATTTCACATCGTAGTGCACTTTCCTTTTCTTGGTTGGAGTTACGTATGGTTTTTCGTCGGTGTCACTTGTTAACAATTCCATTTTTTTACTTGCACATGCTGCTAACCCATTGAAAACGGCATTCGTAAACATATCGAAATAATAATTTAGTGCTGCTAACCCAATATAAATCATATCATTATTCATAAAATATTGATATTACTTAAAATTTGCAGTTTAAGGATATTTTACATTATTTTTTAAAATTACGTAGTTTTAGTCTCAAGATACGTGGGTACGTAGATCTTCTTTAAAATATGTAGATCTACGTATAAATACGGAGGGTTGGCATCGCTGGTTGTGATGCTAATCGTGAGTCATAATATTTCTGTATGTTTTTCTTTACACATACATATATACACACATGCACAAATGCACACATAAATTCATTCATACATATATAAAATACGAAATATATTTAATTGCAATAATTCATAGTTATTCATACTGCCAACTTGGTGCTTTTGTATCCGATTCTAGTATTTTTTTATTTTTTTTGCCTATATGCACAATGGGAAAGAGAGGAAGAGATAAAATTTTCGAACACCACTTTATATTTGAACTGCAAGCAGTAGCTTCTAAAAGAGAGCGGCGTTAGAGTTGTATTTTGAACATGTGTATTTTAGTGCTCATCCGCAATGCTTTTGATTCCGTTAACTCTTCAAGTCATAAGCGAATTTTGGTCGTGTCTAAGCAAGGCTGCGCGAGTGCTTTAAGCTTTTACTTTATGCGCTGAAATCTAAATGATCTCTCTTATACTACGCGTGAACAAAAAATATATTTTACATGCCATAACCAGTATAATGCAAAGCTCTTATATTTCTCTTATATTTGTACTGTTCACTCTTATTAATTGTGTGAAATAATTATTTATTTATAATTTTTAATTTATCAAATATTATATACATGAAATATAAAAAATATTTCTTTTTTATTTTTATTTTTTGAGTAAGATTCGGAGTTTGAAGAGATTTATTGATTGAATTTACTTGCAAATCAAATCCATTTTAGATTTTGCTCAACGTCTATTTTCTACAGAAATTGAACTATGAAGCTGGCGCACGTATTCCTAGAAATGGTTAGCCAAATTATGTGCTAAGCCCGGCCATTAATTTTGTGCCAGAAATGAAGTTCGTTAAGTGCTTAGTGAACCAGGCGGCTGCTGGCATGTGCAACCGCAGCAGCACCAAATCGAGCGCTGCGCATGCTGTGAGCAACGCTGTGTGTGTGTGTGTGTGTGTGTGTGTGTGTGGGTGTGGGTGTGTGGGCTCATAGCCCAGTGTTAACCGCAGTGGTTATGGTTGCCGTTTTTGGCTTCGTTTTACAGTGCGGGGCGCCGGGGCGGCAGCCTCTCGGCCTTTGAGGCTGGAGCAGCAGCTGCAGAATGCAAATGTCAAATGCGATAGCTGCTTTTGAGTGGATATTGGCTGTTGGCTGCCAGCTCAGTTGGCTCAGTTGCCGTTGCCAATCATTCGCTTGTTTTGCCACTTGTGACACATGACCTTTGGCTTATGCGTTAGTTGCGGCTACGGCTGCGGCTGCGGTTGTGTCATGTGCGATTGGTTTTTAATTTAACTAAAATGCGCAGCGAATTGTAAATGAAAAAATATGAGAGAAAGAAAAATAGAAAATAAAACAGGGTCAGCAGTCAGCAAGGAGCACGCAGCACTCAGCAGTCAACAGTCAACAGTCAACAGTTCACAGTTCACAGTCAGCAAGTCTGCGCTAAGAGCAGCTTGGCCAAGTTCTCAATGCGTTTTAATGGCGTGCAATTCTTAGAAACGCAATCGCGTATGGGCCACATGAGCCGTGTCCTTCATTTGAGCCATTGTCAGGCCGGGCACGCCAATGCCATTGCTTTAACTTGTTCTCTAGAGGATGAGTGTGTGCGTGTGTATGTGTGCGAAGCAACAGGCCACGCGCGACACCATAAAAACGTAACGGAACAGAGCCTGGGTCACAGCAACGTAGCAGCTGGGCAAAAACAGAGGCAGCACAGCGCCAAGCAACTTCGCACATAATGACATTTTATGATGTAAATATATATACATATGTATATATATATATGTATATATGTTTGTATATACATTTCTGTGAATGAGCACATGAACTGGCCGCGTTTCATGTAGCCTTCAATTTGTGGCGCTCTGCGCCATTGTTGCACGCACCCAGGAGAGAGCGCAACTTCGTGGAGGGCACTAGAAATGCTGGACACAGCCAGTCTACATAATTCACAATGGAGCCTGCAATTTGCAGGCTGCAACTTTCTCTCTGCGCTGTCCGGAAGACACATACAAATCAGCGTTAAATTTGTCAACGCTTTAGTTTTTATGCAGCTCTAAAAGCGACAAAGTACGCAGCCAGCCCTTCAGGAAGCAACCAAACGAACTTCAAACAAAAGCGAGCTGAATTACTTAGCAGATAAGCGAGACCCAACAATGTTGTTATTACAATGTAATTGCTGAAATCTCAGTTTTAGTTTCGCTAATTTCAGTGAGAGGTTGGAGAGCACTAAAATTGGATTCGTAGCGATGCAGGCATTTATTTGTATACACTGATCTTATTTAAAATGGGAAAACACGGAAGAAGAGGGCGTGGCAGATCACACAGAGGCATATGAAATGAATTATATTTACCTTTATTCTAAATTATCAATTATTATTATTATCAATTATCAATTATCAAATCAAACTGCACTTCACTTCTAATTTTTTAATTCCTCTTCTCCTTCTCTTCTCTATTGATGGCCTTAGCTCGATCGATGGCACTATCGTTAAGCATCGATGACATGCGGTATCTATCGATAGTTAACTGTTGACTGTGGGCTTTTGCTCTTTTTGTGTTCACTATATATTTATGTGTTTGGCAGTATCAAAAGATTACACGTATATAAAAGCTTATTATAAATTATTACATGTCTGGTGAAAAAACTTTGAGGAATAACAATATTCATCCCTGATTAAAGCATATAAGAAAAACGAGTGCCCTTAAGACGCTTAACTGCGCACGAGTTTATATATATTTTTTATATTCTTTCATAAGTATTAATATCAAGCTGATTAACTTTCATTGCGCGCACCTGGGAGCGTCGTTTTCTTGTTTTTTTTTTTTTATTTTTTGGGTACACTGCAGCAATGCATCAATTTGAAAGTTTTGCGCGCAGGCATAGAGAATGCAGGCTGGGCCCGTGTGAGGGAAGTGGATCGTTAGCGACTCGAGTGCCTGCCGGCGAATGTGTGTGTGTGTGCGTGTGTGTGTGTGTGTGTGTGTGGGTGTGTAACTAGCCCAACAAGTGGAGGATAAACTCCGGTGCCGTGCTGCTCAGGTGTGCCAGGAAGTTTGTCTATGCCAGTTAAGCAAACTGGCTAAAAGGGGCTGGTTGCATAAAGTTCAAAGGGCATACGGCCGGGCAGCAAAAGTGGTAAAGAGAATACCAGATGCCGCAGCCAATTACATTTTAATACGTCCGTTAAGTACGCTCTAAAATATGCAAACAATGGGGGCGGGGTCGACCCGGTGGGGCACCGGAAGCGGGCTTAACTGAGCGAGCGTGTTAAGCAACTGCTCATTAGCGGCGCTTACATGAAGCTATTAATTCAATTATTTACACTGCGACATCGTTGGCAGCTGACAGCTACAAATACACACACGGACACACGCGCACACACAGAGAGCGCGCGCACGAGGCGTATAAGTAATGTCTAATTCCGAGAACTCCGCATTCCGGCACGCCGACACCACGCGCAACTCTCGCGCCATTCTCTGACGGGACGAGGCTTAATTATGCGTAATACGCTAAGTGTAATTGGCGGCGCTGCAGCTGCAATGTGACACACACACGCGCCGCCAGGACACTTGTCCCAGCGAACACAACTGCCTTGCATATCGAATGATAATGCTCAACGGGCATTCCGGATTTATGTGCATGCGTTGTGCATGCGGCGGGCCATTGTGCGGCTGCATTTATGAGCATTTCATTAGCTGCGCATTTACATCTCATTGCGCATGGATTGTGCACAATCCGCGCCGTCAGCACATCACACAAATACATATATTTATGTGTGTGTGTGTGTGTGTGCGTGCGTGTAATTTAATTTGACAATCGTGATATAAAAACCCAATGCACCAAGTGCTGTGCAAAACAATCAAACGTGTCAGCCCCACAGTTCAACGACGTCGAAAAGAATTGCGATTCGGGGCAAGCAGAGCCTAAAAAAAAAAGACTAAAAAAATACAAATTCTTAAATGGGGAGTTTTAGGCAAGAGTATGCTCTATACTCAAGCTAAGTCATAAATGCGGAGTCATGTAAAGCCTAAACATGAGCATACTCAACACTCTATGAAAAGTCTAAGTTAAAGAGAAAATCTAAAATTGGGAGTTATAGACAGGAGTATTTTCTATACTCAAGCAAATGGGCATAAGTCATAAATGCGGAGTTATAGACAAGAGCATACTCTGCACTCAAGAAAAGTCTAAGTTAAAGACAGAACTCCTAAATGGGGAGTGACAAAAAAGAGCATACTCTGCTGAAAAGAAAATCATATAATAGACAAAAATCCTAAATGGGGTATTACAGACAGGAGCATACTCCGTACTTAACGAAAGCTTAAAATAAAAAAAAAAAAATCATAAATGGGTAATTATAGAGAAGAGTAGCATAGAGTCTACTCAAGTCAAACAATAAATGAGGAATTACAGATAGAAACATACTCTACACACAAGACAGACACAAGATAAATTAGGAATTACAGACAGAAATATACTCTACACACAAGACATGAACATACTCTGTATTTTTTTTATTTTTTACTATTTTTATTTATTTACTAATATGAGATTAAAAAGGTTCTTGTTCTTGTATGATTCTTGTTGATTGTATGATTTAGTACTTGTATTAAAGCTATATCAAGACGACCGTAAATACAGAAATATAAAAAAAATGTGTAATAATAATAAAGTGAATTTAATATTCTATTCCTTCGCATACTTTTATTAGGTACGACGCATAAAAAAGGCAAATAAAGGAACGTGTTGGAGTCGCGTTTGGCCATGCTCAAAATCGTTAAGGGTTAAATAGTTGTTATTGTTGCCTAGTTAAACTAATCAAAGGCAACGACATTCTGTTTTGCGGTCTACTGCCAGAGACACAAAGGCAAAGAGAGTGGCAGAGGGAGAGGAAGGCTGACTGAGTGAGTGGGCGAACTGTTTGAGAGACTTTCTCGCGTCTGATTTTCGCTTTCAGATTCAGTACCCCATTGCAGGGCGTTGACGCCCGACGCTCAACTGTAAACTGATTATTTGGCTGTCCCAAAATAGACACAGAGCTGCTTAAAGTGTTCGGTACAGTGGATCAACAGGCTGAAGCCCCACAATGATCTGGAACCGTATTGACACTTGTGCTAGCTGGTATTATTTATCATACAATAAAATATAATCGTAATCAATAATTATATAAAGAAATAATGGTTAGAGTTTTGAATATATGAGTGCTAGAAGGTATCATAAAAAGCTGTCAACCTATCATTCAGCTGTCAATGGCATTCGCTGCTGTTGAAAGTCTTTAGCCAGACTCCACTGTGCAAGGGTTGCTCCGGCGAAGCTGCGGCAATCTATCTGGCTGAATATGGCTGTCAGTCCAACAGTCCATCAGTCTATCCGTCTGTCAGGGCAGGCACTCGGCATTTGTGTGTATAGAGCAATTCGTTTGAAATTATTATACAAAATGGCAAAGGTCGCATGCGTGGCGATCCTTGACGCATTTGATTAGCCTTTGGCTGTGGCAGCCTCTGCCTCGATTTACGACATCCGAGTGCTGCCACGTCCGTGTCCGCGTGTCCGCATTAGCGTTTTGCTATTTGTTTAAGCATATTTGTTTTTATTTTTATTGAGCTTTAAGCGCCGTCAACTGACAGCGTCATCGCCGTTGCCGTTGTCGTTGTCGTTGTCGTTGTCGTTGTCCTTGGGCTGAGGTCATACGTCGACAGTGGCTAATGGGCAGTGCCAGGGACGGAAGTTTCCATGGCTCCATGCAGAGTTGCAGATGCAGCTGTTAATTATCGAGCTGGCCCGGCTGCTTATTACGTTAATGTCTGGTTGCATTTCGCGCATGCCAGTGCCAGTAGGCAAGCAGCCGGCAATTGCCAGGACAATGCGAGCACATGCCAGAGCACGTCCGGCTGTCTTATCAATGCAAAATGTTGCCTACGTGCCCCGGCACGACGATAAAATGAGCCTCAGCAGCAATTGTCCTCGTAATTGCCAGCCAGTTGGTCAGCTAGCAAATGGCTAACGTCAGCAGCATTGTCCTGCCTTATCCTGCTGCTGCTACTGCTGCTACTGCTGCCAGTTAAGCTAATTAAAGTGCACGCAAATTTGAATTATCTGACGCCTTCAGTGGCCATTTTTGGCGCCATCGATATTTCAAGGCAAATGGCCAGCAAATGAAGAATTATCTATGGCATTATCAAAGCCGCTTTGTAATGAATGAACGAATGACCGCCCAATCGCATACATTTATTGGGGATAGATACAGGGAGAGAGAGAGAGAGAGGGGAACTCTGTTTGCAGTGAAATACACTGCGCATACGCAATGTGGCAATTTATGCGGTTGGCATTCAAGTTAATTCAGCTTGAGCAGACTCGAGCTGAGAAATCACAGCTGCTATCATTCGCAATGAGACTGAGACTCGAATGAAATGAAATGAAATGGGCGAGAAGTAAATTAAATATATGTGGCATGTGCGCCAACTAATGAACTGTGCCACAGAATACACAAAACATGCCACATGGCACACTGTCTGCGTGCACTTGCCACGTGTGCACCATTAAGAAATTAATAATTGAATAAATAATTAAAGGTCAATGCTCGCGTAGCTCCAATAGAGCGCAGTTGAGCCGTCAAAAACACTTGGATACATCTATTTTAAAAGCTGAATGAAGCAGGAAATTAATCCGCTCAGAGTGCACGCTGAAGTCAAGTAAAATATTTCAACTTTTGCCGGCTCTGAGGTCATGTAACAAATTAACAAGTTTTAACAACACAAAATGTGAGCACAAGTTGCATGAAGAAGTTGCATCGTCAAGGTGAGGCTGTAAAACAATCTCTTAATGTGCAAGTAAATGGGGATATTAAGCTCTAGTGCTCTGGCGTCATGCAGTTGTGGCTCAAAGCTAATCAATGAATTAGCAAGAGTTAACATAACTTATGCAACAAGCGAGCTAAAGCCAAAATAAGCCTGATTATACTCTATCACAGTTGCTCAATAGTTAGTCTTCCAGAGAATAATAATTTTCAACAGACAAACTAATATTTATATTTATATTTTTTTATATTTTATATATTTTTTATATATATTTTATATTTTTTATTTTATAAAACTCAATATTTGGGAGAGATTTTTAAAGAAATATTGTTAGAAATATTTTTCGTATTTATTTTACATAAATTAAAGGTAAAATCTATTTAATGCACTTACAACATATTAATATATATAAAGTCATTTGAAATGAAGAGAGGAATTTATGAACTAGTCTATATTAAGCGCTTATTACTGTCAAGAGCAGCTGGAGTGTTGCTCTCCCTATGATCACACTCCATATGCTTGCTCTCCTATGCTCGCTCAAGCATGCAACGTTTGATGCTGAAAAGGTATAAATAGCGTGTAAGAAATCAAATCTGGTGCATTGAACAAGTACTTCTTTTCGAGTTTGTAACCTGGTGCCAGTTTTTAGTGAACCGAATAGTTTTCGCAGCATAATAAATATGAATAAATTGCCGAATAATTTTTTAATAAAATTATTAAACATTTTTATTATTTTAATAATTACTTAACTTTAAAATCAATGATCAACAAAAAGATTACTTTAACATTTTTTAAGTACACTTACTTGATTTAATTTTTTTGATAATAAAATAATAAAAAAAAATATATTCATTAAACTAAAAATGTTATAAAATATTTAATTTGTTCAATTAACTCTTGGACACCAAAAATGTAATATTGATATTGGCATTAGTTTATAAATCAAAAATACTCTACAGAAATAAAGCAAGAAAATTTAAGGATGGGTACTTAAATTTTAGTTTTAACTAAATATTATAATATATAATAAGCTCCAAGGCTTAGATGGTCAACCTTTCTGATTCTCAAAAGGCAAGTTACATTCTATGGCCAATTTAAAATTTAAAATTTCTTTAAACTTCTTCACATACATTCTTGCCTCTGCTTGAAGCGATTGCGTGCATATGCTCTAGCGTTTTATGTGCTGAAACATTGTTTTAAGTACTCATTTTTCCATCTTATCTGTTACTTATGAGTGTTATATTTCTTTGTCTGTTTTCTGCTTTCTGCTTTCGGTTGTCTCATTTCGAGTTTTCAACACTTTTCGCTGGCGTTAGTTCAAAATGCACTTCGAGTATTTGCTTTATCTTGCTTTGCTTTCTTATATTCTTGAATTTGTATTCATTACCCAAGCAGTCTGTGGCACGGTCTGTGTCTGGCATGGCCTTCGCTCTGCTCTTTATCTGCTGCTTATTTATTTGTTTTTATTTTCATTTCACAGTCAGCTCTAAAATATCAAATAGGAACAAGAGCAGGGCGATGGGAAATGAAATCCAGAGCCAAATGCCTTTGGTGGTTAAGAGCAAGCCCCGAGGCTGTCGCTCAGCATATTTGTCGTCTATCCGGGCCGTACTCGTGTCCCTTTGTGTCGAGTCGAGTTCTGGGCTTTGTCTATTTTTAGTTCTAGTGATTTGTGTTCCCTACTATTTCAGCCTATCCTTTCGCTCATGCCTTTTGTTATTTTTGCGGTTTGGCACTTGCTGCATGCAAATTTTTTTTTTAGGCTCGCACAAACCGAAGCCTTTCACCAGCCCCATCATACGTGACCCAAAGTTATGTCCCACCCGAAACTGAAACCGAACGCTCCTCCGGTCCCCCGACCACCAGGCCACCAAGATGCGGTCTGTTGGCCGACAGTTGGCGTTAAAAGGATTAGAATGTCTGAAATGGACTTGTGGCATTCCTCGCTGCCGCCTCGTTTGCGGCACTCGACCATGCGTAAGCCAATTGCCAGCAAATTTGCAATCTGTGCACTTACCTTCACAAAGTGATAGAACAGCACGGCTCCCACGGTGGACAGGGCAAACCACACGAATACCGCAAAAGTTGAGATATTGGAAATATTCAGCGCATGCAGCAGATGCGAACTGACAATCGCTGCCGCCTGGCAGAACAGGAACGGCATAAAGAGTCGCTCGAAGATGTCCCATGGAATCTCGGCCGATTTCTGCGGCAGCGCCGAAATCGAGCCACGGCGCAATGAGGCACGACGCGAGGCACGGCGCTAAAATATAAAAATAAAATAATTTATTTAATATGATTCAAGTAAGTTCAAGTTACAAGATTTCATTATTTTTAGCCTTTCATATTTATATAAATATATTGATTACATTTATGCATAGAAAAGATGTAATTATTTTTGGGAAATTAAAATTGCAAAATTTTAGTCAAATAAAAAATTAAATCTAAATAAAGAGCAGATATTTTTGTAAAAATAATTATTTTAAATATATAAATATTTAACTTTATTTATTACTTATTTTATTATTATCATAAATATTTTATCCTTCGCTTCTATTTTTTTTTCGGAGAGAAAATATTTATAATGAAGTGTTTTCTCTATCAATAAATATTAATGTAATATTATTAAAAATTATCAAATTAAATTGAAATTCTAAATTGTATATTCCAATTGACAGAATAGAATCATTAGAAACAATTTATTTGGGCAATCAAAAACATATTTAAGAGGATTTCTGCTCTTTGTTTGGCTCCCATGTGACGGGCGAATTGTGCTGTTTAATCAATTGCAAATATTTGTGTATTTGCACATTATAAAAACAATTGATTTTGCTCTTTTCGCTTGTATAAACAATGCGCTTTTATTTAAATTATACAATTTGTCTGCTGCTCGGGCGCGTCATTAATCGCGAAATTCTTTGCGGTCGATGCGCGCGCAAAATGTTCAATTTGTTTACACAGAGATTAGTGTCACACACAAATACACACACAAATGTTTATTTATTTGTTGGTTTTCAAAGCGATTGTCATAAATTATTGCTACAACATAATTGTCCGTGTACGTTGAAAACTTTGCCCTTTGCTGACATACAAACATTTATATTGGTTGAGTCTTGACTCTAAAATAACTTGTATATTGATACAAGTTTATAAATAAATAAAATAAAAATTTATATATATTATATTAATATATAAATGAAATGTCAAAAGTTGTTTTCGTTCAATTTATTGTACAAATATTTGTTTTCAGCTGTTCTGACTCACAGGCTCATAGATTTGCCTACAATCTCAAAAGTCCGTTTAAAAAAATGTCTTCACAGGCTACTTCTGCAGTATATAATTTTTATTTTATTTATTTATTTACTTGTCATATATACAATTTTTAAAAATTTTTATTTTTTTTTTTATTCATTTTATTTTATTTGTATATTATATGAGAGTAATAAATAAAAAACAATTTATTTTTTAATTTGTTATCAAGGAATTTGTGGATTTGTTCAAAAATTCGATGTGGTTTATTCGACATTTAAATTCTATAAATAATTTTGCTAATCTTCTGAATGTTTTATTTAGTATGTCAGCAATGCTAACCATAAATAAAAAAATAAAAATGCTTTAACACAACGTAGACTCAAAGGAATTTATATAAAACAAATAATTCTATTGATTCTATTGATGCAAAATCATTTCATATTCAAATATCCAACACAAAATTTCCACTTTACTGTCGCCAAAGAACCTAAACTGTGAATTCATAAAATTTCGTTTGAGTTTTGCTTTAGGGCATTTAATTGCAGTTTATATAAGTGGCATTGATGTGGCACAATTACCATACAATGTTGGCAAGTTCTTGGAGGAGCCAAGTGTGCAAAATGATGGAAAGCAATAAAATACACTTAATTGCAAAAACAATATGCGAATAATTAAATTGGACTGAATGGAAGATGCAGGGCCGACGGTTAATTGCACAGGTAAAGCCGAACCGCAATAACCTAACTGCACGTCCGGTTTGCATCTATCATGACCGCACCCACACATTGACATTGACATATAGCAATTACACTTGACATATGTGTGACTGTTTGTGTGTGTGTGTGTGTGTGTGTAAGTGCGGTCGTAAGGGCGACCCAGAGCTGGCTAAAAGGCACCCACGCCCATAAATCAACGACTGTGTGAAATAATCAAATGGTGGCATCTGCATAAATACGGCCAATTGATTTATTTGCACGAAAATAAACCAATTCTATAGCTGCCTTTTGGCCAAATTGTAAAATGGCTTGGCTATTTTTACACTAGCTCGAAATAAATTGAATGGAAATCAACTATTTGTGTTGTTGCTGCTGTTGCTGTTGCTGTTGCTGTTGTTATTATTTTTGAGTTTGGGCCAAACGCGTCGAGTACATCGTCGTCATCGTTTTGACCTTGTCACCAATCTTAACTTTTCTTTAATTTTCTTGCTTTCTATTTTTTGTAATTGCTGTGAGCTGATCCATTAATCTAAATTGTTAACGAGCTGCGCAGCTATCCAGTCGCCTCTTCTTCTTCTTGTTCTACACTTTCGCAACGTGTGGCAACGCTGTGGCAATAATTTCTTTTTATTTTCTTAAATCTGTGCGCACATTTCAAAACTTTGAACAAATATCTGAATTTATTCTGCTTGATTTGTCTGCTCAGCTGCGAGCGAAAATTTTAGTTTCGGTTCCATTTCCATTGGAAGGGGGTTCTATAAAAAAAAAAAAAATGCTGAATATTGTGCACGTAAATCAGTTTGGTTTGTCGCCGAGCCGGACCGGCCAGGGTAATATTAATAGGCCAAAGATATGGAAATATTTTTAGCTCTGCCGCAAAACAACATCTCTGTGTGGGTTTCGCATAGAAGTACTTCTAATCGAAAATTCTGGCAAAATATTTCAGCGAAAATACTTTTGAAGAAATTTGTGAAAAGGTCCGATTGGACAAGACGAAGAAATTGCACAGCAATTATATTATAAATTTATTGACTTGGAACTCATAAAAGAGAAAAAATGTTATAGAAAAAGCGGATGTGGATTTACTTTTGATCTTTATATGAAAGATGTGAAAATTTTTATATAAATTGATTTGCTAAAAGGCTTTAAATGCAGAAAAGAGAAAACATATAAATTGTATATTTAAGGAAGGATGCATTTGCCTTAAATACAAAATTTATATTTTTTACAATGTCCCTTCTTTAAATAAAAAATTTTTATTTTTCCGTCTAGTCTTTAAAAATATATTTTATTTTAATTAAATAATTAATACTTTTTCTGTCTATTCTGTAAATGTTTATATTTTATAGCTATTATGTCTATACATTAAATATATATTTTTATTTTATATTTCCGCTCTCTTCTACATTTAGTTGAGCAAACCAAATCAATTTATATAAAACTTGCATAGCATAGAGAGATCATCTTATAAGTGATTAAAGGTGAAAGCGAAAATCGTAGCCAAATATCTATATATGCATTCTATTCATATGCTATGTATATGGGGATGCATTTTTATTGCGCGCGCGTGATGCTTGGCAGCTGTTGACCCAGTTGGAACTTGGCCATTGAGTGAATTTGTGTAATTAATTTTATGGTTAGCGTTGGGGTCCTCAAGACTTCTGGATGTTTGTTAACAAACTGGAACGACAAGCATTTGGCTGGCCACAAAAGGGGGCGTGGCAGCCAAATGCTTGACGTATTTGTCCATTGTCATTTCGAGGTTAAGCTAACTGGGCTAAGTGTGTCGACGTACACCACAGTCACCGTTCGCTTGCCTGATTTGGCTGGCAATCAATTTGGTTTTCGGCTAACGTAAACACGACTAGAAATATGCTTTATTATAGCTTACCATATTGTTATCGAAGACCTGCATGGCGGCTGCTGGTGCTGCTGCAGCGGCTGTTGGGGAATGAAATCGAGGAGTAGAGATGACTTTGCTGAAATGCTGATTCTGATACAATTTGATTTTGGTTTGCCAATTCACTCACTTTCACGGCGTTGCTTATTATATAAATTCAATTAGCTGCAAGGAGCTCGATGCGAGAATATTTCAAAAATTTGTTTCAAAATCGTTTTTCGCGTTCGGCTCGTGGCTGGGCGCACTGAAACACGACGTGGCACTAAGCGAGCCGCTGGCTGCTGCTGTCCGTTTGCTGCCTGCAGCTGACCGTACCGCTGCTCGCGTCGCTGTCGGCGTCGCCGTCGCCGTCGCCGTCGGCATCTGCTGTATTTCAAAATGCTGCAACGTACGAAAAACGCCGCGAGATTTGTCGTTTTGATTTTTTAAAAATATATCCCAAATATCTGAATATGCGTGTGTGTGGAGAAGTGCGCATATAGACTCAGACACAGACACAGATACAAATAGAGATAGAGATACAGATACATATATGTATATTTAGATATGTTAAGTTTTTTTTTTTTATTTAAATTTGTGCGCCGCACAACTGCGGCTGACGCAGACGCCACGAATGTGCCGCATTTAAATATGATTCTTATTAATGTTTCTTTTTTTTGCACTGGATATTTGTTTTCCACAATTTCCACGTAGGATACATTTATCTATTCCATTTGAAAGGTAAACATATATATATATATATATATATATATATATATATGTCTTCACGCATTGTCGTACCGCAGACGGCAGCCCTCGTATTTGAATATTTAAAACTCGGGCACATTAAATAAAAAATACTCGCATTAATATTTATGAGCCTGTGAGAGGGCGCTTCGCCATTGACCCCACGTTCACTGGAGCTTGGTTTTTTTTTTTTTTTTTTTTTTTTTTTTGAGTGTTTGGAGTGCCATAACTTTTGTTGTTTACATTTGGTTATTGTTCATTTGCAAATTGCATTTTCGCTTTTTATTGAAATGCTCTGAACAGGATATGCTGCTGCATATCCGAGCTGTTATGGATGCAAAAGACAGAGCTGAGCTGTGGGTGGACAGTTACACCCAAGAGCACAAATAATCCAAATGTAATCGATTTAAATGTTTGCAGTACATTTCACTTGAGGCTGTGCTTTGATTGCTGGAACATTTATAAATAAATAAGATAATGATTTTTAGTCTTTAATAATTTGTAATATGATTTATTATTTTATTTTAAATATTTTTATTATTTAATCCAGATTAATTGAGGTAAAACTCTATTCGATAAATCTGCATCCAATGGCTAGGTGCTGTGAGTTCTCAGACATTTGGACAGCCTGCTTTGGTTTGCAATAAATTCCTGACTTTCCATATCTAATCTGCAACGCTGCATCTCAGTTTGTTAAGAGTCATATTCATATTTATAGCGAATAAGAGGCACATGATGTGGAGTCTCCAAGTTGCTGGTATTCTGGAGCCAGTTTGGACTGGATAATGACAGTCGATGGTTACGACATTCAATAGTTGTATTTAAAAGAGCTCAGCCAAACAAATATTAAATATGTAAATAAATATATTATTTAAATATATAAATTTATAAATATATTTATATAAATATTTAAATATATAAATATTAATAAATAAATAAATATAAATAAATATAAAATATAAATATATATATATTATAAATTATTAATTCTCATAATATATTTATGAAATGCAAGTTCATTTGACTATTCTAGAGTATTAATAATTGATAATTTTCGCATTAATATTTTATATAATTACGCTAATTGATATATTTATGCATCAATAATGTATTTCAATTAGCATTATTGTTTAGTCTTTGTTATTATTGCTCATTTTTATGACTTCCTCCTACTGTATAAAAAAACATTCGGAACAAGTAAGAAAACTCTAGTCGGCGCGCCCGACTAGGGGATACCCTAATCCCACCCCCCCTTAGTTTTCTTAATATAGTCCATAACTCGTATGTACAACCATATCACGCGACTTAAGTATGTGCCAATGGTACTAAGAATGTCGATCAAAGAGGAATTATGCAAACAAAATCGACACACAGATTATGCCAGCACACTTTTGCAAGCTCACAAGAATTGTTCCGTTACTATTAAAGAAGAAGAATCGAAAACATATTCGCTCAGCGACACACAGCGCCACACAGCTCAAAAGAATCGTTCCGTTACTATTAAAGAAGAAGAATCGAAAACATATTCGCACAGCGACACACAGCGCCTGCGACTGTGACACACAGCGGCGAGCGGCAATTGGAAGTAGGTAGCAAAAACAATTCGAACACAATTCGACCCAAACTCAAAGGCAATTGCGGTTCTTAGAAAATTTGTTCGCGAGCATTTGCATGTATGTGTTCACATGTATACAAATTGAACATGTATAAGCGCCACCTGGTCTGTGTGCGCTTTGCAGTTCAATCGCTGTTGATCTAGCCAAACATTTTGTTTAATAACTTTTGTGTTTATCAACGGATTTTGATGAAACTTTCACCATATGATTTAAATAATTGATTTAGTTTTCAAAAATACCAAACACCATATATATTGCAAATGAAAATAATTTTCAAAATTGTGGGGAAATTTGGGGCCAGTATCCAAATGTAACAAAAACCGAAATTGGTAAAAATACACATAAAGCTACATGCGAAATTTGGAGTCTCTAGCTCTTAAGATAAAAAAGATAAAAAATCATAACTGTTTTTTCATATGGTTTTAAATCGATAACAAATATTCAGGAATAGTTATCGATTTTCTGAAACAAACTCGATATGCGCGCCCAATATACGCGCCTAACAAAAAAAAATTCAAGTCTCTAGCTCTTATAGGTTCTGAGATCGACGCGTTCATACATACGGACGGACGGACGGACGGACGGACGGACGGACGGACGGACGGACGGACAGACAGACGGACAGGGCTCAATCAATTTGTCTTGTCGTCCTGATCAAGAATATATATACTTTTGGGGGTGTGGCACGCCTCCTTCTGCCTGTTACATACTTTTAACAAAAACATTATACCCTTTTTTCCCATTTTCAATGGGATCAGGGTATAAAAAGAATGCGCAATATTATTCAACACATACATAAGGGAAGGAATATATTATAAAATTATATACGAGATACAGCCTCTTGTGTATGTTTTTGCTTAATTTATGTATATTTTTTATAACATTTGTTTGTGCAATGTTGTGTTGTTGTTGCCTTTCCTGTTGGGTGCGTTGTATGTCACACAAACAACGTTGTTTTTTTTTTCTCTTACGCTTTACCCTCTCTCTCTGTCTCTGTCTCTATCTTTATCTATATTTGTGTGTGTGTCTGTGCTTGATGCATTTTAAAATAGCTCGTCTAATGGTTGAAATTGTTTTTGGAAAATTGTTTTTAATTTTTTTTTTCTATTTTTTTGTTGCGACGACACTCTCTGAATTGCTGAAAGTGATTTATGAACCGCGCGCGGTGCCAACAGAACATGAAACGCAACAAACTAAGCGTAGAGCCATCAATCAGCGCTGGCCAAGTATTAATTGTTAGTAACAAAGTTATTTCAATATTGTCAATTACACTCGGCACACATGACACAAATAGTAAATAAAATAAAATAAAATGACAGGGCGTTAAAAATTGTAATTGCTAATAACAAAATTATATTGAAATGGCACCAAAGAAGAAGGGTAAACTCGTTGATTGGGCCGATGACGAGCACTTCTCGAAGGATCGCAGCATCTTCTACATAGAGCACACCACCGAGTGCCCGATCTTCCAAGTGAAGGCCGACGAGTGCCTCACCTTCTTCCAGCAGCGCATTCCGGAGCGTGAGTTTCAGCTGGTGCGCAACAAGAATGGCAAGCAGGTGCCTCGGGATGGGGCGTTCGAGGTGAGCGTGAGCCAAAATGCTCGCACCTCCGAGCATATGCTGTGGTCCGGCCTAACGAAAGGGCCGCCGCGACGCGACAAGTTTCCACGCTACGAGACTCTAGTGTCGGATGTGCATCGCGTGCTAAAGAAGTTCTACGCAGATAAGGTGGTTGACGTCGAGGACGATGAAATGGATATGTAGCTGGCTCTGGGGTAATCCACTGCGAAACACTAACAATGGTGCCTCATTAAAACACATGACTTTCTGATATTCCATTTGACATCTTATTAACATGACAAAGCAACAGGAAAATAAAGCTAATACGCCTCATTGTCAGAAAGATCAAATTTAAAGCACACGCACACGCACGGGCACAGCTTAACACCTGTTTGAAAAATCTGAAATCAACTGACTGGCAGACGTCTTCTTACCATTCCTATGCTGCTTAGTCTTTTAAAAAAGGGTATATTAGCGTGACTCTAAATAGAAATTAGCATAAGTCAAACATATTTCTTTGGCATTTTGTCTAGAATATAGCTTAAGGCTTGGCTGATCAAATGTCTTAAATTTAGATTTACTTAGAGTATTTAGAGCTCGAGCCAAAGCTTCTAACTTAAATTTTATTCCTCGCCATTGTTATTACCTGGCAGTTGCCGTCCTGTCGTCGACTTTTGACAGCTTTAAACGCTAAATTCAAGCAAGATAATTAACACACACACACACGTGCAAAACAAATAAGAAGAAAAATAAATACAATTGTTATAAGTGTGCCGCATTGTCGTCCCATTGTCTGGGTGCTCAGTGAATCTGGCTGCCATTCATGCGCCACCCTCGACCCCTCGGCTGACAACACAAATAACCAAATGCAATTTGAATATACACAACCAACGGCACAGCAACAACTAAATACCAACAACAATCAATGCAAACTATTTGATTTGATAACAAAATGGCAGGCAAAAAATCTAACCTAAATCTATGACAAATAAATTAGAAAATTGCACCACACGAACCAACAATGGCATTAAAAGCGAGAAAATTGAGCTGCAATTTTTTTTTTTGTACATATTTAAAATGTTTGCAATATAGTTGATAGTGTAAAAAATAATTGTATTAATTAACAACCATTTTTTTTAATAGTATTTAATATTATATTATAAACATTTTATTGTTACTTATAATTCTTATATATTTTAAATCGAGAAATGTTTGAAATATAATTGATTTATGTAAAATTTAATTGTATTAATTAATTTTTAATATTTAATATTATATTAAAGGAAAATAAGCTTTTTACTATTAATTATAATATTAACATATTTTAAATTGAAATTTAATTGATTTATGTGAAACATAATTGTATTAACTTAAAATTGTTTTCTTAATAGTATTTGTTAGTATATAAAATAATTAATGAATTAAATTATTTATTTGCATTTTTTAAACTCAGGGAAAAAAATATACAAAGCTCTGTAAATTTTAATTTTATTATTATTATTATTATTATTTTCATTATTATCCGTAATAAAAATAATAAAAAATCAAGCATTAAGCTTTTACCCAAGCAGTGTTAAAGAAATGCTTGGCAACTTAGCCCAAAATAAAACTGTGGAGATATTTTTATCAACATTTTGTTGCATATCAGCTTAAGACTCATTCAGTTAGCCACAAAAGATGCCAGCATTTTGGCCATACTCACTTGATCCGATCTGTTTTACTGTGGTTAACATGTACTTTGGTCATCCACAACTGTTTCATTTTGTGCCATTGTTGGCCGCAAGCGGGCGTCATGGACAGGCCCGTAAGCCATAAAAATCCAATGCTCAGAGCCGAACCAAATTACAATGTTGCAGCAAGAATAACAACAAAGCAATGTAAAAATGGCAGCCACTGTTTGCATGCAGCATAGCAGGCCAAACTGGGTCTGAGGGCGGGGGGCTGAAGGCTGGGGGCTTTTGGCTGCGCATGGCCGTGGCCCAAAGGGTTGCCGGCCACATTTTAACAATAAAATTTGCAGCACAAGTTGCATGCGACGGAAAGTTGACATTGCAACCGAGCCGGAGCCCTGCAGGCCACAACTACAACTACAACTACAACTTCAACAGCAGCTGTAGCAGCTGCCATGAAAAAACCAAACTAAAATAATAACAGCAAGAGCTACATGAGCTGCGAAGTGTTGGATGACCCGCTGCTGATTGTGATGTGGATGTTTTTGGGGTGTCACTTGCCGGATCAGCATGCAAATTAGGCTGGCGGCTGGCGGCTGGCGACTGTTGACTGTCGGCTGGCAAGTGCAGATGGCTTTTTGATTGGCTGACATGGCAGTTGGTAGTTGACTGCCGGCTCTTGGCCAAAAACAATGTCGGCCGGGCTAATTTGAATATGCTTATCTTCAGATCATGAATAGTACGTCGGCTGTGCGGAGAGCTGAGCTAAAAGCCAAAGGTCGCACTTCTCTACAGCAAATTGGCAAAGTTTTTTCGCGATGGCCAGCTCTCGGTCCGGTCAGGCTAAGCTGCTAATCAGCCATAGCCAAATCGACTTCAGAAACTTTCAAAATCAAATTCGAGCAAATGCCAAGGAATGCAAACACATTTAGCCAGACGCGTGGGGCCTGGAACAGACAAGAGCGTCGCACATCATTAATATTAATAAAGGCTGTAAATAAAATGCCAGCGCAGCCAGCCAAAAATAACAAGCAGCGGCATATTTCAGCCAAAACGAAAGTAAATGAGTGCACAACTGTCGCACAGTGGAGCAGCAATTGCCAAATATTCAATAATAATATTAACTATATATATAGTTTGGAATTTAAGTTAACGTCTGAGATAGAAATAAAGATAGAATTCAAATAGAATGTAATTTTATAACCTAAAAGACTGATAAATACTTTTAAATATAAAAATTAAATAATAAAAATTAAATATTATTGTCTAACATTATATACTTTTTAAATATTTACAAAGAATACCATAAATATTGCTCTATTTCTCCTTTGCCAGATATTTATTTTTATCTATTAGCTTTTATTTTAAATACAATTTTTTATTTATTATTTAATTACACCGATTTTTATTGTTTTTATTTCAATATATATTCAAAATATTGATTTATTTATTATGAACTATTTTTAATTATTTATGATATTTGATAACTTTCTAATGCTTTCATGCATAAAATAATAATTATAAAATAATAATTTTGTTTTTTTTTTGTTATTATTTATGCCAAATTTTTATTAAATATTATCGAAGTTATTTGTTTAATAAGGTTATTTTTTTTTATTAGTATTTATTTATTAAATTTTATTAGTATTATTTATTTATTGAATTTTAACTTGAACCAATTTAATTGTAGATTAATTTAATATAATTTTTCTTAAAATTAGTATTGTATTTATTTATTTGCTTTTCAATCGTCCCATTGTTAATAATTGTATAGATTTTACAAGCTTTTTATACTTTTAATGTACTGTGTGACGGTGTAGTTCCTAAGGCCACTGTCGCTTATATATTTTTTTTTACAGATTCAGCTACTTCGGTGACTGTTCGACGACATAAAGAAAGAGCAGAGAACAAAGAAACCAAGAGAAATATAAGATACCAACGAATGATTTCAACATATTTAATGCGGCAGGCCCACAAAGAGATGTCAGCGCGCTGCTGCCCACGGCGTGCAATTTATTGGTATGTTGTGGATGCGGGAGCTTTAATGTGGCCAGCGCGAGGGGCCAGTGTAACATCAAATGTGTGTGGCCAACAAAAAAAGAAAGACAAGAAGAAGAAAAATGGGTTAACGTCCAGTGCATGCACTGGCCCTGGATCTGGCTGAAGTGGCAACAGCGACGGCGACTGCATGTGTCAACTGTCACGCGCGAATCGAAGGCGAAATTTTTGCAGAGTGCGTGGAGCCAAGGACATGGCAGGATCTTTGCCAAAAGCGGCATCAGCGGCGAGTGCAAGTTGCAAGGCACGAAAGTTCGTGTGGAAACAGACCGCAACGTTTTTCATTAGTTCGTTTTCAGCGGCGCTAAATTTATTTTTAGCCTGCATCGGTTCGGTTTGGAGGCAGCTCCAACTGAAACTACAAGTAAAACGGAGCAGGTTTCTTACTTTTTTTTTTTTTTTTTTTTTTTGGTCGGTTTCTTGCCATTGCCAAGAAATAATTTGTTTGGCAATTTCATCAGAGCAAGTAGAAAGATGGTCGAGAAATCGAATTTGCGTATTCAAATATGTATTTATGAGTGTATACGATATAATGGGTTAAGGCTGTGCTACCAATTGCATAAAGTGCAAAAGAATATTTGGTATTTGCATAAAACATTTAAAATGATATTCTCATTTTATACAAGACATTTTATAATGTTGTAGAATACAAGTATATTAGATGGACATGTATATAATATTTATTATTATAAAAATATAAAATTAATAATATTGATTATATTAAATATGCAATAAATTTATGCAAAAAATTATTAAAAGAAAAGAAAAAGAAAATTAATAATTGCTATAATATATTATTTCAAATATTAAATTGTAAAATCTACATTACATATATAAATATATTATATATTATAATTATAAATTTATACTATTTATATAATTGAATTTAAATTTATATTATTTAATTGTAAATTATGTTTTTTCATGCAAATTACTAAAATATTAATATTATTTTTATTTTTTTTTTTATTAATAACTTAAAACTCAGCATTCGTTTTGAATGCATAAGTTATGCTCTGCAGAGCTCTAATTAAAATTCATATATATATACTATAATCATAAAACATAAAAACCTAAAGGTGAGATGCTAAAATTTATTTTAATAAAAAATCTACATTAATTCATTAAAAAAGTGTGAGTAACTCGTTTAGCTTCAAAAATATATCAAGTGAGTGCAATTCTTACAATAATCTCTAAAGTGATTATTATTAAAAAAGTCTTTTGTTAACGTAGAAAAACTTGTAATGCCAAGATTATGTGATTCTTACAAAAGTAATCAGTAATAAATCTGCAAATTTACACGCAATATGCAAACCCGTTCGACAACAGCTGATGCAACTGGTACAACGACGGCCGTAAAGCTAAATGGGCTAAGGCCTAGCGTAATGAGACAATTTGTAGGCATTGTTGCAGAGGCTTGTGGTTGCAATGCTATGTATGAGCGAGCCGAGCGGCAGCAGTGGAAATGTCAACGGATGCCATTTTGGATCTTGGCATTTGTTTTGCCGCCGTGGCAGGTCAAGCGTCCAATCGTTTTAATGAACTGCCCTTTTGATTTTCCGCTTAATTGCAACTTGTCACAATTTAATTAACTTGCATTCCGCATTGCTACCGAAGGGGCTTTTACATACAGGTTTCATATTGAGTACGTGGCAAAGGTCAGGCATAGTTTCGGGGCACGTGGGAGCCGACGTGAAGGAGCCAGGAATACATTTTGCGGGACACGGTCGAACACGATATGAGCCCTGGCCGAGGATGAACTTTACCCTATGCCGCGTGCAGGCTAAACGATGTTCGTCCTTTATATATATCCACACGTAGACATATATTTTTTTTTTTATTATTTACTTGCACATCATAAAGCATAAAAACGATGTGGCCAACTCCCACTCAACTGGCAATGATTTCTGGGAAAACGCGACTAGCTAGCAGCATTTAGATAAACATAGGAGGAAGCCAATAAACAACGAAAAGGCAGGCAATTAAACGTAAATAATCCGTAAGGCAATTGGATAGGATGGGGCGATGGTAGCGCAAAATAAAATAAATTTTTCGTGTATACTCCGGGGTGCAATGGGGCACTGGCAACACATGGCGTATTAGTTATTATGTCTTGTACTGGGACTGGGCAACAGAAAGTTGACTTAAGGCACACCCACAGTTCTTAGTCCACGGGCAAAGGCCCACAGCCCACGCGCGTCCAAGCCCACATTTACTAGCTGGTCTTTTTCGCATGAAATTAGTTTTTGGTCAGCGCTAATTAAAATTTATGATACCTGTTTATTTACAAAATATTTACGCGAATTCCCAAAGAGCCAAACCAGAAGCCGTTACTGTTTTTCTTCGGCCAATCGGTCAAGGCAGCCATAGCTATATTTCAGCTCTAAACACGGCCCGCGCCTTATGCATTCATAAAAAAGTCAGCCATAAAGCTCATTTACCAAAAATTTAAATACCAACAAATAAATTAAGTTGATAAATTAGAATTAATATTATGATATATAAAGAGAAATTTATGAATAAATAATGAAATCCATTTTCAGCATTGTGATATATCCTGCTTATTAAGCAGAATTTTGTCAGATTTCTAATATGCATTTGTTAATAAATGGGCTGTGCGATAAATGGTTAAATTTAATTTATTTAAATAAAAATAAAACTAAAATTAGCTGCATCAGCTAATCAGCTAAAGTAAAGCATATTCATAATAAAATCATATATATTTATATAAAAATAATTAAATCATTTTGGGAAAAATAAAAATAAATAAATTAAATATTTTTGGTAGATTTGGCATTCTTGTAAGATATATATATATATAAGAAGAAAACCTGTTTACAAATTTATTTACGTGCCTTCTGTTTATTTTAAATATATTGACCACGTCTAATAGCCAAATAATGCATACATATATATAATGCTAAATGTAATATTTTCAACAGTTCATGTTCTGGCTGAGCTGGATTATCTCAGGCAAAAAGTTCCCTCTTGCAGTTACCTCGTGCCTAGATTCATTTCTTTACTAATTTGTCATATTTTTCTGTGCTATTAATTAAGAGGCCCAAGTAGTCCAGAACTTACGAAATTTATTTCTGTTGCTCAGTCGTTCGCCTTGGCATCATCTGCTAAATGCGCTAATTGCTGCTGTGCATAAAAATACACTCAGAATGCATACTTACACGTCTATAGACAGCTGGTTGTAGCTGACACGAGCCATAAAATAAAATGATCTGTGCATGATTGAGGCCTGTGTTCTGGCTGAGTGAAAGAAAATCAAATAAAACAATCGATTTTATACTGACTGAGGCTTCGTTTTATTTAATTTTACATAAATTTTTTTTTTTTTTGCTTTTTATATATATTTATGTATGTATATATAATCTCATAAATTAGGTAGGTTTCTGTTTTGTATGGGTTTTTAATGTGTATATATGTATATGTATATATATATATATTTTTTTTTTGTTTTGTTTGTAATAGAACTTTTTTCTGCCGCATATACACATAATCATGTATAATTTCAATTTCAATTTCAATAATTGCGATTGCTCAACTCGAATGCAGTTACTTTTCATATACATATATATTTATATATATATATATATTCAGTAGATGTATATAAACATAGGCAGACATAATTTTTTTTGCGTAACTCCTGACCACATGCTATCTACAGAGAATACACGTAAATCATGTGGTTGAAGTTGAATTTGTTGTTCTTGTTGTATTTGTAGTAGTCGGGTAATATCCTTCGCCTGTATGTTTACATTTATAGTATGATACATTTATAACCATAATAATTTACAAGTTAAATGACTTAGAAATTAATAGTAGGACTTCCTTTGTGGATTACCATACATACCATAAAACATTATACATAATTAAATTTAAAAACATTTCTCATTCATTTTCGGTTTGGTTTCGTTTTCTTGTTTCTTGTTGAGTTGAGTTTTCATATAAGTAATCGTGTTATCGCTTCTCATATTTTAGTTAATAATTGATTTAATTATGTTGTTTTTCGTGTTTTTTTTTTTTTATTTTATTTTTATGCCTGGCTTATATACATAGCGTTTCTTTCAAGTATTTTGTTTATTTATTTATTTTGGTATATTTACAGAGCACTGACACTTGGCCAATTAGCTGCATGTTTTGAAGGATTCTCCTTGAATTTCATATTTGCTTGTTTGTTTTTCATTTTTTTTTTTCGCAGACTTTTCTCGAATTATGCAAAAGTAAAAGGACACAAAATCAAAATAGAAAACTGAAAGCACAAAAATCTCTCCATTTCGTTTGAACTTGTTATATAATTTTTGTGTAATACAAGTTCATAAAATTTCATAACATATATATATATATATATATTTAATATACATTGGAGTGTATAGGTATATATATATATATATATATATTCGGTGCTTCAATTTAGTGGCTATACATGTACAATTAATTAATTAAAATACAATATATTTTCGATTAAATTGGTTTTGGTGCATTCTTTAAAAATTGTGCAAAAATACATTTGTCAAAAATTTGTTTTTAATTTATATTTTGGTGCATACTTTGAGGCGGTGCATTTAAATCACAACATTTACATTTTAAGTGCATTTTACGTGTGTGTGTGTGTGTGGGTGTGGGTGTGCATGGGTTCTTAAAAGACGTATACTAAATAGCTCTAATTGAAAGTGCTCTGCCGGGTGTCTCAATCCGCGTAGCATTTTTAGTTCTTGGCTCAAAAGTTTCAGTTAGGACGGATTGCTTTTAAGCTGCTCGTGTGCATGAGTTAGGATAGTGTAGCTAAATAGATTGTTGCCGTTGTTCTGTTCTGTTGTTGAATGCTATTGCTTTTATATTTAGACTTGGGTAGGTTGTAGTTAGCTACGCTGCCGCCCTGTCTGAGCGCCTACACATAACATACAATACAACGATTTTGGTTTTTTAGCTTTAAGGTACTTGTGACTACTTATGTTATATGCTCGAAAATATTTTGATTCCTTGAGGAATGGGTGGTGCCTCTCTAAAGTGCTCTGCATCCAAAGTTTGTGTGCTCTGTTTCATTCTGCATGTTGTTGTTGTTGTTGTTGTTGTTGCCCGTGCGCCGTGGAAGACTATTCTCTGCCGTTACAAACTCTGGGTAAGCAGTGAGGCAAAATAATAAATTGTATAATTGTATTCATTAGGAATTAGAATATTTGAATTTAGTTCGTTTCTCCTCATTTGTGCAAATTTGTGCAAAAAGTGCTACGTACTACACATACAAATTAAATGAACAAATAAAAACGGAAAATGTTTTATTAATTAGGGACTAATTCGAATTAAATGGTTTTTTGTTTTGTTTTTGTTTTTGTTTTGTTTTTTTTTTTTTTTTTTTTATACATCTAATAAAATGTTTTGTTTTACTAATTATACATTTTAGGTAAGTGCAATTTTGGTGCATTATATAAATTCTAAAAAAATTGTATGTTCGTTTGCATTTGATTATCACATAAATGTGCATTGGTGCAGGTTGTTAACGCTAATTGTTTTGCAAGTTTGCTCTTGTGCTAATTGTATTAATTGAAAATAAATTTATTAATAATGTGTGCAATTGCAATTTTAATGAATTGCATCATTATTTTATGTGTGCCATTAATAATGCATGTCTAAAGTTTTCATTTATCGTATTTTAATTGGGGTCTTTCGCCTGCAACAAAGTTCGCTTTAAATGGAAAGTTTAGTAAACATGATTAACATTTAACAAGTGCATGCAGTTGATGATGAAACTAAATATATATGTCTCTGTGTGTTTGTGTTTGGATAACTTTTACGGTACGACATCTGCACAGCATAATTATTTTCTAATGAACTCGTCCAACTTCGAGTCAAGCGAATTACACAAATTAAAATGTCGCCAACTAAAACTCTCATCAAATCCGAGTCGCTGCTGCTAAAGTAAAACAAAACTCGTCAAGTCTCACGGCTGCCTCATGAGTGCTCATCCACACACACACACACATACAAACACACAATCATAGTGCACTCGTGTCGCTCATTTGCAGACTCAGCTCGCAATCTGTGAACGAAGCTCCTCATCTGTTGGGTCACTCAAACAGCTCGAATAGATTTTTAATGCCAACTCTTAAATTAATGTTAATCTATGCATTTATGCTCTCGAGTATCCAGACTTTAACCAAAGAATTAAATTAAATAAAATTGTAATTCAATTGTTAAATCTAAAAAAAAAAAAACACAGTCTCTCTCTAGATGAATTTGATAGACTGCCTTGAGTTGTGGCTCTGTAATTGGTAAACGAGTTTCTTTTGCTAACAATATGAGTAGGTTTTGAGGATTGCCAAAGCCGATTTCAAGGCTTAAATAAAAAATAAAAAATTATAATAACATAGCAGATAAAGGCAAATGAATGCAGAACACAACTAAATTGTATAGAAAGCTGAAGTGCAATAATTTTGTTGCCTTGGCTCATGGTCTCAGAGGGCATTAGAATCGATACAAAAGTAAATCAATTGGTTTACAAAGTAAATTCCCTCGGCTGCTTCGTTTCGCAAAGGCAACTTTATGCTGTGGGCGAAGCTGCTAGCTCTTATTTAAATTGTATTGCGTTTGGCATGGCCAAATCCACTATAATTTGTATGACATTTCTGTGTGTTTTCTCGTCTCTTCTTTTGTCTTGTTAGGTTTGGTTTTTTTTTTTTTTTTGTTTTGTTTTGTTTCATTTGCCAACCAACTGCTTGGACAACAATTTGTTTCAGCAATTTGCATGCAAAACAGACTGTGGTTATTAGTCTTGGGTTTGCTACGGTTTATTTGCGTTATTTAAATCGGATGGGGAATCATTTTGTTGAGCTCGTATCGCTGGCGGCAATTGTTGCAGAGTGTAGGGTATTGAAAGTGGCATTGAATTGCATCAGTGGCTCTGGTTGTGCGCATTGAGTGCAGCTTTTTGTTGTATGATTTTGCAAAGAGATATATATATATATATATATATATTTATATATATATATATATATATTTTGTTTGTTGTGGCTGTGAGGAAAAAGCAGGCCCGAATCAATGGCACACAACACCTGATGCGCATTGAAGGCCACTTTGCCAAAGAGCCGCCAGCGATACGATATACGATATACGATGCACGATGCACGATGCACGAAATACGATATACGAATTACGACATATATGGCTTACAGTTGTACAGTTATAGTTCAAGGGTTAACTGTCAGATTTTTGCAGATTTGCTCTGCATGCAGCCTCCAAAGCGTTAACAAATTGTGCCTGCAGTTTCGGGCTTATACGACACCAGATACCCTGTCAAACGGTCAAACTTTTCAACACAATGCCCAGGCCCTAATGCCTTAAAGTCTAGATAAAAGCTGCTTGATGCTACCAAACACATTGATTATAATTTTCGATTAATTATGCATATATATATGTGTAAGCACTAAAATTGTGTATATAATTTTTTTTTTTTTTTTTCATTATTTATGATTTTTGTTTTTCGTTCTTCGTTTTATACTTTTTGTTGTGTTTCTGCCTTCCCTTCGCCTAGTGCTTTAGTGCTCAGCAAAATTGTGTAGTGAGGGATAATATTTACGTTCTTTACACTCATTTACTAAGTAACATCTATAGATTATGTTATTCGTATATATGTTTTAAAATAAATAAGCCAAACTGCTTTTCATTACCGTCCATTGCATTTGCTATTTTGTTAGCTGCCAAAAAACCTTTCCCATTCATTCCGACTGTTTGGGCTATCCGCAAATATTCGCTCCAAAAAACCAGCTGCTCGATTTTCGAACCTTTCGCCTGCGTTCAATATATGGTCTATCCTAGGCCGCCGCCTCGTATCTATATATTTATATATATATGTGTGTGTATATCATATATTTTTGTTCATGACAGACATAAACTAATCTAATTTGACGCCCAACGGCTGCTTATTAATTTATTTTCATTTACTTTCTACAAATTGAATGAAAAAATCTAGCCTGTGCATTGTTGAAAAGTTTTGCCCGCTTGCCAGTTGTGGCTGAAGAGCGTCAGTGGAGCAGACACTCGGAACTTGTATGTGTGTGTGTGTGTTTTGCCTAGAAGACCGTCTCTTTTCGGCTGGAAACAGACCGACGCGGAGGCACAGCCGAGAGGATTTCTTGAATACTTTCAAAGTTGCGGCTAAAATTAGCTAAGCTTTGAGTTTTGAATTGCACTTCAACTGTTTGAACAACTACGAGAAGGCTAAGATGCTGTAGGGCTACTTCAAAGCAGAACTTCACTCTAGAGCTATGATGCTCTGCACAGTTCAGCAGATGATTGTGTTTTGCCATAATTTCAGACAGCCGAAAATTAAACAGAAATTATTAAACCATGCCAATTGAATGTGTGTGAGAATATTATAGAGTGTATATCTGTGTATATGTATGGGTGAGAACTTACTGTATGTGTGTAGGAGTCGGCTACAGCTCTCTACAGCCGTGAGCGTGTCGTGGAGAGACTTTGAGTAGGTCTTTCAGAGAAATAATGGGGTAAAATTAAAACTTGCGAGCAACGCATAAAAGAATTCTCGAATAAATGCAATGAAAACAAATGGAAACTATTAAAAACAATTCAAAAAGTAATTAAAAACTCGCTCTTAAGCTGCAAATCTGTGCATATTCTCAGCCAGCATAATGCAATTAACAAAAGAGAATAGACAATTTAAAATTTTTTAAAATAGTTGGCAATTTTCTCAAAAAAGACACGCATCTATTGTGGGGGGAGAGAGAGAGAGAGAGAGAGAAGAGTGTCTATAGAGATGTGAAATTAATAATGCATTTGTTTGGTTTGGTTTTCAGTGTATATTAAGTTGTGTATTTGTTTTCTTCTTCTTCATGTATAGTTTTTTGTTGTTTTGTTGTTGTTTGTTTTCTGTATATTATAATATTCGTATATATAATTAATTAATATATATAAACATATATTTATATATATATAAATATATATGTATGCATATATATATATATATATTTAATATGTAAACAGTAAATTATAATGGAATTATAATTATATTAAAAAAAATGGCCGCAAAAAATGCGCACATTATACATCATCATCATCGTCAAGGTTATCATAATCATCGTCAACTTTTAGAAATGAAAAACTTCAACAGAGTGAGTGAGTAAGATTGGGTAAAAAATGAGAGATAGAGAGACTTAGTTAGAGGGAGACAGAGGCAGGCTAAACTTATGTACAGCAAATACAAAATACATACAAAGTATAAATAGTTAGAAATTAGAGTTCGAATTGATCTTTGTTTCTTCGCTCCTCTTTTCCTTTCAGTTTTAAATAGTTGTTAAAAAATTGTGCGAATGGCATTGCATTGAGACCATTTGCTACATTAATAGTTAAAGTTAATTTTTTTTTTATCCTTTGTTTTACTTCTTTCTTTAATATACAAATACAAATAAATACAATTAGTGTTTGTTTTTATTTCTCTTTTTGTTTCGCATTCATTTTATTATTGACTGACTGTGTGGCATGAGTGTCTTCTATATACTTAAATGGTATGTGTATATAATTTTACTGTGTATATATGTGTGTATGGTGTGTGTGTGTGTGTCTGTGTTTTGCTTATGCACTTGTTTATGTGTTTTACTTTAAACATTTAACAATTAATTGTTATTATATTTGCTTGTTATATGTTTTAAGAAACTATTCTTTTTTTTTTGTTATATATTTTTTTTGTGTCTTTGGGTTTTTCTAGGTTTATGTTTTCATTTTGTTATTTTCGCTATGCTTAAATCATATGTATTTAATATGTTTTACTAAAATAAATAAAATGTCAAATTCTTTTATCGAAATTCATACAAATGATTGAAAATCAAAATCGTCTTTCATTGATATTTAGTTAATAACATTTATATACAAATTTGTACACACAATTTGGTTGCCGACTCGATTTGGCAGCCCAAAACTTCAAGTCAAGGAAATGCAAACAAAGTACTCAAACGATCTTCGTTAGTGCCGAAATCAACTACGAAAATATAAAAATAAAATGTAAAAATAATTCTATATAAGAAAAATAATGTAGGTATATAAAGACATATATCAAAATGAATTAACTTATGTGTATTTACATTAACGCACACCAAACTAATGATAGATATTTATGTTGCTCTATTTTGTATTATAAAAGTTGTATTTTTTTATTTTTATTTTTTCTGTTTTTGTTTCTTTTGTTTTGTGTTTTGCTTTTGTTGCAGTTTAAAAAGTTGTTTTCGTTTTTGTTTGGGTTATAGAAAAATAGGCCAAAAATAGATGTATATATGTATATTTATCATTTTGTTTTTGGTTTTCGTTCGTTTCAATTCTCATTCAAAAATGTCTTTAAAATTTCCATCTGTCACTTTACATTTGGTTTACTTTGATTTGTGTTCGGTTTTTGTGTTTTATTATTATTTTATATTCTTTTTTATTCGGAGTTTGCTTAGTGCGCTTTTTTATTTATGGTAAAGGATTTCTTTTGTGCATAATGTTTGCCAAGATAATATGCATATATATATATATATATATATATATATATATATATATATATATATATATATATATATATATATATATATTTTTTTTTTTTTTATATATATATATATTTTTATTCACTTTATTAAACATTTAATTTGATTTTGGTTTTCGTTCGTTTTGGTAGTAAGCAACATGTAGAGTTATTTTACCGGTATAGAAATCGATTATATCATTTGTTATTAATATTATTTTTTATATTTAAAGGTGGGTTATTTTGCAGTTATTAATAGAAAATGAAAATATTAATTAATTAAATTATAGTGAAACAATAAGCACAAGAATACTCGTTATTTATGAGCTATATTGAAAACATTGACTTTTAGTTTATCATATTTTTAACGAAGATCGTTGGCAGCTCAGGGAAACAGAGCTCAGACCGGGACCTACAGACTGGGAACTTAATTTTCTCATTTTAATTCAATGTATGTTGTTTTTTTTTTTTTTGTTTCTTGCCTTTTAATTGTAAATTGCATTTCTTTGCGCATTTGAGCTGTGTGTCAGCACATAAGAGGAAATAATAAATCCAAAATTTATTCATAAAGATTTCATTAATTGTTTATAATTACTTGCATTTTATACGTACTGTGTATAAGATATGAAATTTTATTGCTCGCAATTTCATATGTTATTTTCGTAAATAAAACTGATTTCGTTTTGTTTGTTTTTTTTTTTTTTTTCAGTAATTGTTAATTTTATGCTTAATGCTTACATAAAAGTTGGCATTGAAGGTCTTAGTAAAAACAAAGAGAATATAAAGAAAACATTTAATAACTGTCAAAAACACGTTAATAAGCTTTAAAGTATTTGTTTTGGAATTTATACAAATTAATTTATTTATATATTTTAATTGGTTAATTGGATTTTTTAATTGTTTTGCCATGTCGCATACACAACCGTTTCAACATTTTTTTTTTTTTTTTTTTTTTGTTAAATTTAGTTTTTTTCATATTTTTTTGATCTTTTGTTTTTTCTGTGTTGTCCGTCTGTTTAAAAATTTGCTTGATTGTTTTCTTAATTGATTGCTTGTTGGAACTCTGTATGCGCTATAACGTTAATGGTTAATAATATTTTATTTTTTATAGTAATGTCATTTTTACCTTCAGCACAGTCAACGGTTGTATTTGCTGAGGAACAGAAATCAGCGAAATCAAATTGCAAAGTCAGTTTGAAATAAATATATATATATATATTCTTTTGATTTTAATATAGATTTCACTTAGCGTTTTTACAGGCCTTTAACTAAAGTATTTAATGTTTGTTTAATTTTTTTTATATTTTTTTTTTGGTTTTTTTTTTGCATAAGGTTAAGGTTTTTGTTTCGTTATATATTTATAAGTCCATTGTTAGTTAAATATACTTGATTTAAATAAATTTTCTTAACTACAAATAGCTGCCATTTCCATGAGAACTGTTTCACATATGAGAAAAATAAAGGGTGAGCTAAAAAGGTAATACTTAATAGAATATCGACGTAAACAGACGTGCAGTAATAAATATACAAAATGATTCTCAAATGATTTCTACATACAGATGAAATAGTTAAGCATAGAAATAAAAATAAAAAAAAAATAAAAACTAAAAATAAAATAAAATGTAAAATGCATAAAAATGTATGTACAAAATATCTCGAATGTAGAAAAGCTCAGTTGCTTTTTGGTTTTCCTTTTAGCATAGTAATAATTGTAAATCAAATGCATAATTGTTTCGTAATAAATAATATAAACCTCAACTATCAATCATAATAAGTATAATCAAGTCAAGTCTTTTTGTTATGTAAATGTTATATACCTTCATTGTATTAGTTTGTAAATGTTTTCCTGCTCTTTCTTGCATTTTTATATTTTGTATACATATATAAGTTTAAATATATATTTAAATATCATTTATACATTCGTAGACCTTCGGCATCTTTAGTTAGCTTTCATATCATTCGAATGATAATCGGTCTTCGGATATTCCCATTCGCATTCGTATTCATATTATCAGCATTATCATTGCAATAAAACCTATGTCAATTTTTAATTGTATATTTATTTGTTATATGTATATATTTACTATATATAATTAATGTCTGTTTTTTTTTTTCATATTTCTTTTCCTTTCTTTTTTTATCGTTTTTTCTTTTGCTTTGTTTCGTCATTCTTCATTTGTGTATATGTATATATAACCCATTTTGCTCTTCCCCTACTTTCAGCTGTACAGCTTGCTCTGCCATCATTTACGCATGTTTTGATTTATTTTTAATATCATCTCTTTTGTTTTTGTTTATTTATATATATATATATATATATATATATATATCTTTATTTTTGTTTTTGGTTTGTTTGTTGCATTAACATTTAAACTTTAATACACGTATAGTTAAATAATGTACACGAAATATATATATAGATATATATATATATATATTCTACACATTTATATATATATATATATATATATATATATATATATATATATATATATATATATATATATATATATATATATATATTTGAATACTTTTTAATAAATACTAAAAATAGCTTAGGCCCGATTTTTAGCGCGAAACAATAAAAGACGACACTTTTTTCATTACTGTTTTTCGAAATTTTAACGCCATTTTAGTTAATTTATTGGGTTTTCTTTTTGTTTTCGATTTTTTTCTGAATAGCTGTTTGATTTGTATTTTTTTTATATATATATATTTATTTTTTTTTTGTAATTTTTAATAGTGTAATAATAATACAAATCATACCTTTTCGTATATTAGTAGGTTTTTTATTTGGAATTTTTACATGCCACAACTTAGCATTTTGTTCAATACGTTTTTTGTTTTGGGGTGTGTGGGCAGGCGGGGTGGTTAATATGTGTGTATATATATGTGTGAGTGTGTGTGTGTGTGTGCTATGTCTGTCTATGTTTAAACTTAATAGGTTTGCACGATTAATGTTAAATATGTTGCGTAAAACTAATTGTAATTTATGTTTAACGTGGGTTCTCTAGGTGTCGTTTTTTCTTTTCTTTTATTAAGTGTGTGTGTGTGTGTGAGTGTGTATGTGTTTATCAAGGTGTGTCTGCTATGTGGATTTAACGCCCCCGCGCCCAGCGTAGTAACGCATCCGCTAACACATCCAAATGAGCTTTCGTCTGGAATGGAGCAAAAGACAAAATTTGGGAAAAATGGGATTATAGCAGATCGATCATTGGTGAACGAGAGAAAGGCTCCAGAAATTGGCATTGATATGATATGGAGAGCTATGCTTACCGTCTTGTAGAACATGCAGGATCTTCTGTCCTCATCCTCGCCCTCCGGACAATCGATGAAGCCATCGCAGAGCACATGGTCATCTATGCAGCGATAGCGTCCCTGCAGGTCCGGTGTGGGGCAAGCGAATCGCTCCATGCCATCCATTGCGGTGGGGCACTCTGCAATTTACAAGAAGCGGAAAAATGCGCAAAATGAAACAGGTTGCTAAGTTCGAGCGAAGACTTTTTATGCATAATGTTGGCAAGCCAAATCAGGTAACAACTTTTCACATAAATCGTTCAACCGGCGTGGCAAAACTTTGCGCACGCTAATGTCCGCCATGATTTGCGTCTAAATGTTGCAAGTTGCAACGACACCCGCATAAAAGTATGCTATGCTTTCCATCTCTCTCCCTTCCTCCCTCTGTCTGTGTCTCTCGCTAGTTTGTATGCTTCCCTGTCGATGTTGCCGCTTAACAGCACACGCTGTTATAAATAGTTGCAAGCTTGGTACTTTACTAGCAAGGAGAGCAGCTGAATACCCATTTCGCCGTTTACAGGATAGGCGAATCAGCCTGTGCTTGCAGCAACTCAGCAGCAGCAGCAGCAACAATAACAAAAGATAGAAAAACTTTATTTTTTGTGGCATTTCTCGACGTTTTTTTTTTTTTTGCGCTCTACAAACAAATACATAAAAATAAATCACTTGTAGGACATGTTGGCGCCTCCGGTTTAGTTTCTGCCATTCTGCCACACACACACACACACACACTCCCTCTGCCTCTCCCTCTCTCTCTCTCTTTCTCACTGTCATGTGTTGTTTTTGTTGCCATTGTTATTGTTGCTGCAGGCTACATGTTTGCGTATTGAGATTTGTTGAAGTTGCCCATATAGGTTTACCCCCACCTTTATAGTCGCACTGCCAGCACAACCTTTTCCACACCAGTTTTTGCAATTTAGCTGCGCTATTTTTATACCAGCGATTGGAAAAAATTTTACTGCACTTTTTGCCCGTTGTGTCTGCACATGGATTGTTGGCACATTCCTCAGCTGCGCGCATACAATTTTGCCAAATGAAATTCATTCGACAACGCAGCTGGTATTTTTATCTAAATGCAGCTGTTAACAGGATATTTATTTGGCTAGCATTTCTTCAAAATTGAATTGCCTAATGACACCTGCCACTTGCAGTTGTAGGGGTAGTAGGCAATACGGAACTTTGCCTGGCAGTTAAAATATTTGCAGCATTTGCATTTTTCATTCACGTGCGCTGGAAAGTAGGCAACACTTTTGCGACTGTAGTTTGCAACCCGTCGCTCATTCATTAATGTGGGACTGTTCAAGTGCCTGGCACACACAAACCTAACAATGCTAAGTAAGTGCCTGCCCTTCAGCACTTGTCAGCCGCAAGTCCCGAGTTCTGCTCAAGTTGTCAACGCTCTGGTAGAAAAACAAAAAAAAATAATACAATTGCGACTCCCCGTTTCCAGTTGCATATTTGCTGAATCACCTTGTAGCGCATTAATGCACATTACAAGAACAAAAATGCAGTAAGAGTAGCAGCAGCGGCAGCGGCAGCGGCAGCGGCAGCAGCTGCAAAAAGTGCATAAGCAATGCGCGCAACTTGACACTCAATTGTTTAGCAGGCGCAGCCCCAGGCCGAGCGCCCGCTCAGCTGGAGGCACGGCGACCCCTCGGCAAGAGTTGCCCATGCCAGTTGTCTCGCTGTCTAGCTGTTGTTGCTTGTAAGACTGTCTGCCAAATGAAGTCGGCATCATGTTCTCAGTTGTCTGCTGTCAGCATGAAATCAATTGATGAGAGGCAGGTGCAAAAACTTGTGTGACGCCCGACGCCCGACGCCTCGTTAGGCACAACGGCCAGGGCGCTCGATGGAACGAAACTCCCCTGGCGTGCCAAAGAGCCATTTGCATTTTGAAGAGCCCGAAACGATGATGATGATGATGGCGATGGCGATGGCGATGGCGATGGCAATGGCGATGACAATGTCGCCACCAACAGCGACGCCGATTGCCATTTATCAATGCGCTTCGCGGTCGCCGCCATCGCATTTAATTGCATCAATGGATACTTGGGCACGTTTGACTGCAACAGCCCATGCCCACGCCCACGCCCACGCCCACGCCCACGCCCACGCCCACGCCCACGCCCACGCACAGCTAACAGCTCATATTTATGCTGATTTCACATGTCTCGATTGCAGCTGCCGCACGCCATTTGCATATGCATGAATTAAGGCGCATTGCGTATACGCAACGTTGACCCAAAACAGTTTTTATGTGAGACGCCCATTAGTTTTATGGGCTTCTTGTTTTCTTTCCTCTCTCTCGCTCTCTCTGTCTCTCTCTACCTCATTGTGGCTGACCATTATAGCTAACCGTTTGTGCAATGCTGACTGCTGTCGTTGCAGCTATTGTGGCATTTATATTGCAGTTGAGCTCGTGGCATGGCACAGCGAGTCGAGCCAAGCCATTGCAGTTGTCGACAACCCACATTTTGTACTTTGAACTTAATTTCACACACAAATAACTATGCAGCGCACAGCAACAGAACAAGAGAGAGAAAGAGAGTGAGAGAGAGAGAGAGAGAGAGAGAGAGAGAGAGAGAGCGAGCGAGAGAGCGGAGGTGAAGCGCTTGAGTGGGTGCACAACTTGCAACTTGCAACTTGCAACATGGCTAAAAATTTTCGGATGTGCTTGCCTCTTGTTGTTGTCGCCCCGTTCTTGCCCAGTTCATTTGCCATGTTTTTGTTTTTATTTTTTCCTATTTCTTATATTTTATTCTTGTATGTCGCCTGCTTATGGGCCAAGCGAGGCTATTGAACTTTAAATTGATTTTTGTGCTTGTTCGCCCCTGCGCACGCCCACAACTCGGGACGCAGCGTTTCTGCCATAAATCGAAATAATCGCTCAAATGTTCTTATGCTGCAATTGCAATCGCAGCTCAGCCGGGCTTTCAGTTAATGCTCCACAGCGCCTACAGGTAGCTAGGCAATTGTTGTTTTCAATTAAAAGAGACACGCAAATATGTAATGAGCTCAGCTTGAGCTATAAACTTTCTTTCTTTAAACCAAAACAAATATTTTTCATCAGCATTGAGCAGCTTTCAAACAGATAAATATAAAAAAAATATATGTTATTATTTTTATAAAATTAATTATAGTAATAAATTAATTAATAAAAACATATAACAGATCTAGGCCAATAGAAATTAGAGAAAGAGACTATAATTGACTATCGCTATATACTCAATGATAATAAAAAATAATAATAAAAACAAAGATGAGCGGCTGATGAAGATGAAGACACAAAATTCAAATATTGAGCTTTGAAGTAAATACTAAAATACTTAAATAAGAGCCAAGATCTTCAAAATAGTTTTAATAATAATAGTAACTTTATAAAAGTCTGCGCTGCAGCTGGCTCGTTTATTTGCTGTCCCTTAACAGGCGCATGACAAACTAAAACTTTTTGACAGTTAAATCAACTTTTCGACTTTGCTGCACTTAAAATGTTTTTCGATTTTTTTTTTTTTTTTGTCTATTTATTCAAATATATTTGCAAACTTGTGCGAGTTGGCGTGAAAGGCAATACAAGTTGCATCGATAAGTATGGCTGCAGCTTATGCAAATTGGGGACAGAAGTTTGACGGAATTCCATAAGCGAGGCAGGTTCAATAAATCTTTAGCTGAATGCATGCAAATCACGTTCAGAGCGACCAAGAGCAACTTACACGCATAAGACGCAACTGTACCAAGTTGCCACATCCTGTAACTAACTGGCACATAAGCCAGGACATGAGCTTGAGAGAATCAACGCATGTTGACACTAAGACACTCAACAACAACAACAACAACAACTATGACAAACAAACAACAACACGTCGAGTGTCAAAAAATCAAAAGCATAAAAAGGATTTGGCTGTTGCCAAGTCGCAGCTGAGTAGCGTATCCAAAGTCACGATAAGTCCGGGGGCGGGGAGCGAGAGCTGTTGAGTGTGAGCTAGGTTCCATTGTAACTATGTGTGTGTGTGTGTGCAATTGCTATTTGCTATTTTTGTCGACTGTGCAAGAGACAGACAGAGAGACAGAGAGAGAGAGAGAGAGAGAGAGACGGTGCTGGCGAGTGCGAGTGTGACATGGCGTATACGTGATGCAAGCGCTGCTCCCTGTGAATGAGTGGAGTTCGCCACAAAAATAAGTCGAAAAATGTTGTAACAAAGTTCGAGCGAGAAAACCTTTTTCGCCCACTCCCAAGCCAGCAAGCCAGCGGCCAAAAGAGCCAAAAGAGTCAAAAGAGGCCAAAAGAGCCAAAGCCAAAGCCAAAGCTGAAACGCCTGTTGTCTCGTCCGCATGGCGCCTAAAATGCTGCCAACAATAATAACAAAACCCACGAAACGAGAGCGCGCAATGCACACTAATGCACTCTGTATATATATATATATATGCTTGTGTGTGTGTGTGTGTGTGTGTGTGTGTGTGAGGGCGTCGTCTGCAGGAAGCGCCAGCAAAAGGAAACAGCGCGCAACGATTTTGCAGCTATAAATTGATAGTTTTATGTGGCGCACATAAACAGGCAGCAGGGAAAAGCCAGAAAAGAAAAACAACCGAGATGCTGGCCACGCCAGGCCAGGCCAGGCCACGCTAGCTAGCTAGCTAAGATTTCTAGCTAGCTGGCTGCCTGGGACATTAAACTCGCGTCCTAACGCACCCACACTGCGGCACACCAGGAAATGCATAAAACAAAAGCAGAAGCAAATTTATAAATGACAACTGCCAAATTGATGGGCTCCAACCAGTGCTCGAAGCCACCTGCCCGCCGCTGCATCCATTTCACTTTTGCCCACTCACCGTGGCCGACTATCCCCCAGTGCCGTGTCAAAAATTGAATTCAATTTTGCCTTCTTGACTTATTTTATTTTACTCATTTTTCGCTCTGTCGTCAAATTGGGGGTCCGGATCTGTTTTGTCACACATTTATGGGGCCGACAGCTTTGGCTCGCTGTCATAATTTTGCCAGGTGTTGCCAGCGTACAGCGTAGAGGCTGCTGCGGGCTGCATGTGCTCTAATGAGGTTTTGATTAAATTTTCCGCTCGAATATACGAATTCTATGAAAATTTGTCGGCATTTTTATTTAGGCGTTCGGCTTTTGTGTTCTCAGCTGTGGGTGCCGTCGATCTGTGCTCCAATTTTGCTAGCATATTTCCAATTTGTATCACCTACACACAGCCTCTCACACATTAGCTAATAGCTACTGTTCGCTATTACTTAATGGAAAATTTCCGTCTTTTTTGGCTGTTTTATTTTTTTTTTTTTTTTCGTTTTTTTTCTGATATTTGACGAGTTTTTTTTTTTTTTTTTTTGTTTTATTTTTATTTTGACGAACAAAGCGTGAAATACGCAGAATTAGGAAATGTATACGAAACAGGCGAATGTCTGCGTCTATCCGAATGCGCCCACAGGCAGCATCTGTTATGGTCTATTCATGTGTGTGTGTGTGTGTGTGTGTGTGTGTGAGCGTGTATCGCGCCCACTTCACATTTAGCGTAATTTAATAAGTCGTTGCCGCTTTTGATGCTCCGCCTGTGAGCAACAATGCCTGCAAGCTAATTGCAGACATGCGACACTTTGCTCTGCGGAAACCCATTTGAAATTACTTATGTGCATATTTCGCTATGGCAAAGCAAACGAAAACAAGCCCCAACACGCGCTGCCACCGATGGCTCCAACATCCAATGCCAATCGACTGTATTGAAGAGCCAGCGCTCTACACGAGAAACCTTTTAGTTTCTGTTTCTACAGCTCAAACACAAACAAGTAAAACAAGCATGCCCAAAATTTGAATTCCTATCGTTTGTTTAGCACCAACATTAAGTGGGCTGAACAAGGGATACCCTAGAATATAAGCTCAGCTCAGCGCAATATGAAATTCAAGCAAATACTTGATGAGAAATTTAAAAACAAATTTATATTACATTTATAATAAAAGTTATAATAAAATTAAATTATAGTCAAATTAATAAGTTTATAATAAAATTTGTATATGAAAATTATATGTTTAAAATTTGTAAAAAAAAAATTCTTATAAATTCATAATAAAATGTATAGTAAAATGTAAATTAAAATGTATTAATTCATAATAAAATATATATAGTAAAATGTAAAATCATAATTATAATAAAATTCAAATAAAAACTATTTTATTATTATTATGAATTATTAAATGCATAATAAATTAAAAAAATATATACTAAAATGTTTAATCAAATTTAAATAAAACTTATAATAAAAATACAATTTATAGGAATATTTATAAAAAATATTAAGAAATGTATAATAAAACTTAAGTAAAATATTTAATAATAAAATAATTAATAAGTAATATATAAAATAATTTGTAATAAAATGTATAATAATATACATAATTATTAGGCTAAAAAATATTTAAAGCTTGGCTAAAATACTGTCTGAAAATTAAATTCTTGTGCTGCGACCTTGATTGTGAATCTGTAAAAGATTATCTCTTGTTAAGCTAGGTGAAATATATGCAAAGCAACTACATCGCCCACAGGTTACATTAATATTCCGTGCATTAATAGACCATTTCATCGACCAGCCACACACACACACACACACACACAGCAGCTCGTCCCGTGTTTATGGCTTGTTGCCAGGCCAGAGGGCTAAATGATGTGCCACCCACAGCACTTAATATGCAAATTGCTAATGTCCGCCTGCTGCATCGCACGCATGCTAAACTTTCTATTTAGTACACAAATGCGAAAAGGAAAAAATAAAAGCAACAACAACAACAACAGCTACAACAACAGCAACAACTGTTGTTAAGGGCCGAGAAATCTGTGAACTTGGCTGGCAAATTATGCAGCGCTTTTTGCTCGCAGAACTTACTCATTCATAGTTTTACAGGCACATTCCTTTTATGTGCTGACAAGTTATTAAGTTCTTTTTTTTTATGGTGATGAGCGCGCATTAAAAATGCGATTTGCAATTTGAAATTTGATTCGCTGAGTGCAACAAGCCATATTAATTATTATGGCAGCTTGGTGAGATTATAAAATATAACGCATACGCAACGTATCTCAATTAATTTGCATAATAAATGCTGCGATTGCCCTTGACATTTGGGTTTGGCTAAAATCAAAAATAACTACAGTCAGATAAAATTAAGATTGCCCACAATCAGACAATACACAGACACACACAAACGCACACACGCACACACAAGCACAAGCATATACGTGCTGAAAAACTCAAAGGGCCAATTTGCGAGCAACTTTGGCTAATCTGGCCAAAAGCGTGCCAATGCCTTTCAACAGTTCACAATTTAGTCAAGGAAATGGCAATGCTTATATATTTTAATTAACTTGGGTCCCTAACAACACTGCGAATACACACACACGCACACTAACATACAATCAATGTGCAGCTTTTAAGGCGCGGCCACGACTCAACATAGCAGACACATACTATTTATATATGAATATAAAAAATATATACATCTGCACGTATATATTTATATATGTATATATATGTATATATATATATATATGTGTGTGTGTATATAATGTATATATACATGTCTGACAGTCATAAGACAAAGCATAACAATGGCAACGGCAGCGACTGTGGCACTGGCAAGGACAAAATGGCCAAATATAGCAACAAACAAAACGAGGCAAATAAAGAAGCAACAAACCATCAACAGTTTGATATGCCTCGTCTGCGCACACACACACACACACACAGACACAGTGTGAGAGCGCCTGAGTGAAACTTCTGGGAATTGCTGCTTACACATTTGTAATCTTGTCTTGTCTTGTGGCACACAGCTACGCAGCTACCCAACGTACCCAACGTGCCTGCCTGCTGCCGCCCGACGGACCCGCAAACACCATTTGCCAACTCCTCAGCTGCTTTTTGGGTGTGCCCCTTGGCAGGCATATTCTATTTTTAGCACGCATATAAAGCATGCGAAAATGTTCCTTACGTTTTTCGCTCTTCTTCTGCCTACTTCAGCTTCTGCTTCTTCTTCTTCTTTGCTTTGCTTTGCTTCGCTTCGAGTGTAATAAAAACTCATATTTTCGTTTCCTTTTTTTTTGCTCTAATTTTTTTTTTTCTTTTTTTTTTTTGCCAAATTAAATGATTTTGTTAACGCGCGCTGGTTTTTTAGCTTTTACTTTTTACTGATGAAAATGACAGCGGCGTCTTTGTCATTCTATGGGCCCTTTTTTTTTTTTTTTTTTGTTCCTTTTTGGTTTCTTTGGCCAGCGACGATCAATCGATGCGACAGCAACGCATTTCGCATGCATAAATCTTAAAAGCGAATGGAAACTTCTTAATTGGCAATTAAAAAGCATTAAATGCGCGTTCGAGCCAAAAAGTAATACCCATTAAAACTTTGCAGGACACATGCAAGTGCCCCTGACCGGGGCACCATTCATAATTGAATGGGTAAAGTCTGGCATAGAACTAGCTTGGGATATGTATTAAAAGTTTTCGTACTTTTACACGAGTTGACAATACTCAGACAGAGCTTTGTATACTTGATATTCTGTTCTGTAAACTTCTCTGTTTCAGTTGAAGCTCAACTCATGCTATTGTAATTAATATAAAATGCTGCCACACTTCGGATACATTTATAATGAGCTTGGCAACGCAGCTCTGGGCACGATGGTTTGCAGCTAGACAGCAGTCTCAAACAAGACGCAGCTTTGCCATATTTTGTCTATATAAATTAATGATGTGCCGAGGGAAAACGTTTATAATCTAGCTAAAAGAATTGCCATCTCTCTCTCTCTCTCTCTCTCTCTCTCTCTCTCTCTCTCTCTCTCTCTCTCTCTCTGTATCTTGTCTCTGTCTCTCACTCACTCAATGTCCGTCCTGTTTTGCTTTTTGGTTGTTTTGAAGCTTTTTACTTTTTTTGTGTGTGTCAATTTAAAATTATTCTTCTAATTACTTTAATTGTTCGCCTAAAGGTCAAATGGAACGATGCGAGCGGAGCGAGATGTGCGCTAAGCTGTGAGGACACATTATCATAAGCTGAGTGCTCTGACAAGCGTATGTGTGCCAGTATTAGTAAACAGCAACAAGAAGCAGAAAAGTGAGACGCAGTACAAAGGCTGCAAAGAGGAAGGCGAGGGACAAGCCTGTATGGCAAACAAAAGTGAGAACGATTATTATTTGGGTTTGACGTCAAAGCCTTAAACGCCAATTACAAGCGGCACACATACAAACGTATGTATCAAACACCCACATATAGAGAACGCCATTTTTACCTGCTACGTGACAGTCACACACACACACACACATACGCACCAAAGCACACACAATTGACACACTAAAATTTTAATGTAGCATACTTTCAGGCCGCATACTGCAAATGACAACAAAAGAGCGAAGGAGATAGATATAGAGTGAGAGAGAGAGAGAGAAAGCGCACACACAGCGGTCTGTCTTTGCTCTATTCAACACCTTGCCAGCACGCCCCATCTCGCTCCATCTCCCACTGACTCTTTCACTCGTCTTTGTTAGGACTTTTAGTGTCTGTTTTGTTGTGACCTCAACCACCTGACCCCTAGAGGCCGGCTAGCACAGTGGTGAAAAAAAGTGAAAATGATTGCTTAAAGCAAATGAATGTGAGACAATGATGATAATAATAAATGATAATAAAAAAAAAATATTGTAAACAGCTTTATCTTCTCTTTTCCTCTAAATTACTTTTACTCTAAATTCCCTTTTCTATATAGATGGCCTTCACTTGATTAATGCGAATTTTATTAAGTATAAGTAAATAACTATCGATACTTACTGCTACAGCAGTAACTAAATAAAACAGAAATAAATATTAATGCTGTCAATTTTAATATGAGCTTAAATACTTCTGAGTTTAAAATAATTATTTACATCAAAATCGAAACTCTGGTCAACAGCTAACCACGGTGCGAGCGGTCGTTCTCATCTTCATCATTTTATGAGGCCGCAACAACAAATTTTTATGTATTTACCTATTTGCGCAGGCAGCGCACGCAGCAACAGCGACGCCGACTGCGACAGTGGCAGCGACAGAGGCAGAGGCAGAGCTCATTTGCGCCTTGTTTTGCTGGCACAAACAAGTCTCACGTAGACGCCAATGAGACTTGGGAGCAATACAAAGGGGAGCCCGAGTGGGCCAGTTGGATAAATATTTTTATCAATCGTTTGACCTAGCCCCAAGCAACAGATACCGTTGGCTTCAGATGCGCCGCGCTCTTTTGTGTGCATTTTTTTGACCTCCACCTGAACCTGAAGCATGCGCCAAGTGCTTTATAAGCGGACATTGTAAACGTGGGCATTGTCTTAATCTGAGTAACATCGCAACAGTATTATGGGCAACAGAGACTTGGCCAAGTCTGCGAGCAGAAATCTTTATGACGTCTTCGGTTCGCCAGCAACACAAATGTCACGCTCTTTTGCCCGGTTGCCCAACTGCCGGAGCTGGATGCCTTGGCACTTGCTGGCAATTTTCCTCCTTATTTTCATTTTCATTTTCATTTTTATCGTCTGAAATTCGAACCGCAATAAAACTGGCTCGTTCATTTTATGCGCTTAATTATTATTTCTCTTTGTTTACTGTTTTGTATTTGCCGCAGCTATTGTGCTCGCCCCGTGGACATAATTGAAATATGAGCCCTATGCCAGGCATCGGGTGCCCACTTAACTTGTCAGACTCAAACCCGGCTAATGTGATGCTTTGTATTTAATTTGAGGTTAGTGAGACGCCCGGGCATGGTGATGGATGTAACATAAATTGACTTTGACTAAAGTATTTTAGCTTTATTTCATTTTAACTTGAAGAATCTCAACAACTTCTGGAAACTATGCATATAAAGTGGCCTTAAGCAGAATGAGTAATTGTATTTAATTTGTATAATTTGTAAGTCAATTGAAGACATATTTTATAGCCCTGTAAGAGAGCAGTTTTTTATAAGATTTATTTTATATTTATTATTGGATGACAGTAAGCAAAAAGGAATTTTCATAATTTAATGACAACATAAATTTAATTCATTTTTTCATAGTCAAATAACTGAATATTTCTGTCATATAAGTACGAGTATATCATTTCCACTCATCTGCAAAACTTTTCAATTTTTAAGTCTATAAAATATTTATTCAACAAACATATTTAAATATCTTTTTACAGTACTCCCACTTCATTCAACTCAATTAACGTTGATACATTTTAAATAAATTGCATTTCAAATGGCAAAAGAGAAAATAACCTGTCAGCTTTCAGTGCAAACAATTGCATTGCCTTCATTTAGCGTGTATTAACTAAAAATAAACTGAAGTTAAACAAAAAAAAAAAAAAATAAATAAACAACGTAAAATAAATAAAGAAAAACGCGTCAACGTCTAGTTTGCATTTAAATTGCATTTTATACACAGCAAGTAAAAAAATAATAATAAAAAAATTGCGGGCGCCAACGACAAAGTTCCATTAAAAATAGTTGGAAAAAAAATTGCATAAAAGAGAGAGGAATGTCGGCGCACAATCAAATTAACTTGCCATTGTTGCATTTATTTTAATTTCAACAACAGCTAAATATAGTACCAAACAAACATGCGCACAATCTAAACTCAGTTACACTCACACACACATTGTTTATAATTGGCGGTGTGTAAAAATAAAGCCGAGAAACTTATTTTTGTGTGCGACAAAAACCGAAAAAAGGCAGCAAAAGGCAGCGTCGCATTTGCATGTAAATCGCGTTTAAGCAGCGCCAATGCAAACACTCACACATACACAACAAGCCCACACACACATACACACGCACACATATTTAGGAAAGGCTGTTGCTTGACTGCTGCCAACGGAATTCTTACATACATTAGCGCAGCCGACGGATTGTGTAGCGGCCGCATCTGAAGTAAAAGTGAGCGGAGCAGAAGAAGAGAACGGAAGAGGTGTATGTGTATGACTATGTGTGTGTGTGCGTGTGTGTGTGAGTTGCGGTAATCGCGTGCTATGAGCAGATTAAAATGCGACAAAGCAACACGACAATTTAAAAAAAAAGAAAAGCCGCAGCAAAGTCTCTGATAAAACCGATTTCAACTTTTAGATATCCTGCAAAAAAGCGAAAACGAATATCAAAATAAAAGATTTTCTTAAGAGAGAATCATTTAGAATAAAAGTGAATATAAAGTTTTTCACATAATTTGCATTAATTTTTAATTTGCATTATTTTTTTTTTTAGAATTCAATTAAATCATTGTAAATATGGTTATTACTTGAAGCCGGCGAACATATATATTTAATAAAGATACTAAAGATAAGAAATAAAATTTAAAAATTAATTAACTTATTAAATGTCGCAATTCATATGGGCTATAAAATGAATAGTTCACAATGATTAATGACTTATTGGAAATTGTAAAGTGTATCGAAATGGAATTCCATGTGTCTGGCATGTCCCTATTCAATATCTAACCCTAAGCATACCCCTTTGCGGAACAGATTTGTCGGCTGGGTGCTAAAAAGGCACAGAGCACAAAAGTCGAAAAGCGTCAAAAGCGCGGATTTGTATAGTACAGCGACATATACATTCAGACACACACACACACACACACACACCCACAAGCCGGCGCGCGGATACACACATTAACACACGCTAAGACCAGGGCAGCAGCAATTAAGTCACGGCAAAATGAGCAACGGAAATGTGTAAAAAACAAAGCGCAGGCACATTTTTTGGTGTGCGACGTTTTCGCTTTTATTTTTTGCTCTTTATTCATTTCATTTTATTTTATTTTTTTTTTAATGTTTTTTTTCAAGCTTAGCCAGGCTCAAATTTTTCTGTCTGCGTCATGTGGCATTCATTTGCGTTTCGCTTTGCATGACAAGAACAACAAGAACAACAAAGTCTGCGGTTGCTGGCAGCAAGCCTTAACCTCCGTTAAACAATGGAAATGAAGGCAACGTAGTCGTCATTTCCGCTTGACGTGTGTGTGTGTGTGTGTGTGTGTGTGTGTGCGAGTGTTGGTGTACTTGGGTGTGTGTACTTAGCGTTGGGTCGTTGCTATGCCCCTCTGGAGGTGTGTTGTTACCTTGTTTGTGTGTGTGCGTGTGCACCTTTCAGCAGGTGTATTGTGTGGGCGTGTGTGCGTGTGTGTGTAGGTGTGTGTAGGTGTGTAGGTGTGTAGGTGTGTGTACGCTACTGGTGGCAACACTTGCCAATTTGCCACGCGCTCATTTTCATTTATTTTATTTTTGTTGTCGCTGCTGCTCTTGTGGTGGAATGGAATGACGGGATGTTTTTCAATTTCTGGCACCACCTGTTGATCCCCACCGCAAAAAGCGGCGAGCTAACACTGAGTCCAGCAGCCCCAAATGTCAGCATGTTGAGCGTTTTCAATTATATTTAGCTCGTTTCTAATTAAATTGAACTCAACTAATTGATGTTTAATGCGTGGGCGAAGGCAGCGCACAAAAAAGCTGATAATGAGCTAGGTAAAAACATATTGCCTACTTTTTGGGGCAATGCTAATGAGACTGAAGAGCTCGACTTATTTTGCAAGAAGTGAACAAGAAATACACATCTATCAATATTAAAAAAGTTAGCAAACGAAGAAGAAATTATTATGCTAATTTTAACAAGAATAAACATATTTATTTTTATATATTTTTATTAATTTTTAGCTAATTTTTGAGTTTTTAAAAATCCTGTAGCTTTAAAACTTAAAATATCTTTGATCTTAAATATTTTGATATTTTTGTGAGCTTTAGACTTTACACAAACTCAATGCAATCCGCCTAACGTCAATTGTGGCTTGGTATAGTGTCTACGCACACTTAAACTCATTGCAATCATGCTAATCACTGCAGACAAGTTAAGTGCTTTAGTAACAAGCCAGTGCATTAGAAAAGAGACTTTAATTAATATATATATATATATACGATACAAAGTTGTTCATACTGCCCGAACAGCTTAAGATCATAATTACAGCTCAGTTGAGCATAAATTATCCACATAATTAGTAAGTAAACTAAAGCAAATGAATGTATCTAAAATATAAGACAGTCACGAGAGACGATTGAAGAGACGAGCTTCATGATTATCTAACGCAATTTCAATTCAATTTACAAGCCTTATACATTCAAGCAGTCTAAGCATTCGACTTCGGTGTTATCGCTGCTAATAATATGGCTAGTGCCAGCGAAGAGCTTGGGGCTATGGAAAAGCGGCTGTAAGGAGGTCCATTAATGACCGCCTTGGCAACCACTACGACAATTAGTTTGATAGATTTTTAAGTTGTTTGCATCTTGAACGGCACAGGCAATTTACTAATTGCTCGGCTGCTCCAGTGCAGTGCAGTGAAGTGTTAAAATGACTCGCTCTCGCTCTCACTCTCTCTCTTTCTCTTTCTCTCTCTCTCTCTTTGTTTGTAGCTGCTGCTGTTGGCTGCGCTTGACTGTTGCCCACTAATTGTTATTAATTTCACACTCAAGCGCCTGCTAATTGGCCCAGCCTATATGAATAGGAATTCCAATTGCGATTCGAACATCTAAAACCGTTTGCTTCCCGCTGGCCCAGCTCAAGGCCGTTCACAAAGTCGTTGCTGCCGTGCCCGCTCTGACGTCAGCAATGGCCCAATAGCCACTCCAAGCCACTGTAGGTAGCGCAAGGCAAGCAATTGCCTCTGGCCGCTGACTGTCACGAGGGGTGTCGTGCGCTCCATCAGGCGCGAAAAAAAAACGCAATCGAGCGCAAAACTACGCGAAGCCTAGGCAAATATTGGCCAATGGCCACTGCGTCACAGTCCCATGAAAATTAACAAAATTAACAATTGTTGATAAAGGGAGAAGAAAGGCAGAAAGAGGGAGAGCAAGATAGAGAGAGACGCAAATAAATGCATCAAATAGCCATAAAAAATTGAGAAAAGGAAATTGGAAAAATAATCATCAAAATATTTTTAAAAAGCTATTATTAGAAGTAACCAAATATTCTGAGTATCGAACTTTCTCAATTTTTATATTACTAATAAATTAATAAATATATTTATATATAATAAAAAATATATAATTAAATTCTGAAGACATATTATAATAATAATAAAATTGATACATAATATTCGAAAATAACTAGGAATAAAACTGTATTTAAATAAATATTTTAAAATTAAATTCTAAAGACATAAAGACATAAAGAATATTATAATAATAAACAATGGGATCAGAGTATAAAAAAATTGATATACAATACTAATAAATAACTAATAATAAAAAAATATATAAATAAATATTTTTATAAAGTGCCACGGAAGATTATTTAATTATATATTCTTTTTTATAAGCTTTATACATTATTAGACTTTTATCTAAAATCTACATGATTTTAACATTGATTATTTACAAAGAAAAAAAATTTATTTGTTACTCAGCTTAAATAAAATGGAAAATAGTTTTTTAATTTTTGCTAAGACACAAAGACTAAAATCTAAAATTAAAAATATATTTAAGCAAAGGAAATTAGTAATGCCCCAACAAAGGCTATCTCGATCTCAATCTGAAAGCACGACAAATAAAATCGAGCAATTTATAAATAACTATTTAATTTTAAGTCGAAGCGTCTGCTAATTTAATTCGCATATGCAATTTTTTTCAGTGTGCTGGCCCCGTTCTATTTGGAAAATCAAAATAATTACAGAAGGCGAAGGGAGCCAACAAGTTCAGCCACGCCCACAAACGGAGGCCCGGCCGGAGCGGCTTGTGCGTTTTATTTATAACTTTAATGGCTATAATTTTAGGTCCTGTCGTTGATTTAATGATGATTATCGTGGCGCGCCATCGTCGCGAACGTCGTCATCTTGAGCCGCTGGCCGCACTTTGCGGTCATTTGCGTCAGTATGTGAGGCGGCGGCGGCAATCAATGAAAAGCGAGAGCCGCCAAAGCGCCAGCGACGCCAGTGCCGCCAGCACTCGGCTGCAATCAATGCCGGTCAATAATTTAAATTAGTCGAGTAGTTGGGCGCCCAACAGAGAGGGCCCAAGGCAGTTCTATACTATTTATATAAAATTCGATGCGTTTTACATTTATTTTCGGACATTGGCTTCTGCATTTTTAATGCGCACCCCAGACATATTTCCAAGTGCGTGTGTGTGTGTGTGTGACTGTATGTGTATGTGTATGTGTGTGCCAAGCGCACATTAGTTGAATTTCCCGTGGTAAACATTCGCCAGCTACGTGTCGGCACAGCACTTGGAAAACTACTTTTCGCAATTGTTTTCCACGTTGGCAACGTTGCCATACAAATTTCATACAAAATGCTTTTCTCTTACCCATTTCTTGCTTGTTTTTGGTGTTTTTGTTTTGCTTTTTCTTTTTCTTTTGTTTGTGCGCAGCGCTGCGCTGCGCTTTGTGCTTGGCTTGCCAAAAACATACAGCAAAACAAGCCCCAACCCATACCAGTCTCCGTCTCCGCCTCCGTCCCCATCCAGCCCAACTCAGGCCGGACCCCACAATCAGTACAGGTGCCGCTAACTGGACATAAACATGTGCAAATCAACATAAATTTCTGTGCTCTCCTGTCCGGCAGCTGGGCGTGGCCCAGGCATTGCGGAATACGGATGCGGGTCCTGCTGATGTGTTTGTTTGTTTACTTTGAAGTTTTTGCGCATTACGAGAAACTGGGACAACGGCAGCCAAGCGGCCACGGGACAGGGACTCGCCTCGACTTGACTCGACTCGACTCGGACTGCGCTCCGCTGCGCTGCGCTGTCAACATGTTTTGAACATATCACTTTTACATATGAAAATTATTTATAACTTTTGACGTTTTGAGTTGTTTTTCAACGCGTACGCAGCAGCGAGAAAAAAAAATATGGAAAAACAAAACAAAATATATGAAACTTTGTACCCCAGTGGACAGAGCGAGAGTTTGGATAAGCCACTGAATTATATGTTACTGATATCTGCAACCTTAGGTTTACTTATGCTAAAATGATATATCTAACTAAAAGTTTATCAAAACAGAAAGTAAAATATTTTATGAAATTATATAGCAAAGTAAAATATTTTTGAATAACTTAGACGAGGCACTCAGCATAATTTGATAAGTTTAAATTGAAATATAATATTTGGAACAGACCATAGAAGATTGAAAAAATATATATATTAAACATATATTATATTATATATAAATTATTGAACATGTCTATAAAATGCGATAAAATATTTTAAACGAAAATTTATACTCATAAAAAAAACATATTTATATGAAATATTTTAAATTATAAAAAAGGGAAAAAATATATATATAATAAAAAATATTTTCAGCAAAATATTATAAAATATCAAAAAATATTAAAATATCTGCTTGAGAATAATAATATAAATGACAAATAAAAATTTAAATAAATATATGTATGCATAAAAAATTAAAAAAAAAAAAAATTTGAATTATTTTTAAATATATTAAACAATATTTCACAATTATATAAAAAAAATAAATTAATAAAAATGTTAAAATCTTTTCAATTTAAAAATTATATAAAATATATAGATAATATTTTAAACTCATAAAACTATAAACATTTAGCTTGCAAGTGAAAAATCAAACAATCATTTTATCCAGTTCGCATAGCCCAAAGATAATATGAGAGAATATTACATAAAATGAGCCATAAATTTATGGAATTTAGTATGCCTTTCTTTATAATAAATATCTGTATTATTTAATTACATCCTTTACACTCACTTTCCACTAGGTGTATACAAACACGCGCAAATGACAAAATAAAATATAGAGGATTCTAAATTTAAGGTAAGCTAAGGAAATGAGACAGGATATGAAAAGGAAAAGGCAACGACTGGCTTCACAGACAGAAACTAAACACGAAAACACCTAAAAATGAGCAGCGTAAAAAAAAAAAGATAAAAGTGAACAGAGCTGTGAGAGCTTATAAAGGGAGTAACTAAAAATCGGCCACTTTGGGCTTGGGATGATAACTCAGGCAATGGGCAAGCCAGCACGTAGCAGCTCTACAACCTCGCTCTCGCTCGTTATCTCTCCCTCTCTCTATCTCACTCTCTCTCGCACGCTATCCTTTGCCAGCTGCCTCTACCTGCTGCCGCTTGGCACATTATTAATATTATTTTTGGCTGGCACGTAGCTCTGACTTTTCATTAAGACAACGCGCAACGCCTTCTGCCCGCATATACATATATACTTATATATTTATATATATATACGCATACATATTTAGACGCTCGGCGCACTGTCCGAAAGAAAGAAAAGTTTCATTAAAAATGTTGCACTGTAATTTGGTCGGGCAAAAGTTGTGCCCAGGCCAGCAATACCTCCAGGTTGCGTGGCTAAAAATAGCCAGCGTAGCGTAGCCTGGTCTCAACTTTTAAGGCAAGTTTATGCGTTTGCTTTTCGCGCTATGACAATAAAACTTTTGCTTTTTTATGCCGTGGCTACAGCGGAGCCTATACTTGGCCTGGTCATACCTGGTCATATGCCTGGCTTCTGGCCGCTATTATATGCTATTTATGTTACGACGCTTTTTTTATTGTGAAATATGCCTCGGCTTTTACGCCGTGCATAATGAAAACTTTTGATTGGACTCCAGCATTTGCGTTTGGCTACTTAGTTACTTAATTTCCGCGTGATATTCAAAGCCAAGTGGCTGCTGTCGCTCCCCCAAGGACCGGGCTGCAGACAAAGACGGTTAGAGCTGCAACTGCAGCCGAGCCAAAGGGGCTGAGATTGCGACTGTCAAATGACACAATGCAGTCGGCTTCTGGCTTCAGCCGGGGTCTGGCTGACTGGCTGACTGGCTGGAGCAGGCGACCCCCGTTGACAGTTCGCAGACGGCAGCCACTTAAGTACCGGAGAGTGCGCACCTTTGGCAATATTAATAGCAAAGCAAAACAAGCAGCAAGCAGGCAAAATGTGCAGCCAGCCCCATTGCCAGCACCGCCAGCTCCACGTAGTTCCCCCTTTTAAAGAAACGCAGACAGCAGCGAGTGCGTTCACTGCAAGCGACTGCACTCGGTTAGGGTAAAGGCATAAAGCCCACGCCCTCGCCCTCGCCCTCGCCCTAAGCCTTGAGGGCTGATGCAGTCTGCCTTAAACGTTGGGGGCTGACACAGTGGAGCGTTTAACGCTCTCAAAGTCAAAGGCAAGGCGCAGGCACAAAATGGCGACGCCGAATTAAGCAACATTTTTTTGCAAACATTTTCATTAGACTCGCACGTCGCACGGTCCATTTAATTTGCAGGAAAACTCAATTTGAACTGTGACCTTAACAGTCAAACCGTAACACGGAACGATGCCTTGACATATTTTGCACAAGAAAATGGAAAAAAAAGAACGTGAAGCATTGCAAATGGGAAAAACAAGCTGCCAGATCACGGCCTGATAAGAGATAACATGAACCTGAACCAGAGCTGCCCGTCAAGAGTTTATCAAAATAAATATGAAAGAAATTTATAGTAGAGTCAACAAAACAAAAATAATTCTGAACAGCATGAGATGACAAAATTCTTAACAAAAACATAAATAATAAATTATTAAATATATGTAATAAAGTATCAAATTAAAAGGCAATATATATATTAAAGAAAAAATAATTTATATTATTTAAAAAATTAAGCAAGGCAAACCCTAAAAAAATTATAAAAAAAATATACAAAATAACAAAAATATCATAATTATATTGATTAAACAATAAATTTAAGAAATAGAAAAAAATTGAAATTAATAAAAATTCAAAGTAAAATAAAAATTAAATAATAACTAAAAATTAATAATTACAATAACTAAAATTAAAAATAGTTCATAATGTAATTGAAAAAAAAAAAATGGATTTGTATTACAAAGTAATAAGAATGATGAAAATATAGGCAATAAAAGAAGACTTGATTCAGAGGCAGCAGAAAATAAATCACTGAAAGGTGAAATCACAGTGACTCGTAACTCGTGACTCGTGACTAGAAACTTGTGATTCAGCACTGGCTGCTCTGGCCAGCGATTTACGACCACGCTTTCTTTCATTCAAATGCCATATGGAATGAGTGACGCTGCGTTCGGGGCCCTCGGTCCGGGTACGGGTACGGGTCCGGGTACGGGTACGGGTCCGGGTCCGGGACCGAGTCCGGGTATGTGGCCTGTGTGTGCCCGGGCCATGTTCCATTCATTCATGGTTGAAAATGTGTTTCGGCCTTTTGTTATGCTGAAACTGGCGCTAAGTTTGTATTGTTGTCATTTCCATACCCATGGCGCTGCCCTCCCCGACCAGATCTATTTGCGTGCCCTTTGCTGTAGCTGTTTGTTTATGGCTTACGCAGTGGCTCAAGTGCTTGGCACTTAAGTTAGCTTTGTTTAGTTTTTTGATTAGAAAACAATTGCCGGCCAGCCAGCCAGAGTGATATAAAGAATATATAGCCCAATTGTTATGCGATGCAGTTACCAAATTGACAATGCCCACATTGAGGCAGTCCAATAAACAACGACAACTTGTGCAGGGCATTTGGCAGCCCATCAATTACTATTTGACAAAATGTCGCGTAAATTGAATTATGTAAAAAGCTCCAGCAGCACAAATTGAAACGGGGCGTGGGCTCAGACCGCGCAGACCGCACACCCACATTTCTATGACCTCATTACATGCCGGACAGGTGCTCTCTCTGTGTGTGTGTGTGTGTGTGTGCTTTGGTGGATACTTTCACTTAGCCAGCAAGCAGCAGCAGCAGCAGCAGGTTAAAGACCGAAACCAGCCAGCCCTAACGCTTGTCGCGTATTTATTTCGCATTCTCACTCTCTCCCTGTCTCGCTCTTCCTTTTACCCTCTCTCTATCTATATGTCTGCCCAGACTGTGTTGGCTTGTCCTGCCTGTCTGTTTGCGTAAGTCGTGTAGATAATGGTGTATAGCTCGAGGCGTTCTGGCGCTAAATATATACACACACCATAACAACAACAACAACAACAACAACAACATCTGCATTGCAAACGGCCCAACGATAAGTTTCTATATACCCAGTGAGCCTCGCCACTATGTACGACTGTTGCTATCATGTACATCACCTGGCAACCCAGGTGCCCAGTTGTCTCAGTCTGCAATGCTTTGTGTATTTTGGTATAGATGGTCAGATACACACACACACAGAGAGAGATACACACATGCAGCCACTTGTCCGACCAGCCCACTAGATAAGCTGTTGCAGCCATTGGTTGTGGCCATTAGCCGAGGCATAACTGTTATATATGAGCTTAAAACCTCTTTAAAGGCTGCTCGGCTAATGAGAATTTAAAGGTAAAAATAATTAAAATTTAATTAGTAGAGAGAAGCTAAAATTAAACGGGTTCGAGCCGCTAGGGGGATTGTCTCATTTTTCAAGGTGATCTATAAATATGTCAGTTATTTCTTACAGTTAAGGAAATGTATTTGAACCGTCTTAAGCTTTCACTTTTTGCCTCTCAAATTCAAATTACGCACCTGATTGCAGCTGTATGCCTAAGAAACTAAGAACTCACCTGCAAAGACAAAGAGAAGGAAAAAGAAAAGCATTAGCATAGCTATTGATGGATGCTGAGCTATAATATGGCTTATACAATAGCAATTTGACATCCAAAAAAAAAAAAAAACAAAAAAAAAGACAAGACAAGACAAGAAACGGGCAGACATTATGCATACGCACCATTGACAGCTAAGGTCATTTGCTGGCAGCTGCTGGCATATTAATGCAATAACGAAGGCCAGCTAAGGTAAATGCCATAGATAATACATGTATAGGGGCATTAAGATGTATCGGGATCGAATCGGCGCGGCAGCTGCAGCGACATAAATCTTATTTAATTGCAAAACCAGCTGTCAATTTCAACTAAAACACAACGCACCGCCAGCGACAAGGATAAGACCCAAGAAGGACAGCGGCAAAATCAACCTCTGACAGACTTGTGCCTTGACATTTATTTGCCAGCATTGAGCGGAGACACCGTGGCACGCATGTGGCGGCTGAAGCTTCGCTTGCTTTTTGGCTGCTGGCTCAGCTATTGCTCCGAATTGGTTTTGCAGCATTTCAACGGCATGGCCAATACACAGTCAGCTCGTTAGAGCGTACAACAAGGAACAGCATCTGATTTTAATGACACTGAGATACCCTGTATGAAGCATGTATATAAAGTAAGATAAGCTATGCTATCTATGAGGCTTGAGAGCTGCAATCCTTTAAATATAATCATAAAATATATCTGTTTATATCTCTTAGAGGCAGCGACTATAGTAAGCTATCGATAGATGTTGCACATCATCGATACTTAAAAATAGTGTCATCGATCGAACTAATGCCATCAATAGAAAAGGGGAAGACAAAGAGGAATGAAAAAGTGTAGAAGCGAAGTTTTTCACATCTGTGATTTCGTTGCGTTCTCTTTTCGTTTCTTATTCGTACTTCATTCTCAGATTCGGATTCATCAGCTACTTTAGAGTTTATAATTGAGAAGCCAGAAAATAAGGGGTTTCACGCTACAATTAATTAAATTGCAATTCGAATTAAACAAAAACTACTTAGTTCAATGATATTTCCTAAGTGCAAGCCTAGCCTCAAATACCGACTGTTTTGCCTGTTATTTGTCCACAGGGTATTATCAAAAAAAGACAGCTTACAATTTCTTGTAACACGGCTGGATTTCGATTGCTGGAGTGAGATTGAGAGCGCCAATTGCGCAAAAGGTCAATTTAATTTGTTCGCTTCGTTGGCGGCTTGGCCTGATTGGAACCGCTGTGGCGTATGCGTAATTTTGTGCCATTTTCTTTTTCTGGCTTTGTTACTGCATTAGCCAGATAACTGCGCCGTAGCAACTCACACAAGCAGCGCTGCAAATAGTCTCAATATTGTCTTGCGGTCATAGAACGAGTCATGTGTGTATCCGTGTGTGTGTGCATCCGTGTGTGTGTGTGTGTATGTTTTTGCTTGTGTGTCTCGGGAGATTGCATGTGTTTGTTTAGGCACCTCGACGCTTAGCTCGTTGGTTTGCTTGACTGGTTAGGTGTGGCTGTCTGTTTGCTGAAGGCTTGCGGCTTCTTTGGCCTGCTTCAGGCAACAAGTGTTGCCAAAGCGACTGCGAACAAAGACATATTTTCTAGTATTTTCATCAGGTATTTTTATACGTTTTGTTAAAGTCGGCCATCCACAGGTTAATTCCACTTCAATTGGCTAACCGCAACAATAAGCTTACAATAGTAGAAATTTAATTGCAGCCTAAGGCGTATTTTCAGCCGAATTAAGATGAAGAGTAATTGTTGATTTCAAGTGATTCAATAATTAATTAGTCAAATATCGGAAAATAGTGAATATCACTGATACTTAACGATAGTGCCGTCGATCGATACATAATGCCATCAATAGAAAAGAGAATAAGAATAATTAGAGAATGGAAAAAAAGGTGAAAATAAAGCTTTTCACACTTGCAATATTTTAATAAATAAACAACAATATTTGTTCAGTGTTTCACGCTCAGCTCAAAACTTTTTTCCCTCAGATTTTTTATATACCACATAACAAATGAAGACCCTTTTTCTGCAATTTTTAATGAAACGCCCACGCAATGATATTGTAGCCATATAAAACTGACCAACTGTGCGAAAAAAAAAGTTACGAACACCCACGATAGACAACAACCACAAAAGAATACACAATTCAAGGTAAAATGATACCTGAAAAAAGCGATGATTGATTGAAACCTGGTCAATGGCCAAAAGGCCAGCGCATACGCACTTCATATGAAAGTGAACGAAAATTGTAAAAAAGTTGCAAATAATTTGGCTTTATGAATGGCTCGACATTGGGTGGAGAAAGCTTTTTGTTTTTGTATTTCAGTTTTTGAGCATATAATTCAAGTATGTAAATTGCTGTTAAATTAAAATATAAGTGAGTGAGTATAAATATTTCACACTTTTGTGAACGGGCTCAAACGATTTGCATATTGGCGAAGCAGCGAGCATGACTCCACAGGAAAGTGAGCGACCACTGTCTCTCCCTTTCTCTTTCGCTCTCGTTCTGCCGCTTGGACGCAAAAGGTCAGCTGAGCATAAGCGGACGTAAGAAAAGCACAACCGCTATGCGCCATGCTACAGTTGTTTCTCTCCATTTTTGTGTGTGTGTGTGTGTGTGTGTGTGTATTTTTTTGTCTATTTCTGCTAAATTATGCATGCAGCTAGGCGCGTGTTAGCCTCATTATGCACGGCTGCTGCGAAAGCGAGTGCAAGTTTCAGGCGGAAGCCTTTAAGTAGACAGCTACAGGGATCCACTGGCACTGGCACTGGCTCTGGCTTTGGCTGTGGCAGTCGCACTCCCACGGACACTCAACCCCTTCTTCGCGTTGCACCGTTCGTCCACTTGTGCAAACTCTGTGAGACGGGCACTTCAATGCACTTTGCATGTTAGTTTCTCTGTGCGCGACAAGCTCAAGTGTGCGAGCCGTAAAGTAGGCTTTAGTTTCTCCTTTCTTCTTATATGCTGTCAGCTTAAATAGGCTATAATTTGCATTAGCATGGCTCTGCACTCAGCCACAGTGCTAGCTAAAAATATATACACTAGCCAGCCTCGTTTGCCTGCTCCAGTTTTGACTTCCGTTCATCGCATCCGTTGGCATTGAGCCGCTACAACAAACTCAAGTGCCCAGAGCCACATATATACCACCAAATAACTATGTCTACGAATTTTATTGCGTTTGATTTTCATAGCACATGACGCACAAAGCCTGCCCTAACAGCACTCCCCACTCCCCAAAAACAGAAAGAGAGAAAAAAAAAACATATGCCATTTGTGTGTGCACACTTGAGCGCTGTCAGCGCCTAGATTTTTATCCACGAAACAGTTTTTGGGGCCAACCAATAAATATTTTTTGTAGATACTCTTCGTACTTTCCTTTCCCATGATTTTTGTTATATAGCTGCCTGGCAGGTTCAAGGACAAGCACAACTGCGCTGTGGCTTTCTACACCATAATGTAGGATATGCTTCCTATTCGAAATTGACATCAAAGCATGCTACTCTGCCTGTTGAAAACTGAAATTATTTTATATATCTCCATTATAGAAAATTAAATATTCTATCATTTTTGACCTCCTAAGTAGTTTTTACTTAAAATTAATAAACAAACTCATATTGATTTAAAAATTAAATAATAACTTTTTAAGCTAAAATTATTGAGCACAGACGATGTGAACTTTTTCATTATTAATATATAATATATTTTCATTATTAATATCTATTATTGAATCAACGCCTATAGTTCATTAGAAAACATATTAAATAAATAAATAAATATTTTCTATATAATATATAAAAGGAAAAATGCTTAAAATAATTCTAACAAATTTATATTTTGTTTTTTTCTTAATCATTTTATTTATTTAATCTTTTTTATTTATCGCATATATTTTATATATTAATTTTTTTCATTTGATAATCTTTTTTATTTATTTAATTATTTATTTATTAATTATTTGCATTTTTAATTTTTTTATATACTATATTTTATTATATTTTTGTTCTTATTTTCCGACATGATCTCTCTCAAAAATAAATGTTCCATAGTTGTTTATTTTTATTTTCATTTATATAAAAAGAAATAACGAAAGCCAACTCAATCAAAATTTTAATTTCAATTTATATGCGTATATAATGTATTGCTTTGATTATTAAAAGCGTAAGAGTGCATACATGAACAAATCATAAATATATGTTTAATATTTTCTCATTTTTATATTCCAATGAAGGCATGCGGCAGAGCCCCGCCTTCGAAATGGAATTTTGGCACGTGAAAGCCTACGCAGAGTTGTTCTTTATGTTGTTCATATATTTGTTGTTTGCTCTCATTGTTGTCAGTTGTTTTATTTGCGTTTTGTGTTTGCGCTTGCGTTTGTGCCGTGACACGTGTCCCAACATAGACATTATGAAATGAAACATATTAAATACGTGTATTGTGCGGCGCAATTAAATCACAGAGGCGACTGCAAATAAATGCATTTAATTAAATTGAATTGTAAACTCCACATCACGCCATGGCATAATTATAATTAATTGCCGCCAAAGATCGTGAAACTAATTTCCAAATGGCTTTCACTAGGTAAAAAAAAAGCCACAAAATTCTAATTGTGAAACGTAATTTATTGAGGAGCTTAAGCTTTGGCCGGAGAGACAAAACGGTTTTAAAATCATAAATGCAGAAAAAATTTTAATTTCATATTGATTCCAAAGTCAACAATTTTCCCATCTCATTATAATAATTTTTAAGCACAAATTGTGCGCATTAAATCAAGCGAAACCAAATTCTAAATCAAGCGTAAAATCAAAATAATTTGGCAAATATGCGAACACATAATATATCATTAAATCGAATTTTATGCATAAATCTATATAAATTCTGAGCTTCATTTGATGTCAATCAAAAATGTAGCATTCAATTAAAATGAAGAAACATTTCATAGCGCAATCAACTATTGATAGAAGTTTCAATTAGTTTCGATTCATGCAATAAACAGCTGTGTTTTAAATTGCCACGCTGAGCCCTGACATGAAACCCTTTTTGGCGAACAGAAGTAGAAGAGGAGCTAAGTCGGGACCCGAAATGTTGTTTGCCAACCAAATTAGTGAGCGCACCAGAATATGGTCTGGTAAAAGTCATTATTTATCAGGGCATAAGTCGGGACGGTTTACAGCTTACTTTGCATGCCAATTACCCGCCGCCCACATCGACCCACGACAGAGCACTCAGCCAATAAATAACCTATTATTTATGTAACTTATCGTTGTTGCTCTCGTATAATATTTGCCTGGCAAAATATATGCAAAATTCATGCTACTTAGCTAATTTTACGCGCACTTTGAGCTAAAACAATGCCACTAAGAAGCTGACTAACAAAACGGGTGTGGGCTATGATGAAGTGACTTGAACTCGCTCTCCTACGTTGTGTCGCCTCTCACTCACTCTCACTCTCTCTGTCTCTGTATCTGTCTCTATTTTCTTTTAGTTCGTTCTGAGCATGCTGTCTCTGTTTTCAGGCAGTTCATTCATAAATTCCGCGTCAGCTCGCAACTCATTAGGCACGACGTTCTGCCAACTACACACACACACACAGTCTCACATGTCTGTGGCCTAAAAGTATGCTACGTGTTGTCGTAGTTGCGCCCACCTCGCATTGCATCATCTTTCGAGGTGGTCGCCTCGTTACTTGTGTGGATCTCTGGCAAATATATCATAAGCAAAAGTCCTTGACGCTTCATTGACTAAAAAATTCTAGCGCACACAGCTGGAAAGAGTGACAGAGAGGGAGAGAGGGAGAGAGAGAGAGAGAGAGAGAGTCGCTTACTCATACACACACACACACACACACACAATTACTCAGCAACATTTATTTGCGCTGAGTTTTTGGATGACTAAGTGCCTTTGCTGCTGCCTGACTCGCTCCATATATCCACTTTCTACTCACATACATGCATGAAGATGTATTTATATGCTAGTCACTCTTTTGGGTCTTATTACACGCACACACATTCATTTGCCGGCCATTTATAGCCTACTTAATTGACTTGATCATAAGCACAATTTGTGTCTGCCTCATCTTAACATGTGTGTCTGCGCCTCATTCATTTGTTTTATCAACTTTTGCAATCCTTTAACAACAGCAACAACAACGCAACTCAAATCCCAGTCTCGCACAATAAAAGCAAGCAATTCGAGACACACACACACACACCACGCACATGCACACATACATGCATAACGAGCTCATCTGCCACTTTAGTATATATCACTCGTTTTCCTAGACGCTTTTGGCTCTGTGACGCAAGTGCTGGCCGACAAAAAGAAAAAAAAAAGCAGTTGGGAAAAAAATTCGTAGCCAGTTTTGGGCTGCTGCTGCTGCTGTCGTCAAACTGGCTGAATGGCACACCAATACTAACACACACACACACAGGGGCTCATTCTCTGCTACAATTGGCCTGCTCAATGGCTTTTGCCACCTCCCCGCCTCTGTTGCCTTTTCGTCTTGTGCTTACGCTAATGTAAATATTTTCTCTCGGCTTCATCGTCGTCGTCGTCGTTGTCGCCATAATTATATATGCAAGTGGCCGGGCGCCTGTGTGTATGCTTTAAAATCTGTCAGGCGGATGCTGCCATTCTGATGATGTCATTGTTTATTGATTTGTGTGCATGTGTACGTGTCTCTTTCTGAATCTCTGTGTGTGTGTGTGTGTGTATGTGTCTGTGTGCATGACTGAAAGTACCCTCAGAGTCAGCCTAATTTCTGAATGTCGTCTGTTTATTTTTGGCGCTGCGTTGACGCGAAAGGCTAATTTTCTGTCAAAGAAAACGTACAAAAAAAGCAAACCAAAAGTAAAAAAAAAAAACTAGAGAATGCAATACCCTATATAAATCTATTCACAAAATAGAGCCAAGTAAAATATTATTATTATAAAAATGGGAATACCAATAATATTTATAGCCATAAAAATGCATATACAATAAATCTTCAGTATGATCTCCACCCAAGCAAGAATTTTTACAGAGTATCTGTTAGCCGTGCTGTACCTATCAGATACACTTTTCACTTGTTCATCAACGAATTTGCTCGCATACACACACGCACCCTTTCGCACACACACACACACACACACACATGTATTTTGGGGCGTGTGACGTGGGCGATGCCGTCGCTTACAGTTCATTTAGTTTCAGCCAAATGCAAACGCCCCGCATTTGCCTATGCAAATTGAGTTGCGGCTAATTAGCCGCTACTGCCACCACCTCGAGGCAAAAAGTTGTCAGGACATGCCTGTCAGCGGTACAGGACACAGGACACAGGACACCCACCAACAATGGCCAAGAAACTAACATTTTGTCAACTGAGGCCACTTCGGCCTTGCGGAATACAAAAAAAAGGGCAACATTTCACTTCCAACCACTGAGCAAATGTCAAAAGTGTCCCTTATTTTGGTCAGCGCACACATAACAGCCTTGTCCCAGCAGAAATGCAAACATGCATTGAAATTAGACAACAAAATAAAAATAATATACATTTTTGTAGGTCACGAAACACAGCAAAGGCCAGACCCGCGCAATTGCCTAACTCTGAAATCTATATTTATATGCAAATAAATACATAGCCTTATATGAGTACTCTTTGTTGAAATACACTTCGACTCAGCTGCATTATAGCGTCCACATTTAATTTATTTGATGGAAGTTTATTATGATTTACTTTTATGGCTTACAACGTGCCCTTCACCAACTGTGCTTGTATTTTATACATTTTTGCAATCATATTTTAAGCTAAATAACTTTTAATATATGTTATAAAAATAATTTTCGGGTCTTCATAGAATTGTGAAATAGAATTTATATTTATAATATAAATCATATATAACTCAATTATATTTCTTTAATTTTAATAATAAATAATTTAATAAATATTTCTTTAAAAACATTTCTTGTTAATAATTTTACAAAAATCAATTCTTTGTATAATTTAAATATGATCTGAACTTGTAAGAAAATCCTAAGTATAAAATAAAATAAAATAAAAATATATAAAACACATTAAAAAAAAATAAATCAAAAAATGAAAACTTTACAAAAAAAAATAATAATTAAATAATTAACTAAATAAAAATAAAATTCAATTGAAAATTTAAATAAAGTATAAAAATAAATTGTTTATATAACTTAAGCATAATCTAAAACCTCAAAATACATAAAAACATTAAGATAAAACAAAATTAAATCATGAGATACCTTAAGATAAAATAATAAAAAAAAAATACTTTAAAAAATGTATTAGAAAATAAAAGAATGCAATCAACACTTAGACTTAACGAGTTATACATTTTGTAAAAATAAATCCTTTTTATAATTTAAATTTGAGCTGAAATCTAAAAAAATAAATTAAATAGATTGAGATAAAAAAAAGTTGTCTTTTACTTATTTTATATATAAATACAACAGAAAATAATGACTTCAATCAAAATCAAAATTTATTTCTATAAAAACGAATCGAAACGTGACGCAGAGCAAAGGATTATAGCTTCATCTTTCTTAATATATGCATAGATATTTTGATATCAAATCATTTTTTATTTATACCCATCATGAAAGAATCAACTGTCTAAGATACTTAAATAAAGTAGCTTAAATTTAGTCATGTCTCAGTGCGTATGATTGAAAATCATACTTTTGTCTGATCTTTTAAAGCAAATCAGGCGCAACAAATTGTCTGCCTTGTGCATTCCAATGTCCGATTATGGAGAAATTCAAGTTATTGAGAAATTTCAAGTACCCAAACACACACAGACACACGAGCGCGCACACACTTAAGCTATCCCAATCAGAAGGACTGCAGCCAACAGACAGCCTGTCGTCGCATTTTCTGGGCTCGTCACTGCCTTGAGAAATTTTCCACAGACGCAGACAGCGCGGCTGCAGCAGCCCACGCACATGGCAGGACACCGCTGACGTATCTCAGTCTAAGGCACACACACATGCGCCGAGCGAGTGAGCGAGACAAAGAGAGAGTGAGAGAGGACTCCAATAACGTTTCCAACTAATTTGCGTAATATTTAACAGTTGAAGAAGGCGCGTCCGCTGTGGCCCAGATGTGAAAATGCGCATGTGTGTGTGCGTGTGCGTGTGCGGGCAGTGGCCACTCGGAGTTGTTACTCGAATTACAAATTAAATCAACAAAAGTGAAAACCAAAGGCGTGCGCACGCTGCCCGCACAGCAAGGACATGTCAAACAGCGACCATATAAATGAGTCCTCTGTCTGTGGCCTGTCCGGCGGAGACGACGACGACGACGACGGTTAACGCAAAGGCAAAGACGAAGGCGGTAACGGCCACGGCTGACGGTCGTCAGCGGGCACCCCCTGGGGTGTTGTTACTAAATTAGTGGGAAAAACACACAGTGCACACACATACGCACACACAGCTATCAAGGATCATGTGAAAGTGGTGTAAGTGGTGTAATGATATAAAAACGCGACCATCACAAAAATGCCGCACATTTTTCCATGGAAAAGGTTAATGCGACAATGAGGAAGCTGCCAGCAAGCATTTTCCCACAAAGAGAGATAGTGAGAGGGGTAGGGAGAGGGAGGGAGAGGGTCGTAAAGTATGGTCAGCAGAGGACACACGCAAACAGCGGGACTCCTGCAGCAGAGTTCACACCACGGCGACAGGCGTCGGTATCGGCGTCGGCCACACTTTCCGCCAGGCAAATGACGCGCTGCGCTGCCTGAGTGTGTGAACGTGTGGGTGGCTTTATATATATATATATGTGTGTGTGTGTGTGCGATCAATTTCAATGTAAACACTTGAAATAACAATTGTAATTTTCCCAACTACTGCAAAGTGTGAAAGGACAACAACAAAAGCGACAATTCAACGACCGATGACAGTTGATGACGTTATTGCATCGTCAATAGGGCAGCGCACACATGTTGCTTGACACACACACACACACACACACCCACACACGCACACACATATTAATAAGTGTATATATTTAAATAAGATATGTGGGACACGCTGGGCGCTCTGCGCTGTCAAGGCTTCTCTGTAAGCACACTAGAAAATTTCCAATGAAAAGCGCCAGTGACAATTGGCAACAACAGCAGCAGCAGCAGCATTAACAACAGCAATCGGAGAAGAAGAAGAAAATATGTATTGCGCAAACAAGCGCATAAAATAAAAAATTCATTGATTGTCTTATTGAATTTGTGTTTCGCCATAACGAACCGAAATATTTTCTTTTGACGCGCGGAAAAGCCATTTAAATAAAGTTTACAGCAATTTCCCGTATTGCGATACAAAATGAAATTATAATGAATATGTGCAACAGTGTGTGAGAAAGAGAGCGAGAGAAGATAGCGAAAGTTGCTTATGGACTTTGAGTATTTCACATTTTAACTTAAGTCGACAGAAAATATACATTTATTTGGACTTTCCATAAAATAAAAACATAGTCAAATCAAAAATTGCAAAAGAAGGAAATTACCTGATATTTAAATATAAATTATAAAAAATTAAATAAATAATTTATAAATAAATTAAAGCACAAATAAATAAAATAAATAATGCAAAATAAAATAATTCATAAAAAATAAAATAAGCAATAAAAAGAAAAAAAATATTAAATATATATAATTAATAATAAGAAATAAAAAATAATATCAATTAATATTAAATAAAATATACAACAAATAAATAATAAGAAAAAACATAATAAATAAATAAAAATAATAATAAAAAATAAAATAAATATTTATACTCGAATATTTAATATTATATTTAATCTTTAAACAATTATTATTACTTTATATAACAATTGTTATTTTATTATTTGTATTAAACTTTGTATAACTCCCAATATCTATTCAAATTTCTATAAAGTTTTCTCTCAACCATTTTTATAAATCAATGAAAATTTCTTAACATAAATCGATTTAAGATTCTAATTTTAATAGTTGTCAGGGACTTCATGTCAATTAGCTTAATGAAATGACTGAACTTTTCATTATAAATACAACATGAGGCAACCAACGAGAAGGACAAAGATTTTTCAAATTGAAGACATTTTAATAAGCCCGATAAATACGGCTCGTCCGCCCAAGTGGGTGTTCAAGTGTTTGTAGAGTGTGGATGGGGGGCTGGCATTTAGCTCATGGCCGTAAAAATTATGTTATTAAACTTGAAAGTGTTAATTAAAAATTAAAATTGATTACAATGCGTCGGCTTAACAGGATCCAGTACGAGTTCCTGTACCAGCTCCAACTCCAGTTCGAGTTCTAATTGCAATGCCATTCAGTATTCATGGCGACCATCAAAAGTTGGTGTAAAATAATTAAGCAAAACGCGGCCATAATGCCGAGCTGAACTGAGCTGTGCGGCAATGAAAATTCGTGGAAAATTGCGCACAGACAATGCGACTAATTTGCTAAAATGCAATGGCAAAAAAGTTCGAAAAGTTCCAAATATAGCTGCCAATTAAATGCGAGCGTTCGCAAAATACATATATTTATAGTATATGTATCCATGGATATATATTTAGGTATTCGCGTTACGATCCACAAAACTTTGTCCGTGCTCGGCGAGCAGTTTGTTGACAAATGATTTAGTGACAATCTATTAAATGATAGCTGATTCTTGATTGATGAGGGTCTGGCCAGCTAGGCCAGCAACTAGCCAACTAGCCAACTAGCCAACTTGGCCCGGCTAAAAGGATTAAATTCCAAAAGGCGCTAACACCGTGCAGTTGTTATTGTTGTCGCTCAAGTCTTTGAACTATGAATTATGCAAGCGCCACACACAAGTTTCGTGGGCCTGTCCACCGTATAACAAAAAAAAAAAAAAATACCACATAAATGTTGAAATAAAAATAGGAAAAAATAAAAATAAAAGCGGACGAGGGGAACAATTAGCGACCGCCCTTGGGCTGGTTTGATATGGGTTGAGGTGGTCGCGACCCAAAATAAAAATAAGTCATAAAAACTAATAACTGAATCAAGTGAAGTAACCGAAGTACGTAAACACGCCAAGGGCCAAGCGCGACTGCCCTCACAACAAATGGGAAGCGACCTAGCCGCCATGTATGTATACTCCATACTTTGGGGGTCCGCATGAAGGGCAGAGATAATGCTTAATTGGGAAATGTGCTTGCCGGACAAATAGAAATGTTATTAACGCCTAATGAGACTGATCTATGTATGTGTATATGTATGCATGTTCTTGGATTTTTACAATCTATTTAGGTACGCTTTGTTGGCATTAGCAAAACAAACATTATAATTCGAACAACTTATGACGGTTTCAATTAGTTCTCCATAGCGATACGATAAGAATGACAATTAAAAATGACAATTATTCATAATACAAATTTGTAGAGGACACTTAAGGTCAGCTCCAATTGGACTTTCAACAAATCCATTGTTTCATTATCAATGTTAATTCGATAAATATAATTTACTTTAGTCAAGTAACAAATACGCAAAATCTGTAGCTTTTTTTTTAAGCCTCCAAGTATAATAATATATATTATTATAAAGGTATATATAAAAATATATTGATATATTATATAATATATTATAATTCTAATAAATATATTTTGGATCGGCTAGGCAAATTTAAATTCTAGCATGATTAAAAACAAATTGTAAAAATATTTTAAAATATTTTAACAACCGAGAGCCAAATTAAAATTAGCACAATTAAAAATATATTTTAAAATATTTGAAGAGCTTTAGTTTTAGCTCAAAGAACTATTTAAAAAAAATATTCTTATATATTTTGGAATCTAAAAACTAAATTCAAATTCAAAAATAGGTAAAAATATTTTTGAAAATAAATTTAACTATTTTAAAAATATTCTTATATATTTAAAAATATTATAATATATTTTAAAATCCGACAGCTAAAATAAAATTCTAGCTTTGATTTGAAAATAATTTTTTAAAAAAATTAGAAATAATTTTTAAGAATATGTTTGAGTTATTTAGAAAACGTTTTTTAAAGATTTCCTCAAGTCCTAGAGTCGAACACATTTAATTAACCAATCAATATTAATTAAATAAAAGTCGTAATTTTCACAATTTTCTTGTGCATTCCTCTTTATAAAAAGAATGTTGCCATTGCCATATTCTTACTCTCTATATATAATCATGATCTGGTTAACTCACCGATTTGTGGCACATCGTATTGCCGTTGGCCGCGCGCCGTGCGCAGCATCAATTGGCTCGCAATGCTGTGGGAAACTGGGGGCGACGTGTAGCCAGACAGTCCAGCACCAGACCGCTTATGGTTGGGAAGCATCAGTGATGGATCCGATTCCTTCTTGTTCTGCTCCTGCTGCGACGACTTCGGCTGCGAAGCTGATGATGAAGACGAAGACGACGCCGATTGCTGCTTCTGTTGCTGCTGTGCATCGCCAACGGTTGCTGCCGCTGACTCATGCGGTTGCTTCTTCGCGGCGTCACCATTCTCATTCAGCGTTGACTTGTCCACGTTGGCCGAACTGGAGCTTGAGCTGACGCCCCCGGAACGCGAGGCTGCCTTCAGGTGCTTGCTGGCCGTGGCCTCTGAGTTGGCCAGCGCCAGTTTGCCGCGCTGCTGCTTGAAGTGTTGCCCAAAGATGTTCCGCTGCAGCTGCGGCTGCGGCTGCGGCTGCGGCTGCTGTTGCCTGGGCAACTGAGCCCGTTTCCTGGCCCACTTCTGCTGCATGCGTATGTTATAGTTGCCGGGCGAGTGCGTCTTCTGGTTGGATTTCGCTGGCGCATCGCGCTGCAGCTCCTGCTGTTCGAGCAGCTTCTGCAGTGTCTCGGGCGCGCCCAAGTCGAGCTGCTCCTGCATGCGATAGGGATTGTCGAGCGGCTCCTCTTCCAGGCCATGATACTGATAGGTATCTAGCTCGCGCAACAGATCATCTTCGCCCAGATGCGGCTCATCGACATTCTGCTCCAGCTCCGAAAAGTCATCAAAGTCGCCGAAGCCATGCAGCGGCTCATAGAGAGTTTCGCTCTCCAGCTCGTGCTCCGATGGCTGCATGACGCGTCCATAGTCGTACTTAACGGGACGCCGTCCCAGTTCGCGCAGCTGCTCGTAATCCATGTCGGTGGCCATTGGCGGCGGCGGCTGCTTTTGGACGCTGCCAAACATTAGATCGCGTGCCGCCTGCTGCATCAGGGCCGAGTAGTCGCTCACGTCCAGCTCCTCGCTGGGCTGCATTTTGACGCGGCCCGCGATGATGGGCCGGCCATGATGGCCGGCGGGCGTGTCCGGACTCTCGGCCGTCTGCTTGGCCAGACCGAGCAACATCAGGCGCTCGCGCTCCAGCTGCGCCATGTCCGCAATTTCCTTGTTCAAGCGGCCTGTGGTCGCATCGAAAGCAGCCGCAGCAGCCGAACGATGTCCGTGCCCGTGGCCCAGTCCGCCGCCTGGAGGTGCTCCGCCGCCCGCATGCTGATGCAGCTGCTGTTGCGGCTGCGGCTGCCAAGCGCCGCCGGCGCCCGAGCTCGCGCTCGATCCGCCGCCCGACTGCAGCCCTGACCCAGAGTTTGAGCCAGAGCCGACGCCAGCGACAGCGCCAGCTTGCTTCTCGCTGTTGCCGCTCAGATGCAGCGCATAGAGGCCGCCATTGATGAGCAGCACGCAGACCAAGGTCTGAGCGAGCGAGAAGAACATTTTCGATTTGTTGCTTTGACGCACTTTCTCAATTAGAAGGCTTATGTTGACGCTGTGTGTGTGTCTGCTGGCGTGTGAGGAGAGTAACTAAGGGAAGTCAAAGACTAGGTAGGTGCTGGGGGGGCGTGAGCGAGAGCGAGAGAGACAGGGAGAGTGAGAGTGAGAGAGAGAGAGAGTTGTTGTTGTTGTTGGTTCTTGCACTTGCTTTGATTGTTGTTTGTGTGTTCTCTGTCAGCTTAGCGCTTGTAAGTCTTCATGCTCGCTGCTCAACACTGCGCGCTTTAGCGCTTAACACTGCACAACACTGGCTGCAACTTTGTTCTTTCGCTTTTGTTTTTTTCTCCTCCTTCGCTCTGAAGTTGCCTTTAGACAAAATCAATAATCAATTGTCTACTTGTCCAAGTGAAGTGTCTGGCGGCGTGTTGTTTGTTGAACTTTGTTGGCCTTTGTCGAGGGAGTTGCTGACAGGCGGACAGACGACAGACGACAGACGCACACGGCTGCCTCACTAGCAACACTAGTTGCTGCCTATACACGCGCACACACACACACACGTGTCGGTGTATATGTATTGTAAATCTCTGCCGTCGGCAATACCGTTACCGTTACTCCTGTCACGCGTCGCGTTTCTCCGCAGTTGCTGCTGCTGCTGGCACGGAAGTCAACTTGCGGCTGCCTAAAAATCTCAGCTTTTGACCGCTCGCTGTGTTTATAGCTTCCCGTTTGGCTGCTTCCTGCCTAATCCTTCTCGCTTGCCAAATTCTTAGGAGACAGTAATGGAGCGCACGGCACTTGGATTATCTGCGTTCGTTTCTCAGATCTTAATTTCTTCTTCACTGTGTGTGTGTTTGAATAAAAATTAGTTTTGTGTATAATTTTTTTTTATATTTTATTTTTTTCTTTTGTATATCTCTGTTACAGTTATAACAATATCTGTTGTGTATATATATTTTTTTTTTATATTTTATTTTTGTTTGGTTTTGTTGAAGGAACTTGTTAGCACTTTCTCGCTTAGCGCTCAGCTGCGGCACTTTTGTTTTAGTTTTATATATATTAAATATATATATATATATTTTTTTTTTTTTTCTTATATTTGTTTCACAGATCTTACACGACTTTCGCTTTGCTGTAGTTTTGTTTATTTTTGAAAATTTTTCGAAAACTTTTTAGAAATATTTGTTAGTATATTTTTAGAGAGAGAGGGAGGAGGAAATAAGTTTGCACTTTAAAAACTTGTATTTTTCACGAATTTCACTTGATTGCTTGTGGTTTGTTATTGTTGTTATTCTTGATGCTATTTTGTTGTTGTTATCGTTTTCTCAATATATCTTTACTTCTTTTGGTTGGTATTTGTGTCTTTGTGTGTGTGTGGAGTCTCTTATTTGGTGTGAAAACTTGTTCTAGTGTTGTATCTTTTCAGTGTTCCGCACATATGAACCGACGAGCAAGGACTCGTCGTATCGTCTCAGCAGGTTTTGCCTGTTTGTCTGCCTTTTGGTTGAGGCGTTCGCTGTCGCTGCCGCTGCTGTTGCTGCTGCTGCTGCTGCTGCTGCTGCCGTCACGGACTGCGACGTCGGCGCTGCTCTCCTCAAGGCGTTTCGTATTTCCACTTTATAGATGTTCATACACGCCGCCACTTGCCCCTATGTGCGTGAGTGTATGTGTGTGTGTGTGTGTGAATCGTTTCTAGTCGTAGTCGTCGTGCGAGGTTCGTTGTGCATTCGTTTCGGGCAATGCTGCTCGTTGTTGTTGCTGTTATTGTTGCTTGTGTCGCCCGTGCCTCGAATTTCACTTGTCCTGGCCGCTGGCTGCTGCGTCTGCTACTGCTTCTGGCTGTTGCCGCTGCTGTTGCTGCTGCTGCTGCTGCTTCTGCTGCTGCTTCCTGTGCGTTTACTCAGTCGACGGGCAACGAGCACGAAACGACATTTACGTTTGTTCGCTCAATACTGAACAGGCCGCACGCTCAACCACTTGTTTTCAAGCCAAAGCCAAAGCTGAAGCTGTAGCCGAGTCCAGAGCCGAAGCCGATGCCAAAGCCGAAGTATCGCCAAACCAGCAGCCCGTGCGCTGCGTCATGTGTAGAGTTTTTTCGCCAAACTGAGTGAAAACGAAGCCAACGGCGCCCATAGTGAGGAGAGCGCAACCGTAGACTCATTAGAGAGTGAGAGAGGAGAGTGAAATAGCACGCTCCAACTGCGCCCATTGAGCCGGCATCTCCCATATGATGTGCTTTTGCCTTCTCGCAGGGGCAGCGACTTGTTCGAATTTTCGCATTTTAGCTAGTTCTTAATGTTATTGGGATTTTCCTATTAGCAGCAGCTAAAGTTCCTTGATTTAGTTTGATAATTGATTTCTTGGGGTTAATCCAGTGTTGACGAAATTATATAGATAAATTTATGAGCGACCACACACTACAGGGAAATCCCATTAAGTTAACGTAAAATCTAGTTTTTCCATAATAGTTTGAACATTTTATATGACTGGTTGAATATTAAAACGCTGTTTTTAAAAAAATCCAGATGAGAACGAACATTAATACTATATGTAGGCCATAATTATGAACTGAAATTATATGATTTATATGAAAGATAAGACACTAATTATAAAATACTTAATTAAAGTAATATATATATATATATATATATATATATATATATGAGTATAGTAATATAATAAAATATAATATAAATACAAGGTATTTCTACAAATTAACAACTTAGTTAATTATGCAACTTTATAATATTTTTTATTAATAAATGCTTACGCAAATAAATCAAAATGCAAGAAATTTTAATTAATGAAACCTATTTAAAATAATATATATTTATTATAACAATATTAAAAATTATTAATGCTTTAAATAATTACAAAAAAATTACTTAAATGTTATATATATATATTTTCTTCGGTGAAGAATGAAGAAATCAATAAAAAATGTTCATTAATGAAATATATTTAAGCTAAAATAAAAATATATATATATATTTATATATTGCATGCAACTTTAGATTCTTTTCTATTTATACAATTTTAATAAATGAACAATAAATTTTCATTAATGGCATTATAAAATATTTTATCATAATATTATGTTATAAATTGTACATATTTTTTAATTAAATATAATATAAGTAAAGCAAGAAATCACTTAAGTCCTCTAAGTTATTTGTGCTTAATTTATCTCAAAGTAGATCTAACACTAACACATAAGAAACTTTTCTCAGTCTAGTTATACAAGCAGTCGCAAATATTTACCCCTAGCTGAGCCCCTATTTCGAATTACCAATTTCGAAAATTGATGACGCCCACACATTTGCGATAGTTGTAAAAAGGAAAACAAAACAAAAACGGCAATAACAACAAGTGCAACAACAAAATAAAACTCAAATGTCTTTCTACATGAATTGCAGGCACCTAGATAGAGAGCCGAATGGGGCCGATGTCGAGCAAGGCATACATGAATGAAGGAGAACTACGGCCAAAATTCATAGTTATACTCGTACTTATACTATGCAAGGATCATCGTCATCGACGGCCCCAGCTACTGCGGCTGCTGCGGCTGCGGCTGCGGCTGCGGCTGCGACTGATACTGATTCTGCTTATTATGTGTGTGTGTATGTGTGCGTGGCTCATCCGAAATTCATCACTCGGGATGGGCATTGGGGCAGGTGCCGGCCATGGATAGTTTTTCTCGGTTCGCTGTTGTCGTCACTAAGTCTGTGGCTTTTACGTTTTACGAGCCAGCATAAAAAAAATTATAATATAGTTTAATTGCGGGGCGAAGTTTAAGCAAACATCGCGCTATCTGAATGAGAATTCGGCTTTTGTGGTTGGATTTATAATTTTCATTTATTAGTTTTTCGCATGACGAAAGTGATTTTTTGTAGTTTTTGTGGTTAATATGAAAATTTAAATAAAACATAAATTAAATCCTTAAAAATTATATTTTAAAATAAGTCTAAGTAATTAAAATGAAATAATTAAAATTATGAAATAAATGAATTATAAATTAAATAATAACAAAAACAATGTAAAATAAATTACTTAAAATTAAAACTATATAACTATATAACTATGTCTAAAACAAAATAAACTTGGAAAAAAAACAAACATATTTATAAAAATTAAAAATAAATAAAATATATAATAACTTTTTATATATAAAAATTAACTAAATTGGCAAAATAATAATATAAAAAATATTTTAATTAAAACAATAATAATAAAAAAAAACTCGAAATCTTTATCGTGAACTATATTGAGAAGCCCGAGCAAAAAGCCGGCTTCAATACACAATTTGTTGCACAAAAGTCTACACTGAGTTGAAAAGTCTACACGCACACATCGAACAGCTGAGTGAGCTGAGCAACGCTGGTTTCTCCCATACCGCAGCGCACGCTGTCAAGCAGACAAGCAGCCTCCTGCCTCCTGCCTCCTGCCTCCTGCCTTCTGCCTTCTGCCATGTGCCTCGTGCCCAGTAGCAGCTCGTAAACTGTCCTACCACAAGCGAAATGCATTGGCCGGGCCAGGGCAGGCGTTCGGTGTGGCAACAGGGCGACAACAACAGATGATTCAGCTAGGCGCCGGCGCAGTGCACAACCGACGGCCGCAACAACAGCGGCGACTACGTCAACAACAAAAAATCGAAGTTACGAGTTTCATTGAGCAAACACCGCTCCACGGTTGGGGAAAGCATCTAGTGTACGGCATGGAGACATTATCGCCGTTCTGACGACGACAGTGACTTTTTTGCTCTTTCAATGAGCGACGACGACTCGCGACTGGACTGAATTACGACGGGGTAGTGGGTGCGTCGCTGTCGCACGATGATGACGCCTACGCGTATTTGTGACGTAAGCAGCGGCACGATGACCGACCACGAAGTTCGCTCTGCATCTATGTGTGTGTGCGTGAGTGTGTATTAGTGCATGATTCTATTGTCTTTGGCTCTGACACCTTGGCTGGACACTCATTTCAACTTCTGGGCTCGTCGCATGCACAGCGCACAAATTTCCCAAGAATTGGGCGTGTGCGCTGCTTACCTGTGCCGCGGAAATCCCCTTTGACACGACCATTTTAAGATTATGCAATTAGGCAAAAATAATGCAGCAGAAAGTTGAGCCTAAGATTTTTATATGTTTTATAGGATGGCAATTAAAAATATAATTTTAGCAAAGTAAATTTTTTAATTGTATATAATTGTAATATATTCTTATATATTTATATGTGAATATTGTTTTGATCTTAAGCAAAAAGAAAACACACCAATATATATTTATGTGTATAAATTATAGAAGACAATTATATTTTTTAAATAGAAGCAAATAAAAGAATTAATATTTCCATTTCGGCCAACTAAAATAAGTATAAAAATAATAATATATGTCACTATAAATTTATTTATTTTTATTTTTAAATTGCTATTTATGTTATATTCTTATTTGTATTATTTTTTGTACCCTTTGCTATTATATTGAATATTATATGTAAAGGAAATTTCATAGATTTTATTATACCAATCATTATTATATTTATTAAATATCTTCTAAATTATATTTCTTGAACACTCCTTAGCTTATAGATCAGCTGAATGAGTTACAATAATAATATAATATATATATAATAATAATAATAATAATAATATGTTCTTAAATTAAATTATATACCCATGTGACTTAACTAAAATTAATGTAAAAATAATACTACATTGTGTATTATGTATGTATTATTTCTCAACCATTTAATTAGCCTTCTTACACACTATTTGCTTATATATTAGCCAATGCGTTAAAATATCTTAAAGTATATAAGTAATATATAAAATATCTTATATATTCTTATAATTAATTCGTTTACTCATTATTTACTTGGAATTCCGAATGGTAAAAAGAGCCCGAACAGATTTCAATTATATTTAGCGCTTATAAGTATGCTACAGTTTTTTATACGCTTTGCATTTTTACGGCGGCGAACATCAAGTTGTTGTTTTTATATTTCTGTCTATTATGGGACGTGTCTTAACTATTTATGTTCAAGTTGGCACTTGATGGCTGCTTTACGGACTTCCGACACGAGCGCTTTTTTCCAATTGCCATTCAGTCCACAGTCCACAGCCCTTAGACTCGACTCGACACCCGCCGCATCCCTTTCCACTTGCCTATCTGCTACTGCTGCTGCTGCTGCAGCTGTCGTTGACATTGAATTCTGTAGGATGGCACCTAAAAATAGGCAAAGAGCCGAGTTAGATTTCTTCCTCTTCTCTTCCTTTTATATTCATCTTGCTTTGCTACATTTTTTATTTGTTGCCATTTGGTATTTGAGTTTAGCAACAGCCAAACAGGAAATTGCATAAAGTGTACGAGTCGCTGCCAAGAAGCCAAAGCCGTTGATTAAAAATTGAACAGCAAGAGATATAAATATATAAATAAATAAATAACAATGTACACACATATTTGTGCAGCCGTGGACGGGAAGAGCCAGCGAACACAGTCGTTTGACTGTAAGCAGCAGCTTAAATCGGTTTGCCAATGGCAACGCCGCACAAATAAAATCAAACTTCAAGGGTCACTTCCGCTTCAAATAGCAAATCGGGCTTCTATCTGCCTCTTAGTCGCTGTCCACAAAAGTCCAGAAATGAAGCAGTTGCCTCCATAACTGAGCCGGCGCACGCATTCGTATAATTTTCTTAAATTAGTTTCCGGCAAAAATGTTGTCGTTGCTCTGCGCTTTTTCAAGCCGCTTGTTTTGCAGCGCTCAACTGGAAATATTGACATTTCTGATTTTGCCCAGAGTCCTTCAGGCAATCTTCTCACAGCACATCGTCACCAGCCACGCCCCGTTTCCCACTGAAGTGTGCTCGGTATTTTCGCCCAAAAAAAAAAAAAGAAAAATATATATATATATATATATATATATTTGCCGACGATGCTTAACGTCTAAATCCAGGAGAGCTGCCTGAGTGGCCATTGAAAGCGGCTCAGAGTTCTTGAAAAGGCGCCGAAGGATGAATGTGCGCCAGTGCGGCAATAATCTGACTGATCGCCCTGACTCCACTGCAACAATTTTCTTTTTGATTTTACTTTAAGCCAAATAGTAAATAAAACTTCATTTAATTTGAGCGTGATTAGATGAAAATGATTTGAGGGCTGAATCAGCCACAAATTTATTTGTTGCAACAAGAAATTAATCTGTTAATTTCCCCATTTGCAAGTGAACAAAGCACGTTTGTCTGTTCATTTGTGGAGCATAACGAACCGCAAGCGTGCACAATGAGCACAGGTAAATCACCATAATTGCACATAAATGAATAAGTCCAGCAATATATGTATATGTACACACTCGTACATACACCCACACACACACACACACACGCATTTGGGCAAGGAGTTGGCCTTGGTTGGCTCTGGCGACGACGACTTTGACTTGTTCGTTCACATGACTTAATTGGAAATTATTGCCGCACATAAGGTGTGAGTGCGGGTGTGGGTGTGGGTGCGGTTGCGGATGTGGGTGTGGGTGTGGCTGTGGCTGGCTGGCACACTCACTCAGCAACTGCCTTAAAATTAATTAAACTTTATTGAGATGCATATTGAAATCTTTCGTATGAGCTCTGGGTTTGATTTGATTGATGACGCCGCCAGCGCGATTATTGTGACATTAACCGTGCTGGCACTAACATGTTGATCCAATTAACATTTTCATTAGCGATTAGGTTGCCGATTTGCGCAAATCAATGCGGCAACACGCCCACGCGCCCAGGCGCTGTCTGGCGATAAGCAGTGGAAAAAAAATAGAATATCGTATAGCATACTTTAGTGCGCTGTCGTTGTCGGTCACAACAAATGCCCTTTTGATTACTCGCACGCGTCGTGGGCTCAATTCATTTATTGATTTCTCGCAACAAATGCGCTTCTTTGTCTTTCTCTAATATGCCTATTTGTTGATACATGTAATGGTGGAATAATTGTAATAAGTATGCCGGGCACACTCACCTATTCGAAGGATCGTAACGGGTAAACAGCAGAAAATGTTCACATGCCTCTGCCTGCCTGTCCGCCTGCCAGCAGAATTCCAGTCTAATTTCGTTTGCTGGTGTAAATGCAATTGAAGACAGCAGATTGTACAGTGGGACAAAGCCCGACTATTTATTACCCAATCAGTTTTGTTTGCTAGAAATGTTCATGCAACTTTGGCATATTAAGCTAAGCTATCTCAAGTCAGGTTATTCAAGTCAGATTGGGGCTTATTAACAATTATATTTTTAACAATTTCTATATAGTATATATTATTATTATTATTATTATTATTTGGGAAAAGTGAATCATTTTATTTATCAATATTATTATTAAATAAATTTTAATTATTTTATATCATACATTATTTATTTTTTATATCAATTACAAATGGCGGAAACTAAAATTGTAATATTCACACATAACAAATAAGTCATACAAAAAGAATAAAAAAACGTAGGGCTATTTTTTAAAACAATTAATTTAATTTATAAAATGAATTTCTACATTTCCATAACTTATTTCTACTTCAAAACTTCCATTGAATAAATGTGAATTTTATCAATTATCATGCATTATTCCAAGCAGCATTTTAATTATTATAATATTTTATAAACTAAAGTTTAGCTATTTTTTTTATCATTTATGAATTACATAAATATGAGCAGTCATAATTGATAAATTATAAAAAATTAAACAAATATATGCAAAATTTATTGCAATTAAAAAATGTTACATTTTATTTTAAATTTTTATTTATATTTATTTTAGAAAAGGAATATCCATTCTGCCAAATCTTTTTTTTATTTTTTCATTCAAATTTCAATTGAATAAAAATGTATTTAACCAATTCCCTACCAATATAGTGAACCACCAACTATCTCTGTATTGTTATTGATTATTTGTAACTGCGACCTGTATTTAATATGAATAGAACGCATTTCGGTGGCACAAATTTCGTCATTAGCTGTACGTAGTCTATTTACTTGCATATATCCTATCAAAATGGAATAGGTCTGCGTCAAAAAAATGTCGTCATTGTTTGGCCCGATTGGATTAGTATGGAAAAATGTAATTAAAGGCGAAGAGAATATGGAATATGGCTGCTAACTGAAGCGGCAGTTCATGGTCATGTGGCATATGCCATATAAGTATTTCTGCCACGAACTGCAAGCAGGCGACTGATTTATAGACCCTAGACCCTACAGCCTAGACCATTCAAGCACTTGGCACTCAAAAACTTTGCCTGCCATATACATTCTGGTTTCCTTTTATTTTTTTTTGGTATTTTTTGGGACAGGATGAGAGAGCGCGCATTAAGCGTGTAACATTTGACATTGAGAGTCGAATTTAAATATGGTAAACTGTTATTTTTAGAAATAGTTTGTGGCTTTAGCGGGACTCGCGAGCTCGAACTGCAGCCAAGAATAAAACGTTAATCGCGGCTAATGCGTAACGGCAACCGAAATAGACAAATTTATATAACTTGGGCTCGGCATGAAAATAGAATGAAATCACAATCATAAATAATTGGACATTATCTGGCGAATCTAATTATATGTATATTGAATATGTAAGCAAATAACATTTGCTTAATAAAAAATCAAGATATTTAAAGTGAGCGTAAATTTAACTAAAAGCATAATATGTGATATAGGTTTTTTTTATGAATTATTAAAATTGTTAGATCAAAGCTTGCTTAATTTAATATCTAATATAATATTAAGTAATAAAAATAATACTACAAAAAATAATTAGTTTATTATATTTTAATTTTCTTTTTTTATCAAGTACAGAATTTATGTGAGTCTAATTCAATGAGCAACAGAAAATGTTTGTTTTTGCATTGTACTTCTATCGCAACGGACAAGGAGCATCTTTAACTATCGATAGATACTGCATATAATCGATACTTAACGATAGTGCCATCGATCGAGTGAAGGCCATCAATAGAAGAATTGAGAAGAAGATGAATTAGAAAAGTAGAAGCGAAGACGAGCGGTTAACTCTATTGATAATTTATAATAAAAGTGAAAATAAAAAATTAAATAAATGAAAAGTGTTTAAAAAGATGAGCGCATAGTTTTGCAAAGTTTTGGCAAATTAACTTGGCCATTGAGATGATAGTAAACACTTTTGGTTAAATAAGAGGAAACTGAAAGAAGATAAACAGAAGCTGTTATTGCACAGCGTGAAGCGAAGAGGAGAGGACAGGACAGGACAGGACAGAAGGGTGAGTGAAGAGCCTTAAGTGAATTTCCACTACAGATAAAATGTTCAAGTTCAAGGCATGCAGACAGCAGGCAGGCTCTACTTTATCCTTGTTGTGGCGCGTAGCCCACAGGCAGGCGGTTTGTGCAGCTGGCGCTAAATCGAATCACATCTGTTGTGAGAACAAAAGCTCGGACTGCGGCTGAGGCTGAGGCTGAGGCAGTAGCTGTAGCTTAGCTGTTTCTGTACTGCGCTGCGCTTTATGCAAATGCTGCGTGGTCATTGTGGTGCAGTGTTTGTTTCAAGTAATGCTAAGTGCGACTGGCACACAGACTCTCGACAGTTGGGCATTCAAATGAGAGCAACAACAGCAGCATCTGTTTGCATTCCGTTCTCAACTGTGACAACGATGAGCAATGCCAGAATGTAATTGTAACGTTTCATTATAGTGATTATTTTGCTGCTGTTTGCGGCCCAAAGCCATTTCGGCCATTTTTGATGACGTTGATGAGTTTTATGTGCGTTTTGTTTTGTGAGCAGCATTCACTTCGAGCTGAGCTGTTTGTTAGTTGTTTGTTCGCTTGATTCGCTCATTGATGACGTTCATCATCATCATCCCATGGCGAAACTTCACGGCGGAGGCTCAGTAAAACTTTTTTATTTGTTGGTTGTCATGCCGCCGACAGCTTTGTTGTTTGTCAGCTTTACTGTTTTGTTGTGTCATAATTTTTTGTAATTCATATACTCTGCAGCGACTGAAAATTATATTTCAAGGTATAGTGGGCAAAATTTAGAAATTTGAATGTATTCATCTAGAAAAAAAAAACGAAATAAATAAAAACAATACTAAATACTTGCAGTATAATGCATATATTATTCAGCTTTTGTCACATAGGCAGTTAGAGGTATGTGTGTGTGTGTGCTGCTTGGCATAAATACACAAAAGAAAAAAAAAAAGAAATTTATATTAAAAGGTAATAATGACAGAGTATCTCTCAGTCAAGCCGTCTCATCTAGATTTTTCTTACTTGTTTTCTACTGTTTTGTGTCTTATTTTTTTGAGCTAAGCAGTACCCATCCTCAGCCACGGCTGGTCAAGGACATGGAAGAAGGCACAAATCCGTGGGCGTTGCAAAAACTTTTTGTCTATTCGCATTTGATTTGCGCGTTTAAGAACTTTCACAATATACTTGTCATTTGCTCATCAAGCGCGTGACGTCACGCTCAACTATTAGTAGCCAGCGAATTAGCATAATGCGCCACATTTGCCCTTTAGCTGAGGCACGCCCACAGTGAAAGGTTCATAAATTGCGCCCACAGCGCACGCATTATGTTTCCCTAGCCGTTCAAATCAATGGCCAAAAACTAAGCCAATTACAGCAACAGCTACCAATTCGTAGATGATAAACTAGAGGTAAACAACTAACAACATAATTCACTTTGAGCTAAACAAGATACCGCCCACCAACGACCCAACACAGCACACACAAAGAATACAGTGGCTGCAAGCAGTCTGCCAAATAATATATGAAAGAGGAAATTTAATTGATGATTTATTTATATTTTAGAAATAAGTATTAGTAGAGCAAGCCAATCCCCTTTAAAAGTTTAAATAAATTTATTTTAGTTTAAAAAAAAATCAATTATAAATTAAACATTTATTTTAAATAAAATTGATTTAAGTATATTTTTAACATTTCCTCAAATTCACATTTAGCACCAGCCATTGCCCCACTGTGCCTGAATGCTTTTTGCAACTAGTCCCATAGATCATTATGAGTAAATGTTTGAGTTCTTTGTGGGCGTTGTTTGTGTTCTTAAAGAGCAACAGACGCCACTGTGACAGAAGAAAAGTAAAATCATTTATTTGCAACGAAGACAATGAGAGAGGGAGAGGGACAGGGAGAGGGAGTCTGCATTTACCTTGACATAATTCAATTATCTAGTGCTGCTGATTAGATAAGCTTACATCGAGCTGTGACAAGGGAATCGGGCGATTCCTTAAATAATGATTCTGCAAGGCATACGCTAGCGCCTGCGTTGTCTTGTTTTATTAGTCAATGAACATTTTTGGATACACACACACACACACACACACATGCAAGCACGCTCCATGCGATGGGGCTGGGGTGCCGCCTGAGCTGTTGACTTTATTCTGTTGGTATATTTATCGCATTTACACAGTTGACTCTTCCGTCGCTTTGCGTCTAGACGCCGCTGCTAGCGTGCCGCCTCCTCATCCGGCTTCCGTTCTCGCTTCTTGGCTGTTGGTCCCACTAGACTTTTTGGCCTTTTGCAATCCAATCCGTTGCTCAATTACGTGGACAAATATTTGCACTTCTTCGCAACGCAACACGTGCACCAACAATGGCCTGTTGGCCTGGCATCTAAAAATATACCGAGAATAACTTATTTATAGGCATTTTACATTTATCAATTTGTTTGCCTTGCGTTTGTGATCCTATTTTCTGCTATTTTCATGGCGGCTAATTGACAACTTGAGACTGCTCTGACAACCGATTTAATTAAAGCAAACTGCGCTCGAGTGCGTTTGGCATTAGACTAATCCCGTTAGTTTTAATTGGGCATGTTTAACGTACACACACACACGCATATACGCATAACATGTGAGCTAACCCATTGCAATGGAGCAAAGTTGGCCAGAAATTTGCCTTGTCCGTCCGGCACAGCAGGACACTGGCTACAAAAGCTGTTAAATACGAGTCACTTAACGCCAACTAATTGACAATGGCTATGCCTTCTGCCATGTGTGTGTGTGTGTATGTGTTTATCTGCACTTTGTCATAGCACAAATAACCAAGAGCTTGCTTAACGCTTAAATTATCTGCAAATTAACTAACTCAGCTCAAAAGCCGCATAGGCAAAATGCGCTCCACTGATTTCAGTCTGTGTCTGTGTCTATCTGTCTCTGCCTCATTCTATTTCAGTCTCTCTCTCTCTCTATTTGGTCTTGCGGTCTGTGCGAGCTGTGGCTTTGTTTATGTCTGATTGCTGTTATTAATTACGAGCGCAAGCCCAAGCAAGCAAGATATCTACAACAAAGCGCATGCAGCAATAGTTCGCAATGGTTTCTAATGATGGACAAATATTTTTATAAGCGTACAGAGCTTTCAAAAATCAGTATAACATAAAAGAGTCTATAGTCAGCTATCGATAGATACTGCATGTCATCGATACTTAAAGATAGTGCCAACGATCAGTATAACATAGTAGAGTCCATAGTCACTTATCGATAGATACTGCATTTCATCGATACCTTCTAAATAGTGCCAACGATCGAGTGAAGGCCATCAATAAAAAGAAGCGTAGAAGAAGGGGTAGAAAAGTAGAAGAGAAAAAGAAATGTTGGTTCTGCTGATAATTTAAAATAAGAATGAAGATAAAGCCTTTCACAGAATATAAATAGGTAAAGTAAGCTCAGCTTAATTATATTAACAGCCCCAATAAGCTCTTGTCGGTCTTCAAATCAGCTTGAGCATCTCAATCCCTTAACTTCAAGATGCATAACTTAATATTACATAGAAATAGTTTAGCTGCTCGTGAAGTCCCACAACTGAAAACAAACTTACTCAGCAGTTAATATTAATTAGAGTAACAACTGACAACCTACAGACGACCCTTGAAACGACTTGAATTTTGGGGTTTTTTGGCTGAGTGGTTTGCAGGTGGTTCCGAGTCTTTTTAGCCAACCGCCAAATGAGTGCTAAAATGCTTTAAACTTTTATGGCTGTTTGTCATCATTTTACGAACACGTTTCGGCCATAAAACTTGCAAATGGTCATAAGCATAGAGCCATAGAACCGCAGCAAACGCCCACTGGGGTGCCACAGTAATAATTTGATATTATCGTTGTTAAAGTGTAAATTAAAAGATTAGTTTTTATTAATGTACTTAACGATAATCCCTATAACATAAACTAATCAAATTTAAATATTAAATAATTATTTGTATACTGTAAAATTTCAAATATTTGTAATATACTCGCACTATATTTATTTATTTGTGAAGGGCCATGGAAAAGTTAACTTTCTAAATACTTTCTAATTCATTACTTGGACTTCCTCAATTTGTTAGTCATTGAATGTACCATCAGAGCTGACATTTTCCACGTCCTGGCGCGGTTGCCAAATTGTTATAGCGTGTTGCGGAAATACCTATTCATAGTTAGACGAGGGCTTGTCCAGAGTTACTCAACGGCAGGCAGGTGTTCCATGCCATTTATGTGGAATGTCGTAACCGTGTGTGGTTAGCGCTCCGGCTGTAAGTTCTATAAGAGGACAAGCAGCTGCACTGCGCAACAGTTGCTGACAATCCTTCAAATTTTGAATTGAGTACTTGCATCCGGAGCCGCAGTTGTCTTATCGCATCTGCTGTCAGTCGCAGATTGCAATTTGCTGTATTACGATTTGCCGGGCGGTGGGTGTGTCCTCCCCGGGCCCGGCCATTTAAATATTATTTACTGCCAAAAATTGTGTGCGCATAAATAAGTATAATACATGGTTAGAAAATGTGCTTTAAATGAAATTTATTTTATTTATCAACTACATCATAAATAAGGCAACACCCGCGCCATGTGGCGTCGGCGTCGGCGTCTGCGTTTTCCACAGAAATGTAAAGAAGAAGAGAGAAAAAAATATTAAAAAGAATTCTATATATATTATATAATACTTTTTGGCAGACTCGACAAATTTCCATTTGTAATACAAAACGTTTCGGGGGCGTTTGCAGCCATTTGCCAGTCAATGGTGGAAACCCAAAAAGTCGATACCAGCTATGAATGAAAAGTCACTCTCTGAGCATACACACAGAACGCAATGTCTTTCACACACACACACACACAAACACACACCCACTCAACTTGGCGGATGTGGCGTATGTGTAATATTTGTTTGGCCCACAAGGCATAACCTTTTGTGTGGGGAGTTTCGAGTGCAATAACTGCAAATTCAATTGATTGAAAAGCAATTTGTCCGCTCACTCGCGACCCGCGCAAGACATATGTATGCGGCCAAGTGGGCGATGGCGGCAGCCACGCCCACGCCACAATGCGCCGAGCGCACTAAACCATAAATTATGATGACAATAAAAGCGCATATCTAACTATTGTGAATTGCCCCGCACACACACACACACACACACACATACAGTCAGTCACACACAATTGCAATTGCAAAATGGGCTTTTATAATGGGCTTGCAGCCCCCGCTGCGAGCACGCCTTAGCTGTTACTGCCTCTACACCCCTCGCTGTCCCGCTGACATTTTATGCAACATTTTGTGGCAAAGGGTCTCGCATTTTATGGCTTTTATTGACAGCCTCATGCAGCTCTAGGTGCTTCTAGGTAGCTCCACAATACACATTTTACTGTCAGCCTTCGAGCCACAATTGCACGCGTTATATACTAGCACTCGCTTGCAGCTAGAACACTTTAAACATATTTTCAATGGCATTTTATTGACAGCTGCCAAATTGAATGGCCAAAAAGGTTACCGCATATTACAAACGAGCCTCCAAATCATCTCCAGCTCCCTTTACGCACGATAGTGTTTTGAGAGCATAACAAATGTGTGCAGCGACGGGCAATTTAGATTTCATTAAGCAAAGAGTCGCGAATCACGTTTATAGATGTCAAGATCAATTATCTATGAGACTGCCAGATTAAAGTATCGATATAAAATAATATATAAAACCATGCAGGCCATTTTAGCTCGATATTAAGATATATTTGTGGCTAATGCAAAAATTTGACATTTCTTTTTAATTGTTAACGACCACAGCAGCAATTTAAACAATTGAGGAGATTAAGTAATTGAATGCAAAATATAAAATATAAAAAGCTAATATGCAAACCAGCAAGTAATAATTTAAGCTAATTGAAAATATCGTAAATGGGTCGCCAGCTGATTATCGATAGATACTGAATATCATCGATGCTTAACTTTCAACTTTTGCCATCGATCGATACTTAGGCCATCAATAGAAAAAATACATGAGCAAAAGAGAAGAACAATTAGAAAATTAGTCGCGAAGAACAATAGTTAGTGATTGAAATAATAGTGAAGGTAAAGCCAACACCCAACATATGACAAAAGAGAGCTACTTTATTACATGTTTACAACTTATTAATAGATATGGAATTCATAAAGTTTTTAATGCCCGGAATTCATTCATATTGAGAATCATTGCCGACATGATGAATTCGATGATATCAGTGACCTTGAGTGAGATGGCGAGTTATTAAGAAGACGTTGAACAAAACAAAAAAGGAAAACATAAAGCAATGACGTAAATTCAAATCACGTGAACAAAAATAAGCTTTCTGCCTGTGTATTTATTTCAATATAAACCGGATTTGATGATGAAATCTCTATCCGCAAGCACAGGCTGCATCGATAAAACTAGTAAACATCAAAATAACAAAGGAAAAAGAAAATATGCCAATACAAATTATGACAACGGGCCGTATTAAATGATCCGCCATCTGAGCAAACGACTTTCCCACGCACCGTAATTAATGCCAACCAATCTGAAGAAATTGTCGAAAGTTGAGCAGATATAAATGTATGTATATAGTCTAGGCCAAGCACGTTCGCTGAACAGCAGGCAATGCCTTTTGGTAAACTTTTTGTTCTCTTGCAGCCAAGACGACTAAAAATAGTTGCCACTAATATTTTTGCCAACATAAATTTCACACTCGCATAAATTCCATTAAGAAAAATCAGCGACGTGCGACGGGCATACAGAATAGCTTCCAACTCCGGCGGGAAAATGAATGGCGAAGCAGCGAGTGGGTGTGAAATTGGATGTAAAGAGCAGAGGAGAGGAGTGGAGTGCACAGCGAGTTGCCTTGACAGGATGCCCACGCGCTTATGGAATTTCCAGTTTTTGAAAGTGGAGACGCTGCGTCAACTGTTTCTACTGCTGTTACTAGCTTCGCTGTCATAAAATGAAACTTAATGGCACACACACAAACACACACATATACACATTATATATACATGTAGTAGTGGTAGTAGTTTACAACAAATTGCTGGATAGTATAAATATGTATTTGGGATAGGAAAACAGCACAAAGCGCAGAACGCAAAACGCCCACGCGTGCAATCAGCTTGCTCTGCCAACTAGCTAAACTAACAAACAGCGGCATATACTATACGACTATACACAATACACATATAGGCAAATATATACAGAGACATCAGACCACCAGAGTGTGTGTGTGTGCCTGGCGTTCTCAATGAATGATTTTTGAAGCAGCCAGCCAGCCACAAGAGCAAAAAGAGTGCCATGACCAACACTCAGACCAAACAGCACACACAGACAATTGTCTGCCACAATCAGTGAGTGCGTGTGTGTGTGTGTGTGTGTATCTCGCGTAGGCGATTGCCGCCAAAAACTGTTCTGGTGACAATGTTCAGTTGCCATTCTGAACGTTAGCTCATTGTTCCATTGAGAGCCGATTGCGACGAGTTTGCAATTTTATTGCTAGCGCAGAATTTGCATTGGGTTTGAGCCCAATGAAGGCAATGAAGGAGAGTATCTGCCGCTGCTGCTCTTTGGCCCGTCATCTTCAGCGCATGATGTCAGTTTATAGCTGCTGTTCGTTTGATTAGCGGCATTTACTTGGCATTGTAGAGCAGGTCAACAATGAGTAGCCTAACTTATACATTATCTAATTGATGACAACTATTAAATGCTGTTGATTTTTATGTCGAGCTGATGTCACTGGCATCAACTTAGTGCAATTACAGTTCATATAGCTGAGCATAATTCAATAATTGAATATAATCTAAGTGAACTCAATTTCTGATCAATACCCAAAGTGGGTCATAAAAATCAGCTAAGCGCGTACATATGTGTGCATAAATTTACTTGCCAACATACTTATACAACCATTTGTAATAGAGCAGTAACAAAATACAGATAATTTGGAGAAAATATTCGAAAGCCAAAAACTAAAAACAATATATATGTAAATAAAAAATAAAATATATAAATAAATATAATAAAATAAATTAGTAAAACTTAAGTATATTAAACAAATATTTTTATGCTTTCACAATTAAGAATGAATTTATTTCATGAACATTTCGACATTTTTTTTTTAGTTTTGTATAATTTATTAAAAAAAAAATATTTTATTGAATATTTTAAAGTTTGAGTTAATTTTAGTGAAAAGCTGAGTAATTGATTCAATTGTGATAAAATTTATTTTACACAATTTATATTTATATAGAAAATTATATATAATAAATTATCAAAAATATTTATTAGAAATGAGAGCAAAATTATAATAAATAAATCATCTGCAATATTTTTAATAATTTAATCCAGCTTTCTATTAACTGCAAATATTTTAAATATAAAATATATATTGTGGAATACATTTTAAATGCTAAACAAATTATTTTTGCAAAAGTTGTGTTAAAAATAATTTTAAAGGCTCTGTCATGTTGGTCTAGTACGGAGTTAAGGCCAAGTTTGCAGCAGCTGTCCGCTTGCAAGGCTGAGCATCCATTTATAGTTGACCAACTCGTTGCATTTTTACGCTCAACAGCACTGTGGCACTTTTTTGCTGTCAGAATTTCACAAGTGTGGCTGCCGGAGGCGGCTGAGAGCGAGACGTTGGGTTTTTGAAAAAGTTTTTACATCCAGTTGTCCCTTGGCAGCGTCAGTCATGTGTGTTCGGGCCAGGCGTAGGTGTGCGTGTGCTGTAATGGAGTTAGCTGTCCAACACGCTAATTGCTGTCACCTGCAGTCGAAAGCGCCGCAAGGTATGCAACACAATTTTACATCTTGGTTTAGTGAGCTTAGCATTTTTGCTGACTGTACTCAAAAATGTTGTGCGCTTGTTGGACGCCAGCCAAATGCCAGCGTGGCAAGAGCGTGTATGTGTGTGAGTGCCAAAATGGAAAAGTCGAACGTTGACAATGGCGACACACACACACAGATACTGCCATAGACAGCGACGTAGCTGGTTTCCGTTTGTGCGCGCGCGGAAGTCTTCGCCATCTTGCATTGGTCATCCTGCGCCCACTCGCCGCAGCATCAAGGCAGAAATTATGGCAGCATTTGCCACAAATCGTGCGTGTAAAGTGATGTCATTGCTACCGACCGACCAACCGCCCGCCCTACCGCCCGGCCGGCCGACCAACCGCATGCGTCAGCGTTTTCCGCACGCCCTGTGTGTGTGATGCAATAATTGTGCATCTCAACCGAAAACGACAAACTTCCCCCATTGTGTATCTATAAATGTATCTGTTACTGCAACTGTCGCCATATCTAAATTTGCATCAACATCGCCGGGCATCAATACTGATGTCATCTGCAGCTGCCGAGCGGCCCACAACACGTTAATATTTGACAATTTAGCGCCAGCTTAGGAAATCATTTTGTCAAACGCTCACCTTTGCATATTTCATGCAAAACCATAAAATAAAAAAAAAAAACCGAGCAGCAAAGCAGATGCTTTTCTTGAGGGAGCCGCTCGCGCCGGCGGCGGGGCGGGTGGCCATATCGAGCCAGGGCAACAACCGGTACTTGCTGTTTTCGTTTTATAAAATTGAGCACTTTGTGCGTCTTGTCATGAATTTTTGAAGAACTCCAAGCGGCGACATTTTATATATTTCTTATATTTTTTTTTTGTCGTTGTCATGCTCTGTTGCTTGTAGCCAAATGAGTGGATTGGGTTTGTGTAAATCTCAATATATTTGTGACTCGGATTTTGAATCTTTTATTGATTGATTGAGCAATCCATGGTTAAAAAATGCAAATGCTTAGGGTATACAAATACACAAAATCAAAATTTATATATTCATACCTCTATTTGTGAATCGGGAAATAATTTAAATTTAAATAAACTCAAGGCAAGCTTACATAAAAAAATATTATTTATTTAAAGTCTTAAATTTAACAAGATTTAAAAAAAATATAAAATTATAATATAAAAACTGTCGTATTGATAAAACTTAAGTAATTAAGTTCTTTTAAATTAATTTTTAAATTGAATAAAATGTCTTTTATGTATTTAAAATCTTAAATTTAATAAGATTTATAAATACATAAAATTATAATAAAAAAACTGTCAAAACTATTAAAGTTTACATTTATTCGCATTATTAACAAATCGTTCATTCATCAGTTATACAGAGTATTGCACAGTTGGGTATTTCAACTCTCTTCTTCAACTCTCCATACTTTGTATTTTGATATGCGCTGTTTCATCAACAACTTGTTTTGTTTTCTTCTTCTTAATTTTGTTGTTTTATTTGTCTCTCTAGTTATTTATATTGCAGAGCACAGCATTTAAAATAATTAATTTAGGCAATTACATTCGCTCCAGACGCAGCAGATTCGTGTGTTTAATTTAAGCTCAGCTCAAATTTCAATTATCGTAAAAATAATTTAAAACAAAAATTAATAGAAAATACATTCTGCAGCAAATTTTACCAGCAATTTACGCTATTTTTATTTGCACTCACCTAAAAAAAAGCCGTGAAATTTCAGAAAAAGTTTTTGTAACACAAAATAGTCTAAAAATGTCAACTGTTTTCTATTACATAGAAATATAATTATTACGTTCGCAATTTGATTACACGCCAAAGGCTTGGCAAAGCATTTATTTAACACCTTTCAGATTGAATTACATAAAAGTGGAATATTTTTGCAATTTCTGCAAAATATGAGACAATTCGCAATTTAAATTTAAAGGAACACAAATATAAACAGATTCAAAGAAAATATAGGTAGTAAACATAAAAACTAGTCGAACTATAATATTAAAATGTAATATATAATATGTATGTGTATAATATATAATATGAAATATATAAAATTAAAATATGAAATGCATAAATTTTGTTTGTATTCTGCTGATAATTTAATATCAATTTTTTAATGACATTATGTTTTGCATATAATATATATTAAAAATATAATATAAAAATAAAACAAAAAAATATATATTAAAAATTTATTATTAAAAATGCAATATAAAAAAATATTATTAAAATATCAGTATCTGTTTCATTTAATTTATGAGTCGCATTTGGTATTAATATATTAATATAAATTCGTTTCTAAGAGATTGGGACTCGTGAAGAGTTTTGGAACAATCTTTCCTTTGCTCTCTTTATCTCGCTCGCGTTTAAGCTTAATACGATCAATAAACTGAATTTGAATAAAAAATGAAAATAATAATACAAATTTTACTCTGTATATATTATTTAGTATATATTTATTGTTAATATATATTTATTATTAATATACATTTCTTATTAATGTAAATTTATTTTTAGTTTATATTTATTATTATTGCAACAACTTTTAATTTCATAATTAAGTAAACCAATTTCTCAGCACACCATCTTATAAACTTCAATTTGTTGCTTCATAAACATTGTCGCATTTCCTTTTGTTTCATTCTGTGTGTGTTAATCAAGTAATTTTTAATCAAAAGTAAAGGGAGAAATATTTTTAAAAGTATGGAAAACAAATGTCGTCCATATTTGGCTATATTTCCCAAAAGCGGGCTGCCAGTGCTAATATCAAATGCGAAAGATTATAAAAGGTAGATTAAAGAATGCAAATAAAAATATAAAATATAGCAGACTCGAACCACCAATTGGTAGTTAAAGTGCTCAAAAATATTAATTGCATTTAAATGAAATTCATTTATAAGAAATACCCTCCTCATCGATTTCAATGTAGCAATATTGCGCCAGAATTTCACCTTATGGCCAAGGCATTTGCCGATCATTGCCCCGAGAGGTTGCAGCACAAGTTATGCCAAAAGACGTGCACGGCTAGCAAAAAATGCACCAAAAAATGCCTGCAGCAGAAGGAGAGCCGTCAAAACGAGCCCGTGGTGGTGGAACGCGATGAAACCAAAATCGATAGGTTGATGGAGTCAATAAAGCGTGGCGAGAGTCCAGATACGATTGTTATGGTCGAGTTCCGGGAATTCGCCTGCTCTGGCGCTGTCCTCAGCGTCTACTCGGTATTCTTCAGAAAATTTCGCGGTCACACTGTGATCGACATGCGCCGCAGCCCAATGTCGGCCAACACGTTTGAGCAGATATACAAATGGATGGTCAGGCCGAGCATCTCGTGTCACTCAAGCGATGTGGTGTGCATTGTGCGCGCTGCCCACTTCTTGGAGATGCCCGCTCTGCTGAGCTCCTGTTATGGAATGATGGACACTCAGGGCTTTAGAGATTTTTGCGCCATTGACGTCATGTACAGGTCACGAAATTTCATTGAACTGGAACTACTCAATCAGGCAATGTCCATCCGTATATCGAAGTCGGCGCTGATTCTGCTGTGCAGCCAGGAGTTTCTGCGCTTCAACGAAATGCAGATTCGTTTACTGCTCAAGTCCAGCTCCTTGGCAGTCAACTCTGAAACTGAGGTGCGTAATCGACAAGGAGTAAAAATGCAATAAAAAAAAAAAATCCTGCCTCTACTCAGATTCTCTTTGGCATTTTAAACTGGCTGAATGTGGATTGGCCAGCGCGTAAGTCCAGCGTGTTAAACGTGATAAAGCATTTACGCTTCGCCTATCTGTCCCCTGCGGTCCTTGTTCAATTTACTTCATGCGCAATCGAGCCGTTTGAGAAAATACTGCAGGAGTTCATGAGCCTGAAAGAAAGCAAGCAGATCATCGAGGACGGGATCTTCTACAGCGCCATGGTCATCACCCTGAATGGTGATGGCAGCCAGCTGCCGGACTTGCCTGATGCCAAAAGGGAGCTGATGCTGCCACGCCGCTGGGTCCAAGATATGCGCTGCCCCTACCATCGGCCAGTGACCCAAAAATGTCCAAACATGCGCATAATTGACTATGAGGAATTCGTCGCCTACTCCGAGACGCTTCAGGAAACTGACGTTGATTTCGAGCAATATTTTGAATATCCCGAAAGTGAAGATCTCGGCTCGGCTGATTCCTCCATAAGTTTGTCCAGGAAATCATCAGATATCAGTGAATCAAGTTTATCTGTGTGGAGCAGTCAATCATTAACGCATTGGGTACGCTCCGAATGCTCTCCAGTGTGTCAACTGGATGACATAACGATTTCTTCCATGGAAATAGGAACCGCCACCGTAACAACGCCCAAGCTCAAGGACCAAGCGGAGGCCGCATCCGAGCACTGGCAAGAAAAGCTACAAGAATTTCAGCCATCGGAAATCTGGCAGGACTGGGATTCAGATATTTTCAATAAGGACGATGAAGAAGAGATCGCTTAAAATAAATAATGAATTTTATATATTATATAAATAAAAAAGAAATTTAACACAAATGTTATATAAATATTTTAAAATAATTCCTTAACTAGAAAATTAGCTTAAGTTTGTTGTCGGTTGTGAGGTGTTAAGGTACTAGGAGTTAAATGTTGCGACGCATATTCTGACACCTGAGTGCGGCTACCTTAAGCCTTAAAATTGGGTTGATTTGCCGCAGCAGACAGACACCCCCACACACACACACACACAGAACACAATACCTTCAGCCACACATGCAACACTCGCCTAAGCAAGTGCCCGCCACACGCTCGTATATCAAAAAAGGTAAACGCGTTGAATTTTCCATTAGGTTGAAAAGCATTTTCGGCACACGTGGGCGGTTTTCTTTTTTCAACGTACATCAGCACATCGTACATATTGGCAACCATGGCGTATGCGTAATATTTTAGGTAAATAACAGGCGTCGAGTTTGGTTTCTAAGTGCCGCATGTAAGCATAAAAAACAAAAAAAAAAAGAAAAAAAAAAACAAATGTACTTAGTCAGCATTTTGTTTATTGGCCAAAAAAAAAAGAAAAGAAGTTGACAACTGAGACGGCAATTGCAAGAAGTTGCGGCTCAGTCCCACATGTGCCATGCGTAATGCTTAAGGCTGCTCGCCGTACCGAACCCAAACTCAATTAGCCAGTGAGCCCGAAAGGGCAAACACTTCGACAGGCCTCAATCAATACAATCTATCCTAGAGCTCTGCCATTGCATAAAGTTTTTGTACCGGAAAAAGTTCTCTGAAATGTATGCTTATTGTTCAAAATTGAATTGACTTTTAGACGCCGGCAAAAGTTATCCTTGTTTGGCTTTAGTGAAACAATATCTTATTGCTTAAAGTGAACGAATAGAAAACTTTACAACTTTGCGGATTTAAACTGTTGACAGTAAATTTGCAAACTAGAAACTAATAAAATAACAATTTCTATGTGAATGATGTATAAATAAATACTTACGAATCTTATATAAATAAGCTCGGTATTTGAAACTGGTAAAAATTATTGCTTCCATTGTGCAATAATAATGAATTCCTTTGGATATTTACAATCAATAATGTATTTAATTAGTCAGTTCTATAAGTCAGCCAGTCAATAGTTGGCACCTGTTTGATGTTAAGCTTATCTACAATGATTATTTTATTACGTTGGCTTTAAAACAAGTTCGACGCTAATTGGCCAACTTACAAAGTTGATGGCAAAGCACTTCAGCAATAAATTGCAACGATTAACTTTGAGCAGTTTACCCTTGACTTGCGCTTACAGAAAGTATACTAAATATAGCCACTTAAGTCGTGGTCTAGACAAGTTGGCACATTTAATTAATCAACACAAGTAAACAAATAATAATAATAATAAAAAGTTGAAATAAATACTTTCCATTATGATGTGCCTACGCAACAAACGTCATTAATGAGCAGCGACTCTTTCTTTGCTCTGAACCTTTTAGGCCTTGACAATTTGCATTTGCATAAAGATTCCTAAAAGACATTGGTTTTAAATGCACATAACCTTTTTGATAGGGCTGAATTTAAGGCGGATTTTATGAGCGCAACGGCCGCGACTGTCGTCGCTGTTTAGGTCGTATATGCATGGATTTATTTTAGACTCAAACACATTTCGTATATCTCGCATAATTCTAACACTTCACTCATTTTCGGGGCGCTGTGCACTAATTAAATTTGCGTGCGTCTAAAAGCAAGCGGAGCTATGTGCATTTTATTTTATTTTTTTATTAATGCAGGCATATGCGAAGTGCGATAGATGAGTTGTCGAGAATATATATATTGAGAACGACTTTTATTTAAATAATCTGCCTAAGGTCACGCCATTAATGTTCACTTTTTCTTATCAATGGCCTCAAGTAACGATCAATGGAAAAATTAAGTAACAATTTCATTAAGCATCTATCCATAGTTCCAGTTCCAATTGGCATATATAAACTCCATATAAAGTCATTATTAAATGAAAATATTTGATCATCATAATCACATTTAATATATAAATTTTACTATACTATATATAAATTATATATAAATTACTATATATAAATTATACTACTGAGCTGCAAATTTCAAATTATTGCATTTATACTTAACTTTAAGCTTGTCTAAAAAGTATTTAAACTTATAAACAGTTTTAGTATTCAAAGATATTACTTTGTTAATAGCTTCATCATTTTATCTATTTAAATTAAGAAATATTTCTTATTCCAATTATATTTGCCACACAAACTGTTTTAATTTGCTTGCCCAACACAAAAGTCACTGTTGGCCTCTTGTTAAGTCTTGAGATGGTAACAAGCTCGATTAATTTCTTAGGCATACCTCGTATGCCTTGGGGCTTGACATTGCGTATGTGTGTGTGTGTGTGTGCGTGTGTGTGTGCGTGTGTGTGCGTGTGTGTGTGGCATACTTTTAGAGTGGCAGCGCATGGTCATAAATCAGCGATGCTGCCGCCAGGCGCTGTTAAATCAAAGCACAAAACCAAACTGACATGCATTATATATTTATATATCAGTGCTCCGGTTAGCAAGTCGGCTGCACACACCCACACCACCACGCACACACACACGCGCATGGAAGAAAGTTGGCCCACAGATGTATGCAAACAGTTAGCAAACTTGTATATCGCATTTTTGGTTTATTATTGTGACTTTTTTACGAGTTTTGATGCGGCTTTAAAATGTCATAAATGTTAAAAACAAATACGTTGACAAATCCTCAAAGCAGGCATCATTGTGTTCTAAGGTAAAAACAAAGAAGGGTAACACCAATGGGTTAACAGCGACCAATGCTCCGCGCATCTACAGTGACGTGGGTGGGGCCCAGCTCTCAGCCTGAGTGCCATATCATCACGCATTGATGCACATCATCAATTTTTAACGAGCTACTTTTACGTGACCCGCCCACTCAAACACAGACCCATGACGTAATCACAGGCTGCTGATTGTACCTATCGGTTATGTGCATATATATATATATATATATATATATATACACGCACGCACACGCTCACACTCACATATGTATAGCCGACACATAAATAAATACACGCGCTTATGTACATATATAAGATCACATAACATGATATCATGCATGCGCTGAGGTTTAACGGCGCGACACCCATCGAATCGCATTTGCGAAATACATCAAAGTCCGATGTGTGCATCAAGCGACAAATAAGTCAATTTCCAGCACACAGCAAGGTAACGGATGTGCATGTGGCTGCCAATTTATGAACAGCCTGCACACATCAACTGAAGAGATTTTGAGTTGAATTTGGAAACCGATTTAAAATTTCAAAATTATTTCTGTTTTTCAACTGAAATGCATTTTCTTGTTTATTATTATTTATTTATTTTGATTTGCAAGCGAAGAACGTAAAATCAGATCTTAGCACAGCTCTTGAAATTTGTTGCTAAAGTTTGTTTAATTCATTTCTAGATCTATTTTTTTCTTTCTTCAAATAAAATAATTATTATACGGAAGCGTCTCCCATTCAAATTAAAATATACAATTTGAAACTTCAAAATTAAATTCTTATTCATCAAACAAGAGGTCTTAAAAAAGCGCTTTAAATTTTCTTCCAACGTTACTGAAAGTAAAAAAATTATTAATAAAATAATAATAATAAATGTAATATTAAAATAATTATTATTGTACTGAAGAGTATCCGAGTCGAATTTGATCTACGACTTTAAGCTAAAAAATTATTTCTATAATTCACATTTGTTTTTTCCATCTTTTGCAGATGAAATGCATTTACTTATTATTATTTATTTAATAAATTCAGATCTTAAAATTGCTGTCAAAGCTTTTTAAAGTCATTCCCAAATTTTATTCGTTGCAGTATAATTATTATAAAATATCTTCAAAGTTTTAAATCAAATAAAATAACTATATATATTTATAAAACGAAGAATGAAATTAGAATTGCTACAAACCTAAAACACAATTTCAAGAAATGTGATTCATAAGTTTTTTTTTAATAACAGTGGCTAACATGGTCCTTAGCCAAGAATCTAGACGGCACTAGAATACAATTAAAACTTTTAAAGTAATTCTTTATGAAAAGGCACACAAAGAGAGAGAGAGAGAGAGAGAGAGAGAGAGAAAGAAACAGACCTCATTTAGATTCCAAGGTCAAGCATTTCAATAGACTCAAGATGAGCATTTACAATGTGCTTTGTACAGAAAAAAATGTTTCAGTAAAGTTTTCATAATGGACAACAACAACAACGAGAAAAAAAATTCACTCATACAGCTGCAACTTTTTGTGGAAGTTGTTGTATAAGCGGCTTTGTAAGCATAAATTTTAATGCAACAGCAACAGAAACAGCAACCGCAAGGAGCATGCTGAAATGCTTGTTGGCTGTTGCCGTGCTTGCCTGTTACCCGTCGCATATGCAAATGACTTGTAAGTGTGCCGGGCAGCGAAAGAGAGCAAAAGCAAGGCAACGGCAGCAACAGCAGCAGCTGAGGCAGCCGCGACATCCAGGTAAATACCCTAAGCTATTAGCTGGCTTTTATTCACGCCCCCCCTTAAAACTCACATACACAAAGGTTAAGAGTTACCTTTTATGCTCCAGCTAGTAGAACCACAAAACTTAACTAGTTATGCTCGCCCATCATTTTCAGCTCAGACCCAAGAAAGAAACATCACTTTGGACAGCCAACACAAAGTGCGTCCGAAAGATGTTAATGAAGTTGCGAAGCCCACGCGGCGTATAAGTGTGGGCGAGCGTTGCAGTTGCAGAATGAGCAAAAGCAAAAATATAAAAATAAAAAAATCCGGTGTAAATTACATGGAAAAGCTAAGAAAAGTGAAAACTTTTTCAATTTGCATATTACAATAGACAGGCAGGAGCAGAATCATTGTATGCCTACACATTTATATATATTTTTGATTAATGCTTCAGCATGGGCCAATTTCATTTTAAGCGACGCACTTTCTCTACTCTGAGTGGCCTGGGCGGAAAATTGAAAATTTATTATAAGCGCACGCTGTCTCGTATGTCCTGTACACATTGTATCAACGCATGCATAAAGCATATACAATAAATTTTCATTTGTGTAACCAAACAGCAGCAGCAGCGGTAGCCGAGGCGGCCGAGGCAGCAGTGGCAACAGACCCATAAGAGGCTCATGGGGAGTTGGCAAGAAAGCGAGTTGATTGAATTGACACGACAGCCGTACTCCCAGTCCAATTCAGGCATAAAAAAAAAAAAAGAAACTACTCAGCAGCACACACACACACACACACACACGCACACAGACACATCATCGCAGGCAGTGTCTCTTTGGCTTCTTGAAACATGCCTGCCACCTGCTCGCTCTCACCTTTGATATTTACGCTTGCTGCCGCAGCAAACCTGCAAAATTGAATGAAAATATTAAAAAAATATAAAAGAATACAACTAACACATATGTGTATGTATATCAGTCCTCCTCCTCCCTTCTTTTTTTTATTTTTGATATTTTTATATAAATAATAATTGAATTTTACTGCGCATTTTTCATTTATTTGTGAATAATTTCATTTATGAGCAAGCGGCGCAAACTTAAAAATGCGTAAAAGGCGTCCAAATTTTATTATGCGCTGCTGACATTTAAAAATCCAGCCCGTTTGCTTCGTTTTGCCTGCTCAGCGCCCGTTTCTGCCTCTCTCACTTTTCGGTTTTGGCTTTTTATGCTGTGCACGCAATAAAACGAGCATATTCAATGTAGACATTAGTTAGCTGAGATGTCATTTAGCTGAGATACAGTGGAGTGCGTACTAAAATCTTATCGCCATCTGAAGTATAAAATCATTGGAAATACATAAATTTATATAAAAATTTGTATTTAAATGATAGAAATACATGTGTTCAAAAATATATAGTTAATATTATATTAAATTAAAATTAAAATGTAAAAACAAATCTAATAAGTAAACAAAATTTATAAAAGCACAATTATTTTTTACTTATTCGATTTCAGATTAGATTTATTTTTTAATTTTAATTTTAATCTAATTATAGTATTAATTATATATTTTTTCCCCAAAGACTCCAATCAAATAATATTGACCAATTTGTATTTTGAAGAAATTAAGTTTCTCCTAGAATTAATGAGTGTCTTTTGTCCCATGCCCAATAGCAATAGAGAAAACTCTTTTCAAACTGTGAGCGAGTATTGTAAAGTCACTTGTAAATTTGTTAAATTTTTTGTTTCGTTTGCTGTTATTCTTTTGTTGGCTTTTGTTGCTTCACCATTTGGGCCCGCAGCGTTGACTTTTCTGAATGCTGCTTAAATTGAGGAGTTACTTATAATATATTTTCAAAGTTTAACTCAGTTAAGTGTAAAGAAAAGAAAAAAAAAAAAGAGAAAAAAAATAGAAACACCACAGCAAACCTGTTGCAGACAATCCCCAAGCAATTTGATGAGGCGCACTCTTAATATATTTTTATCTCCCAGGGGCTACCTTTGTAGAGCAGCTCTCCTACGCTGTGGCCTGGCTCGATGCTCATTAATTTTATCAAGTGTCGCGGCTATGTACATGACCATATCAAATGGTTTTCAGCATGCGAGGCGACAACCACATAGCCCCCACCACTTGGCCCCCAATGCAAAAGGTCAACGCTGACTTGTCGGCTGCACTTTAAGCCTTTGCATCGTTGCGGCACGGGCAGGCGAGCTGGCGAGCAGGGCGTGTGGGGCTTATCCTGAGTTTTTGCGGTTAGCCATCTGATGCACTTAAAGCAACGGTAAACATGCACAAGATTTGCAAATCTGACAGACACACATCAAGAGCAACACGAAATTAAAAGGTCGCCCGATGTCGCACCCACTTATCGTGCAAATGCCAAACGTTCTGATAGCAAAAAATAAAAAAAAAAATAGAAGGAAAAAGAAAAACAAGGTACCAAGCGGATGTATGTTAAGACAATGCCAACGAAACGAAACTTTGTGTTAGTAGGATAACATGATGCTCCTTGTAATGCATTTGGAATTATCGTCCTACTATGCATCTAAAGCTTCCACCAAAATATTTAATACTGCCATTAACGTGATGAGCCAAAAAAAAAAAGGTTGGATAAATGTATTTGAATGAATATAAATTGGCTGTCAGTTAGGAAATTATTCAGACAATGCGCATATTGGGCATGCGATGCGATGCTCATGAATCCAAGTCAGCCCACGGGGTTTTGTGCTTTGATGAACAAAAGCAGGAGGCGAATGAGACTAAATAGCTGAAGGAAAAATTAAGTATCTGTCTGTAGGTAGGTTTGGCCGCATACATACATGGCAATATTAAATATATATAATATAACAGAAAGTATACAAAAGAGATACAGTCGTATGAAAAATAAAAATATATAAAACATAAATAAAAATATATAAAATATAAATAAAAAAATATATGTTTAACATTTTCAGTGTCTAGATTATATAGTTTATATAATACCTTTTTGTCATCGTGATCATGAATATATATATGCATAAAATAAATAAATAATAACATAAAAATTTATAATATATTATAAATAAATACGAATAGTTGCAGAAAATGTATACGATATATATTAAAAAGATTCAGATCGTATATATATATATATATATATATATATATATATATTTAAAAGCTTAATATTACATTATATATTATAAATTATGTGAAATCAATTGAACATTTTAGCCTGTGCCTCGCCCAATAAATTGCAATGTTGATTACAGAAGTTTCTCATTAATTATACCCTGATCCCATTGAAAATTTTATTTAGAAATTTATAAAACTATACGGGCTAGAGGGCTTTCATTCTTGTAAAAATTGCAATTGAATAGCCCCGAAACTATTTAATTAACTAGATATTCTAGGTAAATTGAACTGCCAGTTAAGCTGGCTTATGTGTTTTTAGTCAGTTTTTTTGTTGTCAGCAACCGCAAGAATTCATTTATCAAGTGGCACTTACTTTGCATTGTTCCTAAAAACAATCACATAACTATGGCATTTTCATGCCACAGCAGGTTTTTACCTATGCTGTTTGGTGTGCAGAACACTCACACACACACACACACGCACACACACACAGGCAGTGACACAAAATAAACTGCAAACAGGACACAAAGGCACAATGGCAAAGGCTACCTATGCGACTTTGTTGCAATGGCAGTACAAGTGACTGCTTGGACTGGTTGACTGACTTTGACAGGAGCAACAGCAGCACCAGGCAGGACTATAAATAAGATACGAACATGTGTTTCACTGCAACTGTAACTGTGTGAGTGTGTGTGTGTGTGTGTGTGCATAAAATTGAAAGAACTGTGTCACGCCTTTATTTGCTTATAAAACAGACCAGAAACAACGACAAGCTGCTGTTGCCATTGTTGTTATTACTGCAGTTGTTGTGCCTGTTATTATATTCAACTTTTGTGTCACACTATCTACTTGTGAATGTGTGTGTGGGTGTATGTGCGTTTCCTGTTGCATGCTCGACTTTTTGCCTGAACATTTCCGCTTCCTCTTATTTAATATTCTGTACATAGTATATTTTGACAATGTTTTTCGCTTTGGCTTTTCCGAAACCCTAAAATTTATAACTAAGCCAAATGCCAAGAGGCTCATGAATGGTTTATATTTGTACATCTTATACCATGATTTCGTTATGGCATACCTGTTGCCCGCTCAAAATAAGAAGCTCAATAAATACATAAGCATAACACATGCCATAACTTTCGACTATACAGTTGCAATCTAGCTGCAAGTGCTGCATAAGAATTAAATTTATTATATGATATGATTTAACATGCATATGAGATTGATCCAATCGCACTCGTCGGGCGCTGAGCTTGAGCTGTCTTATGGAACTTGTGCGTTAATACAATTGCTTAAAAATAACCTATTACATCTGATTGTGCCTGGAATGGGATTATTTAGTATATAATACTGTAACGGTTTCACAAAGTCACAAAGTATTTAATGATGGTATTACATTAGCCCCACTTGCTTAATACCTAAAAATAAATAGCTAACTAAAATACTACTTATCGAATTATGTACATACACACATACATACATACATACATACATCAGTAATCTATGTTGATTGCCAGCTCACACAGCAAAATATGTTGCTCGATATCGAGTAGCCATAATTTGTTGCCTCTCAATTATTGCACAACGGAGAAAAAACGTTTTGCACACATTGCGGCTGAAGCACCCAATTTGCTAAGCATCGTTCGCCGGTGTCCCTGTTTGGTGTTTGCTTTCTGCTCTTATCAGTTCGGAATTGGGCAATTTATTGCACATCGCGGCTGTATGTTTGTGTGTATTTATGTATATATTCATGGTATTGTTATGTACACGATTTCAGTCATTAAAATGCGATTTCGTTTCGCTTCGCCTTTGAGCAAAGAAAAATACTACAGGTGCAGTACGTTGAACCAGCCACCTAGCGTCAGTTCAAAGTGAAAGGAAATTGCTTACCGTTCTCAGCATCAGTTACCGTTCTATTTTTAGCAAGAACGTTGACTGTATCACAGGGAATTTGCTGGTAGCAAGTTCAATGCACACACGTACATGTAGTTTAGAGTTTGCAAATCAGCGTTTGCCATCAGGTTAATCCCCTCAAAAGGTTGATTAGCGTTAAGGGACACAATGACTTGTAATACAAAACATTCACAGATAAGCTTAAATTGCAAAGACATAGCGCGCAAACCTTTCTCGATAAATGCTCTCGATTGGCAAAGATATTAGTATTTATTTATGGCAAAAATTGAATTTGGTATTTGACCGACATTGAACTATTACTACACTTTTAAGGATTTATTAGGTGATTACTGTCTTTTAGTTTATTAATACACAAAGTAGCAAGAACTTGACAAATTAATATACAGAGTTAGCCTTGTTTTAGTTTTTCTCATAATCAAAAAAAAAAAAATAGTGAAAATGGAAGAGAATTGGAAAGATTCTGCTGACGATTGGCGGGACTCACCCTTTTTTGTTGTACTTTACGAGTATGCGGTGAAGAATGCCGGCTTGCCCTCTGATATGGGAACACTGATCGCCTATGTGCTGCTCTTCCTCGTCACTTGGTATATGGTAATCTGGGCAGCACGCTTCGTTCTCTCACTTATCTGGCCTGTAATCTTCTGTGTGTCAGCGCTATTCCTGTTTCGGTTTTTGCGCGCATATGATAAGGAAGATCTGTTGGACATGATCTTCCAGGGTATCACCCTGATTGCGGATACTATAGTTTTAGTTTTGTCGAAGACACTTGAATTTTTCTTGGGTTTCTTGCACTGACTATAAGGATGCATTCCAAATTCTTGTACTTACCTTAACTTATTGTCATCTGTTGTCTCAAAATTCGGAATATTTCAAAATATATATATACATACATATATTTACCAAATTATTGGTTTGTATTTATGGTATTTACTTTTGTTATGGTATATAGATATGCGTTAGTTATGGTCACACTAGTAGCCCGGCAAAGCCTGACAGATTTATTAAAATAAAAAGTTGTGAAATTGCAAGCGAAATTATTGCTACTGTTTACGAACGATAATAAAATATTCAAAATAAACTATTTTCATGCGCAAAAGTGTGGTGTTCTACGTTCTAAGTTCGCTTATAAACAACTTATTCATTTAATAATTTCAACTTATTAAACATAAAAACAATCAACAAAGAATTTATTTATAGATTCTTTAGTGCCTTGAAACGTTCGTCAATTCGCGTCTGTTTGACAAATTTAGCAGCATATAATTTTCTGGTAAGTTCCATGACAAAAAAAATGTATATATATTTTAAAATATTCACTAATCATTTAAATATGCAAAGCTCTTCCAAAATGCCAATCATACGCTTGGAATCTTCCGACAAGGAAATTTTTGATACTGATATCGAAATCGCCAAATGTTCAGAGACTATTAAAACGGCACTCGAAGATTTGGGCGATGAAAGCGATAATAGCGTTTTACCTCTGCCGAACGTGACCTCGGCCATTCTTCGCAAGGTGCTCCATTGGGCTACCTACCACGCACAGGACGATGCTCAGCAACCGCAGGAGGATGAAAATAAGGAGAAACGCACTGATGACATTTCATCTTGGGATGCTGACTTCCTAAAAGTCGACCAAGGTACCTTGTTCGAGCTCATTCTGGCGGCTAATTACTTAAACATTCAAGGCCTACTGGATGTTACCTGCAAGACTTGCGCCAATATGATCAAAGGCAAATCGCTTCAGGATATTCGTGAGACTTTTGGCATAGCCAACGACTTTTCGCCATCTGAGGAGGAGCAAGTGCGTAAGGAGAATGAATGGTGCGAAGAGAAGTAAAAGCATCAGTTTTTTAATATACTATTTAAAAATGTCGAAATAAATGTTTTTTGCTTGTTAAATAATTGAATTGTCACAAAGAATGGATGTATTTGCATGCATGGGATTAAAAACAGTTTCCGAATGCATTTACATATCGGTATATATTTGAAATGAAAAATCGTAGTATGCAGTCGCCAGATGGCGCTAAAATTTCAGCTTACCTACTTTTCCTACCGCGTGATTGCTGGTATTATTTTCGTGTAAACTATGTTTTTTGTACACCCACAATTTGGTCACACTGCGCTTGAATTCGCCGGAAAAAAAAGACCAACTAAACTAAGTTTTTGATCAGGATTGGCGCATTGCAAAGAATTTTGCAATAAAATTGTTGAAATTTTGTAGGAAATTGCATATTAACGCCCTCCACAAGCACAACTAAATAGTTGTGTGACAGAATTCGACATAAACACAAACATATTTTGTTGGTGAAAAAACAGGCGGCGACAGCGACTGCGGCAGCGGCGGCGGCGGCAACGCAACACACGCGACTTGCAAGCAGGCAAAATACGGAGGAGGACGACGATTAGACCAAGTGGCTTGGCTCTGACTGAGTGTGCGTGTGTATATACATGTGCAATTCGTGGATAGATTGAAGCACAATAACAAGAATAACAATGGACGTATACGACGTAAGCGACGATCTGATCAAAAATCTTAGCAACTGCAAACTGATTCGCATCATATCCGGCAAATTCAATGAGCTCAAAGAGAACTACTCGAAGGTGAACTTCGTGGAGCATGCATTGATTGACTTTAAGTACATTGAAAAGATATCCCAAAATGTAATATTGCGGGAAAACAAATGCAACAAGCGCAGTGTCGAATTTCGTATGTTGGGCAACGAGCAGTTTTCCCTAAAGAATAGAAAATATTTTCAGGCAAGTAGTAAAGTGACTATATTGAGTTTCTAAAAAAAAAAAAAATAAAAATAAGTTTAATCCTGCAGAATGACGATTGATAATACTAAAATTAATGAAATAGTAAAACTGTTCTAGTTACTTTGTTCTTTGTCGATAAATAGCCTTTGACTTGTGGCCTAGTAATCAAACGAACGATCCTCTCTCCATAGGCACTGGAATTATATAATAAGAGCATTTGCTATGCGGAGCCAAACTCGGAAAATTTGTCAATTGGATACGCTAATAGGTCGGCGGTATTTTTTGAGTGCAAACGCTATCGCGAGTGCTTGGCCAACATTGAGCTGGCGCGTAAGGCCAACTATCCGGAACGTCTGCGGCATAAACTTGACAAGCGTGAACGCGACTGTCAGCAGTTGGTGCAGCAACAGCCGCCGGATATTGTTCCATATAATTTTAATATGAGCTTCGAAGCACACCCGCAAGTGCCATTGATAGCTAAATGCTTGGAGATGCGCGAAACTGCGGACGAGGGCAGGTTTATAGTGACAACGCAGGATCTGGTTGTCGGCGATTTAGTTGCTACGGAGGAGCCGTTCTGCTCATCCCTATTGGCGCCCATGCGATACATTAGATGCACCAACTGCAAAGAGGAGCACCATCTAACGCTTATACCCTGCGATAACTGTTGTTCTGCCATGTTCTGCTCGGAGGAATGCAAGAAGATCGCCAATAGCTCGTTTCACAAATACGAATGCCCCATCATTGACCTATTGCATCGCATGTTCAACAAAATACATAGCATCGCTTTACGCACCACGCTGGGCGCCTTGGATCTTTTCGGCAGTATTGAAGAGCTAATGGCGTACTGTGAGCAGCCGCAGAATCAGAACAAATCCGTATTCGATCTGGATTACACGCAACTGACACCGCAGGAGCATTACCGGGCCGTACACGGCATGGTGACGAATCAGCACTTGCGCTCCGTATCGGATCTCTTTCAGCGCTCGGTTGTCTGTGCTATCCTCAAGCACTTCATCGTGGAGAAAACGCCGCTAAAGGATTATCTCGGCGGCGAGGAGGGACGCAACTTCTTTACGGACCTACTGTTTAGGCACTTGCAAACATCATCATCGAATATGCATGGCATCGATCTCGTCGAACAGCCGAACGAGACCAAGGACGACCAGTCGCATTCATCCGGCGCCTATGCGTTTCTCTCCCTGCTCAATCACGCGTGTGCACCCAATACCCTGCGCATCTACGAAGGCGTCAAGGCCTATTTGTTTGTGCTGCGACCCATCAAGGCCGGCGGTGTGCTCTACGACAACTATGGGTAGGATAAAAACATTTACCATTGGCCGTAAAATAGAATTTATAATGAACATTTCATTATTGCAGCGGACATTATGCAGTGTTTGACAAGAAACAACGCCAGGAGCGGCTGTCCATGCAGTATCGGTTCAATTGCAAGTGCGAAGCATGCGAAAAGGATTATTTGAAATATGGAACTTTGCCGCTGAATGCTTCGGTGCCGGTGGTGGCAAACGAAACGGACTTTAAGCTACTGGGCGCCTACGACTTTGATTTTGCATTGACGAACTATCAGAAGTACTGTGATTTTCTGACGCAAAACGCTGCGGCTTTCCCCTGCACCCAGATCAGCTCTGCCGAGGAGTGCCTCAAAATGGCGTTGCATATCATGGTGGATGCGGTGCCCCTGAAGGCGAAAATGTAATGTGTCCGAGACACAATGCACAGACTGCTTCGCCACCCGCCATCCCACCATTTTCACAAGGCGAACTACTGAATATATAAATATATTAATATATATAAATATATTTATATCTATAAATATGGACGAACAAGCAGTAATTATCACTAACTATAATTTGTTGCCATGTTTCCATCATTTGTGGCACCTACGGAAGTTGTTGATTTTGAAATTGGCATGCAAAAAATGAAACACCCAGTACGATTCTTTAATATTTATATATATTTAATTTTGAATTTCTATTTTTAATGATTTTATTGAAATATCTTGTTTAATTGTTTTACAAATACCTAAAACGAAATCGCACACTAAACAATTGACAAAATATTTTCGTCAGCAGAAATGTAAGAAGAAAATTGAAACTATAAAACAGTTCGCAAGCTCAAAGATTTTTTGTAATGTTGTTGGATCGATCACCAATGTCTTCGAAACTGCAAAAAGAAAAAAAAAAACACTTTGTAATTATTTTACAAACAAAAATACATTTTTTAATTATGCATTATATGCGCTTGCATTCTTTACACGCTAGATGGCGCTTCGTGAAATCGCCTCGTTCGCACTTCAATGCATTTTGCTATACAAGTCGATCAGTTGCTGATTTAGCACTCCGCCAGCGCGATTCGCTGTGGGCACAAGCTCCTCGGCTTCGGTGTTGGTACTCAGCAGCTGGACAAATTCACAGCCCGAGGCGTTGGGGTTACGCTGCGCCTGCGATGTTGCCGCCGCCGCGCTATTATCCATGTCCGTAAAGAGAATGCTAGAGAATGTTTGCTCGAACTGCTTCTGGACTTGACGCGCATCCATGGGCAGTAAATCCTCGCCAATTGCGGGCTGTGTCGGATTAATATTCAGCTGTGCTGCTAGTTGATCGATGCGATTTGGTTCGCGTTGCTGTTGCTGTTGCTGCTGTTGGGTCATTTCGTTGTTCTTCATGTAGATGTTGTCGCCAATGCATTGGGCATAGTCGTCGTAGTGGCTCAGATCCAGCGGAGTCAAGAAACTGCCGTCCATGGCCTGAAAGCCCAAACGTATGAGCAGGGATATCTTAGTGTTGAAGCACTCCAGCCACGCCTTGTTTGTGCGGTAAATCGACAGCTGTTGCTCCTCGCCGCAGGCATTCCAGAAATCCAACAAGGTATTCTTACTGAAATCGATGAGCATATGTCGCTTCGCATCCGGATAGAGTCGGCCAATGGCGTCCAGGTGCCGGAACGTTATGTCCAGCAAGTGATGCTGGTGACGTGAGACAAACAGCTGCCATTTGTACATCATGGTCATCAGATTCCACAGCTTCTCCATGGAGGTCTCGTCCAGGCGCATTAGCGAACAGGTGGCTATGTCGTTCAGCATGAATTTGCAGTGATCGGCGGTCAGGAGCTGGGCATTGCTATGCATGGACCCATTGATGAGCGACTCAATGAACTTGGGCTCCAACAGCACCGTCGTCACATCGTGTATGACTGCGAAAAGTGAGCCAATTGACTGGAGGAGCTCAATTAATGGCGCTCAGCTCGACTAACCTTGAAATGACTTGTCTGCAGCAATTTGCTGGGCCTTTAGACGCTGGTCAATTACGTAGAGCGCCTCACATCCCAGATTGACCAGTATGAAAACGTTGGCGCGCGGATTCAGCGGTTGGCGTGCGGACATTTTAAAGGAGCTGACGGCTGCCTGTGGACCTGCGACCGTCGATTGCTAAATATTAACTAAGCCCGCCCGGACAGGTGCTGCCGCTGTGGCGCTGCTCGCCTACCGCCGCGGCACGCGACCAACCACGAATAATTCTCACATACATTTATTTTTATTGGATTTTTCGTTTCCGTACGGTTGGACAGGGGGGTCCTGTGACGGCGACGACGATGTTTGATTGCTTTATGAGAACCCCGGGCAACGTCTTTTATCGTGCAAATAATAAAAAAAAAAAAAAAACAATGCGTTCCGTAGTCGTGGCTCAAATACCAATTAGTTAGCTGAATACTAATAAATTAATAATGCTCATATATAAATAATAATAATAATAGATAGCAGCTAATTTGAATTTTAAATAATTCTATTAAATACAGCTGACCAATCAAGTGAGAGTGCTAATATACCCTGTCTGAGTACTGCAAGAAATGCAAGCATAATAATTATGGCAGTGGCCGAAGTCAGCGGTTGGAGTTGGGTTTTATATGTGAACATTTCTTTGCCTGGCTGGCAGTCTGTCTGTTATTGATTTCTGTTTATTTTGCAAAGTTGTTTGTGTCCTTGCTTAGCTTTCAAAAGCAATGATTTTTCGAAATATATATTTTTTACATATTCAAAATGAAATTACTCCCATTTAGTGCCACGCCCATGAATTGCATTTCCATGCTAATTTACTGCTAAATGTGTAGGGGTAGCTGCAAGTGAAACACCTGCACTGCACAGACGTAGCACGGAAAAGGAAACAGGAAGTTGCGTGATTGCCCGCACAGGGCAATTAGCATACAACGTCGACGACGTTTAAACTTTTAAAATTCGTGGCGCGTAGCAGTCAGTGGTGGCACTGCAATGCGGTCACTCTAATATATTTTTGGTATTTTCATAAAACAATTCTTAATAAATAAGAAATTTAATAAATATTAAATAAAAGTAGCAAATTTATTTCATTCTATATATTTCTTTATTTAATATATTATTTTTACTATATATGCACATCTCAAAAACTATCGATAAATTAAGCTTACACTACAAAAACAAATTACAAACGCTGTCTAGTAGAAACGGCTCAATGAAGGTGACAAGCAAAACAAAGAGGATTTAGTTTTCGTTCTCTGTTCAGTTTGGGAATCTAAGAAGAAATTAATATTAAAATAAGACATGTTGCGTAGAGCATTGCCTTCCCGGCCAAGAGCCTCTCTGCTATGCCGACATATGTCTGTGGTGGCCAAATCCCTGAAGTACACACAGCACGGCGAGCCGCAGGATGTGCTGAAACTGGTGGAGGATAAGCTGGCAGATCCTAAGGAAAAGCAGGTACTGGTCCAAATTCTGGCAGCACCCATTAATCCCGCTGACATCAATACTATACAGGGTAATTCCAAACACATTCATATCTATATACTGTGTATCTCTTATATAAACGAATTCATGAATCGCAGGCAAATACCCCGTGAAGCCAAAGTTTCCAGCTATTGCCGGCAATGAGTTTGTGGGCAAGGTGGTTTGTGTGGGCGAGCAGGTGAAGAGCCTGCAGCCAGGCACGCATGTGGTGCCACTGGCCTCCGGCCTGGGCACCTGGACCACGCACGCTGTCTACAACGAGGAGCATTTGCTTGGCATTTCAAATAAAGTGGGCCTGGCGGAGGCGGCCACCATAACTGTGAATCCCTGCACCGCCTATCGTATGCTCAAGGACTTTGTGAAACTATCGCCTGGTGATACGGTCATTCAGAATGGTGCCAATAGCGCCGTGGGCCAAGCCGTGCATCAGCTCTGCCGCGCTTGGGGCATCAACAGCGTGGGCATTGTGCGCAATCGCCCAGAGATTGCCGAATTGAAGGAGATGCTGAAGTGTCTGGGCGCCAACGTTGTGCTGACGGAGGAGGAGATGCGCACGAGCGACATATTCAAGTCGGGCCAACTAAAGCGCCCCCAGCTTGCCCTCAACTGTGTGGGTGGCAAGAGTGCGACCGAGGTGTCTCGTCACCTAAACGATCGCGGCGTCATGGTGACCTACGGTGGCATGTCGCGCGAGCCTGTGACCGTTGCTACGGGACCTCTTATCTTTAAGGACATTGCTTTCCGTGGCTTCTGGATGACACGCTGGTCCAAGGAGAACTTCAGCGCACCGGAACGTAAGCAAATGTTCCAGGAACTTTGTCAGCTAATGGAGCAGGGCAAGTTCGTGGCGCCCACCCATGAGATGGTTCCGCTGGAGAACTTCAAGGATGCAGCGGCTGCAGCGCTGAACTTTAAGGGCTTTACTGGCAAGAAATTCATATTGGACATGAGCTCCGTTAAATGCTAAATTTTTAGTTGCGGATGATCAACCATGATTGCTTTTATAATGGAATGACACTTTCCATTGCGACCGATATACGCGATTTGTTATATTTGTTTTTGAATAAATAATCGAAACTATCGATTAAGCAATTGAGTATTTTTCGGTGCGGATTTTCGAAAATTAATCGAAGATATAGATTTACGCACTTTGATTTAAATGTGGTTTTGTATTTCAGTTCATAGTTTATAACATTTCAATCTCGTTGGCTTGATATTTGAGCTGCAGTGTTATGGCCGTTGGCGAAGTGGCATCTGTAATTGTCAACTGCTGACCATCCTGCAGACCCAGTTCACCCAGCGACTGCGTTAGATTTTTGCGCGTTGCCTCCTCGATGCTCTTCACGTTGGCTATGTACAGGGTGCGCTGCTTGCCATCTGCCATGATCGTGGTAAGAGCTGGGCTCTTGAGCTGAAAACGCGGCAATTCGCACAGTTGCTTGATCACATCCTCCAGCGTCGTCGTATTGGGATCCTCGATGCTCAGTAACTGCGGCGCATTGCTGCAGGCCAAACAGCTCTCCGACTTCTCAGCCTCGTAGGTGTACGAGTAGATGCCATCCAAATCGTTGAAGTTAAAGTAGTTGGCCATGCTATCGTAGCAACTTGTGGCCAGCTTAAACACCTCCAAAGCGCAGGCAGCGGCTATCACAGCATTGGTGCTGGCCACGGCCGGAATAATGTGCTTGATAACGCCCTGGACCAGGCGATAGGTGATGCCAGTGATATTGAACTGACTGGCGCGCTCCTGAGCACGCTCGTAAATCCAGCCAATATGCTGCGGGTCGTCGCCGTCCAGCGGCGCATTGAAGGGGTTCTCCTTGTCCCATTGAATGATCTTTACATACTCCACGCAATGCTCTGGCAGACGCGGCGTATTGGCGATCGTGCACAGTGGATAGTTGACTTGTGGCGGGAAGAGATCCAAGGTGCATTCGATGCAGGCAGTGAAGCCGGGCAATATGACACGAGCATTGCCCTTGAATCCCTCTGTGCCGCCATCAATCATTGGTATGATCGAGGAAACATCTAGGCTGTTGTCCTCTTCGTAGCGCAGCATTGAGAGCAGCATACCATTGATCCAGCGACGTGCCACAATCGAGTCAAGGCCGCAAACAATGATATGAAACTTCTGATAGAATGACTCATCGAAATCCTGAATCTTGGCAAAGTGAGGTGTCACCCTGCATGTGGGTACGCGTTTGTTGATGAAGCGCGCGGCGCATTCTGCTTTGGATGAACCGAGGTCTGTGCGACGGAAGAGAAACTGACGGTTCAGATTTGACAGTTCAATGGTGTCCATGTCAATTACATGTAAATCACCAAAGCCCATCAATGCTAAGTCTTTCAGGAGCTCGCAGCCCAAGCCGCCGGCTCCAATGACGAGCACTTTGCATTTTGTTTGTAGAAAATCCAAATTATCCGGCGACGGAGTAAAATCATCTTTGCAAAATAAACCCTCACGTTCCAACACATTCCGCACTCCGTTCCAGCGCTTGTTTTGCAGCGCAAGAGCAGGATTGGGTGGCGAGGCGACTGACATTCTCAAAGTTTGCAGATTAAAAGCAGCACCAAAATAGTATTTAATACAAACACAAAAACACGCTAAAAAATGTTAATAAAATACCAGAACGAGTTTTATAAGGCATTTGAATTGCAACGCATTAACAACTGAGTATGCTTATACCATGCCATTTTGATTTTCTAGAATAATACAATGTAATAAAATAATTTAATATATATTATATAATAATAATGAATTAGTTAATAAAATAATTTATTTATGATAATCGCAATACTAATTGAAATAATAAAATAACGAAGTATCGATAGGCAGACATTCATGATATATACGATAGTATACATATCGCTTCTAGCACATATCTACATCGAAATTTAAAACAACGGCACATCATCGAAAAGAGTCGCGTCCTTTGCCGCGTGCTTCTTCTTTGCTGTACTTATTGTAGTAAATAAGATATTTTTAAAAGTTTGGGAAATAAGAGTGAAAGTGGATTATTTAAATATTTAGAAATTTGTGAAGACCTATAAAATTGACTTTTAAATTGCTGCAGTCGAATTGGCGCACATTTAATTAAAATGACGCTCTCAGTGCTGGCGTCGTTTGACGATCTGCGACGCTGCATGCAGGTGTTGACAGAAGGCACCGCCGAGGAGGGTGAGTTGACGTTAGAGAAATACAATAAATTTAACTAAAATTGAGAACGTTTCCATCGTACAGAATTCCTCAGCTTTCTACGCATGTTCGAGCAGTATCACGAGAAATGCAATGGCTTCGCCACTCAAAATGCGCGGCTACAAACGGAACTGGACAAATCTTTGGCTAAAATGGGCGACCTGGAGGGCAAACTGTATCATGCGCGACGTATTATTGATACGGAAATCAAAGCGCGCCGACAAGCTGAGCACGAGCGCGATGCCATGGAAAATAAGATAATGGCCGTAGCAGATCTGTTACGCCACGAGCGCAATCTCAATAACGAAACACGCGATAAGCTGGCTTTTCTAAACACTCTGCATCCAGAGTCAACGCGAAAACGCAAATCCTTAAATACATTGCATGAGGACAAGTCGTATGGCGACATTAATTCGACGGGCTCTCTGCTCTCCGATTTATCCATAACACATTCCGAAGATGATTTTCTCGATGTGCGTCGCTCCAAGTCGTGGCGCGAACACCGTCCATCATTGCCCAAGAATCCGGTGCCATGTGTGGGCAACAAACGATCCCGCCTTAGCACTGGGCATAATAGCAGCAATTTGGGCACACCGACTATTGGCACTGCCACCACCACCACCGCAACACGTCGCTCGGGACATGTCGATCACCACACACTGGACGTCGGCCAGGGCGCGGAGCGCTTCTGTGCCACCACCAAGGTGACCATACCACAAGATGGCCAGGGTGTCATACGTGCCGAGTCAACAATTGAATCATTGCCATTGATTATGGGTCAGGAGCGCACTGTCGATACTCAGTCTACCTCAACGCCACGTCGTCGTTCGACCGTCAAGGAGCCCACGGCGCCGCCGCTAACGCCACTTAATGCCATGGCCATGGGCATGTCGCCGGCACAACAGAATCGTCTCATGATGCGCAAGCACAGCTTCAGCCAGAAGACCTTCTTGCGTGGCGACAACTGTGTCCAGTGCCAAAAGCGGTACAGTCAACGACCCCAACGAAACTAGTCGCTCACTAAATTCACTCATTTCAATTTTGTTTTCAGCATTCGCTTTGGGTCGCTTGGCTTGCGGTGTCGTGACTGTCCGGTGCGCTGTCACATCGACTGTCGCCACCTGCTCACAGTCAGCTGTGTGCCGCAGTCGGGCACGCCCACAACAAAGACGGAGCTGCATTACCTCAGTGATTTTGCGCCGACGACTGCGCCCATGATCCCGGCACTGATCGTGCACTGTGTCAATGAGATTGAGGCGCGTGGCCTTGGTGAAGTTGGCCTCTATCGCATGTCATCCTCGGAACGCGAGTACAAGGCACTGAAGGAACAGTTTCTGCGTGGCAAGGTCACGCCACATTTGGGCAACACCGACATTTATGTGCTCTGCTGTTGCGTGAAGGACTTTTTGCGCACCTTGCGCGAGCCGCTCATACCCACCAGTCAGTGGAAGGACTTTGCCAATGCCGTCCAGAATCCAGACAACAAGTTGTCCGAGCAGCTGCTTTATAAGGCAGTGGAGCAACTGCCTCACGCGAATCGCGACACTATGGCATTCCTCATGCTGCATTTCCAGCGCATTGCTGAGTGCCCAATCGTAATGATGCCTATTGATAATATGTCCAAGATATTCGGGCCCACAATTATGGGCTATTCATCGCCCAATCCGGATCAGCATGCCCTCTACACGGAGGTCTTTACGCAAACCCAAGTTATGAAGGCGCTGCTGGAACTACCTGGCACCTTTTGGCAGCAATATCTTCCCCTGGAGCCATCGCCACCAATGGTTCCCCCGGGCAGCGCCGTCAAGCGTGTGCCCAGCAACACCCGAGATCTATTCTCACTCTACGGTATTTAATGAATGAATTTTTATCTATTGAATGGTTCTTATAATCTACGTTATTCCTCAGCTACTCCACTGAAGGGCACCATGAAGAAGCGGAAATGTAACGCCACTCCCCCAATGTCTGCGCATAAGAAGTAAAGGATCCATACCAGCATCCTCCGTCCGTTAGAGACTATATCTTATGCATCGCTGGCGTGCTTACTTAACTTACAAAATTGAAATTTTCCATTTGTTTGCACTAAATAAGTGTTTTCTTTGAAAGTAATTATATTTCTTTAATTAATTATCTCTTACTTTGAACTATGAAATCTCTTAACAATTTATTGAATTTAACATTGTATAATACAAATAAACATGGCAAAAGGCTAATCAGTTTAAACGATCAAAACATAATTCTTATTGGAGAGACATTTACTTAAAACTTTTTTAATGCATTGAACTAAAAAATATTGAAAGATTAACAGCTCTCTTGAGTTTTGAGCAGAATCGAATAAGAATCTATTTCAAAAGTATCGCTTCATAAAATATATCGATAGTCGCACAAATAACAATAGTTTAATTGAAATATATAGTAACATATGAAATGGTTGTAAGTTGCGAGTCTCTCTTTTCTAAGCATTGAAAATTTCTAAAAATGTAAATAACTATAAAAACGTTGTTGGTATTTTAAGTAAATAAGCATTACTAGCATAAAATGCTTATAATTGGTTTTATATATTATTAATTTAAGTGCTTCTAAAAATTGACATGAGTGTTGCATATAAACCTATATTTATATTTAATTAACTGAAGTTAGTAATAGTTAGTTTAAGATGTTCAATGTTTGTTTGAGCCGGACAACGTTAGTTTGAGATGGACCAGAAACATATTGCGTATCTATGAGCGGACTGGAACGAATTTCGATTATTTCTGCTTGAGTTTTACCACCACCACTTTCCAGCCGGCTCCAAGCATCGCGCGATCACTGCGCAATGCTCATTCCTGCTCCAGCATTCACAACGTAAGTAGCATTAACATCGAGATTTATATTCCTAGAATATGACAAATAAAATTGTGTTCTATGCAAAGCAGGTGTTAAAATGGCCAACATTGCAAAACTGTTTACTGTGCGTGCACAAACTTTGGTCCAGGCTGCCGCCCGTCAGCCACAGGTGGCGACTCGTTTCAGCAGCACTTGTGAGTATTGTCCACCCACAAATACAGATGAAGTACAAAGTCCACTTTTTGTGAACCTGTTAATTAAAATTAATAGTATTAGAGCTGCCGCATAGCTATTTTTTTTTTATTGTCCACAAGCTGCGAACAAGCAAGCAAGCAAGCAAAAAAAAAAAAAACATTGATTACGTAACGTGTCTGATATCAATTCGTTTGCTATCTCTTTCACTCTGCAGCTGCTAGCAACTGGGAATTCATTAAGACCGAAGTGGCTGGAGAGAAGAAAAATGTTGCTGTTATCACATTGAACCGCCCCAAGGCACTGAATGCTTTGTGCAATGGCCTCATGAAGGAGCTGTCCACAGCTCTGCAAGGATATGGCAAGGACAGCAATATTGCCGCCATTGTGTTGACTGGCAGTGAGAAGGCCTTTGCCGCGGGCGCTGACATCAAGGAGATGGCACCCAACACATACTCGCAATGCATTCAGGGCAACTTCCTCAACGACTGGACTGAGGTGGCGCGCACCCAGAAGCCAATCATTGCCGCTGTCAATGGCTACGCCCTGGGTGGTGGCTGCGAGCTGGCCATGATGTGCGACATCATCTATGCGGGCGAGAAGGCCAAGTTTGGCCAGCCAGAAATCGCTCTGGGCACCATTCCCGGTGCTGGTGGCACTCAGCGCTTGACCCGCGTGGTCGGCAAGTCTAAGGCTATGGAAATGTGCCTGACTGGCAACATGATCAATGCCCAAGAGGCCGAGAAGGTCGGTCTGGTCAGCAAGGTCGTGCCAGCCGACCAGCTGCTCGGCGAGGCCGTCAAGCTGGGCGAGAAAATTGGCACTCACTCGAGCCTGATTGTGCAACTGTGCAAGGAGTCGGTGAACACTGCCTACGAAACCACTCTGCAAGAGGGTCTCAAGTACGAGCGTCGCACCTTCCACGCCACATTCTCGACGGTAAGCGAACTGATTGCGTAACACACGAATTTTTATATAAATATTTTTATTTTTTTCGTTTGATAGGCTGATCGCAAGGAGGGCATGCAAGCCTTCGTGGAGAAGCGTCCGGCCAAGTTCATCAACGAATAGATTGAGAATAGAGCGAGAACCAACTTAAAGCCAGCAATGCATTTATAAAGTCAAACCTGTTTATACGCAAATAAAATACATGTTAAATAATTTTTTAAATTAATTATTAATATTAATATTATTATTAATATTAATTAATCACTTTAAAAACAAAATGAAAATGTTAAAATGTCAAAATAATCGAGTGCAAGTGATCCCGAATATCCTGAATATACATATATATCCTTTAAAGGCACAGCTAGTTAGATTGTCAGTTGATCTATGTTCACATTTTAGTTACTTAATTTATGACCACATTTTAGGTGCTCATCGATCAACTGACAGCCAATCAAAAATGTGCCAAGCATTTATATACATAAATATTCACGGACAAAGATTATTATCAACATCATGCGAGCATTTGTCCGTTGACTGATTTAGCTTCTTGCATTGCAATGCGTTGCTCCGATAATAGTTCTTGAGTTGCATTTTCTGCCATGCGGCCTTTATTTCTCTAATGTATGGTGGATCCGCTTCCGTTTTGCCCAGACAAAAGACCTTGCAGGTGGCACAAGGGCATTTCGCTGGGTATTCTATGGGCTCTGCCTTGGGCTTTCTGTGATAGCGTCGCACGACAATTGGCTTTATATTTTCGGACACATAGATCTTCTCCAATTTTGTGGCTAGGTTGTATCTCTTATTTTTGGGCGTTTTCTCGACGCGGGGCCACTTCGTTTGCCACGTTTGTGTCTGCGCCTCAAGCACAAAGTTGCGCGGAATTTTTTTCTTTGCCGGCGACTTGTCGCGAACTTCGACAATTTTCATTAAATTTGTTATTCTAGATGCCAGCTTCAAACGTCTAGTTTCTAAATAGCTCAACCTCTTGAAGTTAAAAGCGTGCTTGCTTATTTTTTTCGGCTGTTCAGTTCGACTTGGTACATTAAGAGGAGCAGACGACACGATCGGCTCGAAAGCATATCTCACAGTAGTTTCAGCAGTTTTGATGTTCTCGCTGCTCCCGACGTTGCTTTTGCTCTTTTTCTTATTTTTGCTTTTGTTCGAAGGCTTTTTGGAAAGTGAGAGATTTCGGAACTCATAAATCTGGCGAAGCCCGGAATCAAATGGTTCCTTATAAGGTTCGATAGATGCATCAGTTCCAGTCTCAGTAAGCGGTCCATAGAGCGAAAGAATGTAATTTGGCTCATTCAGAGACTTAGCCTTGTTATCGTCGGCCAGGGACTTCGCGGTCACATTGGTGGCAATGGAAATACCACTAAAAGTGCGCGAAAGCAGTGTATTCGTATCGCAGTCTATAATGGGCCATTCTCTTAAATATTTTTTATAACTGGCCTCCTTTTGCAGATCCCGCAATATAGTTTTCAATTTGCTGACCAGCTTTGGGGTTTCCTCTGCTTTCATCGCTTCTTTTTCATCTGGGATATTGCTACATATAGTTTGTCTGGAAATCGACCTTTTTGCTGTGTGGACTTTATTTATATTAATTTCTCCCTTTGTCTTAAGCATTTTATTGGACTTTTTTCTTGGACAATTCTTTGGCAGCTTTTCTAAATTATTTTCTGGAATTTTTTTCTTTTCTTTTTCTGTAATTGTTTTCTTATCCTTTTCTGGAATTCTTTTGTTTTCCTTGGCATCCTTTACTATATACTCCTCTGCATCCGCCTCACTTAAATTATTTTCTGGTATTTTATTGATATACTTCGTTGACACCTTAGCAGCTAGCTTATTTAAGTTATTTATTTTTATTTCATTTATTTTATTGGCCTTCTTTATTGGACAATCCTTTGCTATCAAATTGCTTAAATTCGTTTCATTCAGCTCATCAGTTTTCTTAGTCTTCTTGATGGAATACTCCAATACAACTAAATTATTGAGTTTTTTATTTCTGCTTGCATTTTTATTATTTAAGTACTTTTCAATCTGATAATTAATGTTGGGCGGAATTTCCTTTTTATTACGTGTTTTCTTAACATTTCTCGTAGTTGCTTTTGGCTTTCTTTTAGGCTTCAGCTTTTTCTTAGCATTCTGAATCTTTTTTTTGGTTGAGCCAACTGCAGTCGGCGTGTCCGTCGCATTAGTTTCCTCGCTCTTCATAATTTCCTCGCTGTTCGTACTAAATTTTAACTTTTTTTTAACAACTTTCTTCTTTGACCTGACGAGGGGCTTCCGATGTATTTTGCCTTTACTTGATTTTACGGCATTCTCATGAAGATATTCCTTGACTTTTATATTGCTGGCGGGAGGTGGATTATGCTTAAATTCCTCTTGTTTTATTTCATTGTCTGCTATTTCTTCTTTATTGCTCTGCTCTTCTTCTATTACCTCATCTGTTTTCGAATTATTAGTAAGCAAATTATTTGAGCTTGACTTTAGCTCTTTTTCCTCATACTCTTTATAATTAGAACTATATACTGAAGATACATTTTCTAAGTCGCTCTTATGTTCCGAGATTTCTTCGACATTTTGGTCTTTTTTCTTTGCAGTTCGTTGCTTTGAAAACGCCAGAATAATGCGATAATGACGTTGTATTTCTTTCCTCTTATTTATATATTTTTGACCCTCTGTTTGTGATGTTTCCGCATTAAATTGCTCAATGCTCGATTCCACAGAGGAATCTTTCTGCTCAGCGTGCTTTTGAAAGTTTAATTGTTGGGCTCCTCGTAGCCAGCTGGGCGGAACAGATCTTGAAGTGTTCCTCAAATTGGGAGCATATTTTTTATAGTAGGGAGCTGAATTTAAAGCTAATGGCACAGATTCTAGGCAGTTGAACACAAGTTCGCCTAACCAATTCCGTTGATGACTCTGTAAATTCGAAGCATTGTGGCGACTGTCCTTAGTTCTTTTTTTGACTGCAGAACGGCATAAAAATGGGCAATGCATTTACACAATATATTTAATACACTTGAAATTTGATGAATAAACAATTCGGTAGAGTGAAAACTCATGAGCAACTCTATTGGCGGCAAATTTTTAAATAATAAATGGCGGTGTTGTAAAACGTGTAGTTCTCATGCATGCGGCATAGCAGCTTGGTAACGATAGTTTGATAACTATCGATTAGAGCGAATTGCTTATCGTTGCAGACTTACTCACACACACTCGTACACAGGCAGGCACATAATCACACTGAGAGTGAGTACAGGACGTTACAGTCAATTTACTGTTAGTCCTGCGCGCTGGGCGTTCTGTGAGAAAAGTAAAAGTGAAAATCGGGCCCTTGAATTCTTTGCGGAATATTTATTAATTATGCATGATTAATAAAATATAATTTGTCTGCGTGCCGTTTGTTTGTTTGTGCTTTGAATAACCGTTGCGATTTTTGCGGCTTTGGCGCGCGCGTCTATCACAAAGCCAGGAATCAATGTGTAAAACTATTGCCATACAGAGCAGCGTTATTTCCATTGTGCTGTAATCTATAATTGCGATATACTACAACATAGCACAAGCTTGTGTGTGTATACGGACAGTCTCACATATACAACGTCCAAGACGCCCCCGCTTTGCCCTTGAGCTGGCATAGTAAGAAGCATTCGATTTTTCACAACAAGACGTGAAAAACGCAAATAAAAACGGACATACTTACGACTGAATAAAACATTGGGGAATATATACATATATAAATATTTATAAATATACACTAAGAAATATAAGAAAAAACTCTATCACACATATATATTTATATATATAAAAAAAAAGAAAGTGATAGACGTGCATAATGGATGTGCTCAATCAAATACTCAACATTAATGCTGGTGGCGCCTATGGCGGTGGCAAGGCGGGTGGCGCCTTCGATCCACTAACGTTTGCCATGAAGCCTCAAGTAGTCATACGCGCCCTCTGTTGGGTAAGTTCTATAAAACACACACGCACACATACACAGGATATTAACGAGGGTGCTTTGTGAAGTTATGCAGAGAATCCAATTGGATTAGCATTTTAACTGCCAATAAACGCTGCGATATTTTGCAGTGGCATTTTTCATTTCAAAATGAGTAATGAAAACTTTTATTTCTATATTTTTAGTATCAATAAACCCTTTCATTGTATTAAATTCACATAGAAATTGATTTGAAATGAAATTTAATAAAATTGTGGCATTGTTAACAATTAACAATGACGGCAGACACAGCTGTGCAGGTGGTATTAAAAGTCGCACGACTATGAAAATTTGAAATAAAGGCCATTCAATATAAGCGAATGCAGTGGCCAGCAGCAAAAGCCCTTTTTAATGGCCAGCCTGTGCGTCATAGCAAAGAACAGTTAATAGACATTTAGAAAATGAGTTTGCTTTAGTTTATATTTAATAGCAATTTGTGCTGACAGAGACTCACACACACACACACACCCACACACACGCACACACACAGCAAACAGGCGCTTACACTCGTAAGCTATATTTATACAACAATGAGAAATGCTTTTTAAGTGACAAGGGGTCTGTCAGTTGGCCAAGTTTTGCCAAGGACCCGCTTTGTTATTGCAGTTGGCATTGCCTATCCCCAAGCGCTGCTTATGCTCGCTAAACTTGGCCTTCACTTGAAATTAGGTCACAAACCTGAAAATGTGTCTGTCTCCCTCCCTCCTGCTCTATCCTTCTCCCTTCTCCCTTCTCTCTCACTCTCTTTCTCTCTCTCTATCCACGTTTGTGTACTTGAACTTCTGGTTTATTGCACCTGTTCCTTAAAATCAATACGTATATATAAATATATATCTATATATTTCACTATGCAATCTGTGTGTATTATTATATTATATTATTATAAACTTTTTTCAGCTGTTCTCGATTGTTGTCTTTGGCTGCATATCCTCCGAGGGCTGGGTCGAAAAGGACGGCAAGGAGATGTGCTTGTACAATAACGATGGCATGGCCTGCAAATATGGCAATACCATCGGCATTTTTGGATTCCTCGCCTCCATGTATTTCATTGGCGGCGAGTTCATGTTCGAGCGCATGTCCTCGGTGAAGAGCAGAAAGCGTTATGTCATGGGCGACATGGGTTTCTCAGGTGCGTTAATTCAGACTCTTTGAATTTCGACTCTTGAGCTCTTATGTGTGTGCTTGCAGCTGCCTGGGCTTTCTTGTATTTCATCGCCTTCTTCTACTTGTGGTCCCAGTGGAGCTCAGCACCCATGCCACCGCTAGGCATTGGCGCCGGCAGCATGAAGACAGCTATTGTATTTTGTTTCTTTAGCATCTTTAGCTGGGTGAGTTTCGGTGTCAATCAACTCGTTATTTAAAGTGCTCTAACGCCTCATCACTTGCAGGCTTTGTGCGCATTTATGGCCTATAAACGTTTTCTGATTGGCGCCGGCGATGAATTCACCTCAGCCTTTGAGACAGATCCGGCCAATGTGGTGCACCAGCAGGCCTATAGCTACTCCATGGACAACGACAATGAGCAGTACAGCGCCTCGCCATTCGGTCAGCCTCAGCAGGGTAAGCTTCAAAATAAATATAAGAAAAAAAACTTGCTTTTATTTTTATTAAATTACTTCTTCTTCTAGGCATGGAGCAGCAGTCGGGCATGGAGTATCAGCAACCCACCTACTAAGCGTATCTCTTAGCTAGTTGTGCCACTTCTCCGTTGTCGACACACACATTTTTTGGTAGTGCAAATGGCAAATACAATTTTTACACCAACTATAACTATATATCTAGTACACAATGTTGGCTTAACTTAATACACCGATGTCAAGCATATACAAACAACAACAACAACAGCAACAATAACAGCAACAACACCATTTGCTTAAGCAGGGAAAAAAATACGAAAGCAGCAAGCAAATCTGCTCAGTTAATAGCCCTATCCTTATACAGAATAATATTAATGATAATAATTTATAAGCTAGCCCCTAAGTTGAGTGTGCAGTTTTTGTAGTGAAAATTTGTTGCAATATATACGACTATGATACATACATATTATATGCTAAATAATATATGTATATGTATATATACACACCCATATATATATATATATATATATATATATATATATATATATATATATATATATATATATATATATATATATATATATATATATATATATATATATATATATATATATATATATATATATGTATATATATATATATATACTTATGCTTTAAACGTTGTTAGTTATTTAGTATTGATATTTCTTGTGCAAGTCCCTGGCCCTCTGAGTCGAGCTGAGCTTAGGATTTGGCTTCATAAAAGAATGCAAAAATGTTTTTTAGACAAATTTACACTCGCCAGCAGTTAAGCGATATAGTAATTGACCCACACACACTAGTTAACCAGCAGACATCACAACAACTGCTCAAAACATATCCATTTTACAACCAACAAACCGGCGAAGCATGCATGCATTTTTACACACTTAATTCTCTCGCTCTCTATTTCTCTTCAGCTCTAGTTCTATTGAAAGCTGCATGACCTGTGGCCAGGGTCGCTTGAAAATTAGCGCATATATGTAAACAATAAATTACAAAGCCAAAATGTAAAAATTCTAAAATTGAATTCAAGCTAAAAATTGTTAAACGGGAAATTCTTGAAAAGCTCTGAAGAAGCGAGCACATGGGGTATTGCAAATATTTACAAGGCTAACAAATCTGTTTGTCTAGTTTGGTGCGAGGAGTGAGCCTAAAACTAACTCACTGTTTCAATAACTGTTCAGTAGACAAAAAGCTCTTAAATATCAGTATTTAAACAAAAACACTAACAATAATCACAATTAGAACAAATCTAAAATTATTTAGTATTATTAAAAACAAAAATATTCAAAGAATTTCAGTTTTGTGCTATAAAATTAAAACCAAATATATATATATGAATGTGAAAGTATAATTGAATATTAATTTAAATAACAATTTAATTTCGATTAAAATTATTTATTTGGCAAATAAATATTAATTGCGAGCATTTGGACCCCAGAGAATCGTTAACCCACATAAGAATTGTATAGAGTAATAAAATCAAATATATTCATGCTATACAATGGAAAATTAATCAATATCAATGAATGTAAACATATTTAAATAATTAAACATAAATGTTTGTTTAGTGCAGCATCTAATTATGATAAACTATGAGAGAATTTGTTAAACAAAATATATATATTATATATTTATTTATGTATTGTATATGTAAATTGTGTAAGCCAGCCGTATGTATATGTATATCTATATGTATATGTATGTTGTATGTGCAAAAGGCTTAATATAAACTTCAACCAATTAACACGAAAGGAAAATAACCAAAAAGCAGTTCATGTCAAACTCTATTTAAAGCCAAAAACACTAACTCGCCGTAAAAACTTATATATAAATTATTCATGTAGAAATCGTGAACGTTAAATAATAATAAAAACAATTTATGCATTCACAGACACAGGTTGAAAGAAAATACAAATAATAATGCTATATGTATAATCGGTATAAATCGAAGCAAAATTATAAATATACTTGTTTAAAAACTCTGCGAACAATAATGTAATAAAACCAATCCCAACTAAAAAAAAAAAAAAAAACAATGGAAAACAAACAGAGAACATTCAATAAATTACGACACATGTTTTTAAAAACCAATCAACATTGAGCATAATCGTAATTGTGTCAGCTGAATTACTTATGATGCCTAAACAAATCCAAGTCTATGTAGGCGATAGTTTTCATCATGACTAGAGATCACAATATATCAATATTTTTGCCAAGCTATCAAAAACACTCAACTTAACTTTAGCTTATTGTCGCTGTGGATGCAGCTACATCTTTAGCAGAGCGGCACAGTTGCCAAGTTCCCAGAGAGCTCAACTTCACCTCAAGATTTTCGTTCTCTAAATAGTGTGAGATAGCGAAATAGTATTTTTACTGTTCTATACAAGCCATAACTTTCATGTCTGAATTAAATTGATGATTATGGTACTAGGAAATTGCCATAATTATGTCGGATGATAAGATCGCCTGCTGTGGTTTCATTATCCGAATTATAAATTTAGACAGTGTCACTTCTTCGTATATAAAATTGCAGATAAATATTATATTATCTCATTTAGCATGATTTTTAAAACTGAAAATCTAAAAATAGAATTCATAATTTTTCATTATCTTTTTAATTATCATTATCTTCAATATATTTTCATCAAGCTTAGGTAAGAATACAAACAGTTGACGTGTGTTAAACAAATACTTAGAGTAGAGGCAATTGGCTGGCTGTGTGCCTACAGTATGGGGTAGCTGCACTCGCTGGCTATGCCGCAAAAGTTGCTCGGATTGCGTGCTAGTCGGAAGAATCCGCCCTCGCCCCAATTCTGCGAGTACGAGTTCTTGACGATCCAATAGTCACGACCGTTTTCGGTGCCGTAGCCAACAACAACGACGGCATGATTGACCTCTTCGCTGTTGCACTCCTCGTCGTCGTAGATGCCGCCACTGTACTGCTGGAAGGATGTGGGCGCTCCATTTACGGAGCATGCCAGTGGACCCAGCGTGGCAATCACCTGTTTCATCGTCTGCTGATCGCCCGGCGTGATGCGCGCATAGTCACGTATCTTCACTATGCTCTCGCGTGGATACTGTCCAGCCGTCTCATTCTGTCTGCATTCCATCGAAACCTGCTCGTACGGATACTTGTTTGCCAGCGTAACTCCATGATCTCGTATATACTCGAATCCGTACTCCTGGAAGCCACCGTCGCAGCCATCGCTGCCATATTGGTCGGCACAGTCGACCAGATTCTGTTGCGATAGGGGCACCAGCACGCCTGTTCGTCGAAACAGATGCCCTTCGAGTGCACCAATCGTCGCAAATGACCAGCAGGAGCCACACTCGCCTTGTTGGCCAGGCGGCGTAACGCCTCCCTTCTCACGCCAGTCAAATGATTCCGGCAGGCTGTCATTCAAAGCTGGCGGCGCTGGCAGAAAGTTAATGTGCCGTGAAGTCAGTTCCCTAAAATCAAGATATCATTTGAAGCTTGGGTAATCTTAAATGTGTGTGGATATCGAATGTGTGTGAATCGAAATCAAAAATAAAGCAATAAATAAACAAAATTAAAATAATAAAATATGCCTTAATTCATTTAAAGTAAAGTCTGTTCCCTAAAATCATGATATCACTGGCATTTTTTATGACATCAAATGAGAGTATATAAATCGAGCCAAAAGAAATCGAAATCACAGAAAAAAGGGTTTTTTCCACTATAATAATATTATGTATTGTTTTTTTTTTTTTTTTGTTAACTTCAATAGCAAAATAAAAAATAAATAACAATAAATCAAAATAAAGTATTTGGAAGCTTCCATTCACTCTTGATATTTTCTAAATTACAACAAAATATGCCTAAGCTTCGTTATTTGCTTGGCTTATCTCTATGTCTCAGTGTTTTATTTTTATTTAATTAAAATTTTCCAGCACGAATAAGCATATGAAATCAGCATTTAAATATCGACTAGCTGAATATTTAAATAAGCAATTATTCAACAATATTTCATCACTGCTGATGAGACCTATTATCTAGTCTTTCGGAATAGGCTTGGGCATAAAAAAAAAAAAAACTACGCCGTCATACTTACTCGCCCTGCAACGAGAGTTTGGAGCCGAGCAGTACGGCCAGCTCTTTGCGTGTCATGTCGGCGTAGGCATTAAGGCTGAGGCTGTAGCTGGTCCCATGTGAGTTGGTCAGATCGACCAGAGACTTCGTGACGGTAAAGATGCTCCTGCGAAACTCGAACTCCCTTTCGTCTGGGTACACCTTACCCGTTTGTTGCAGAAAGTCATCAAAGTTGCGAACGTTGATGAGCTTGGGAAATGCTTGCAGCGACTGCAGTGACACAGCATTTAGGCAGGCGAGCAACAGCAGCACCTGCAGCAGCAGCACCACTTTGCACTTCCACATCTAAACAGCGAAGGGGCGATAGATTGTCGAGAGGTCGATGATGTAAGAGTGAAAATTGTTAAGTAACAGTTATAGCCAGGTGTACCCATTAGCCAAGTTATACTCTACATAAAGTCAAAACATCTATGGAAAATATTCTGGAATTTTTTTATAATTCCAAGAAATGTATTTCTCTGCTTAGCTTTGATAAGCAATCAGTGTAATATAATTTTGACACTTGTTGGCAGATAATAAGTTAAGATAAGTTTTATTTCAATATTGTTTATGTATTTTTTTTCGTATTTTTTTTTATTAATTTATTGCACTCGAGTTTTTGATTAGGCAAGACGAATTTCGATTTGCTCATATTCTATTTGAATATTTGTCTTTTGTTTATTTGGACATTTCTTTCAACATTTGTATTTCTCAAATCGGATTTTAGTGATTCCCATTAAGTTTTAACCGCTTGATTTATTGTTTCGATTCATATTATTTAAATATGTGTACCAAATTGGCAGTTGAGCTCGCACGCGTGTCTTTTCAATACATGTGTGCCTTCGGCGGCTGCCTTATATTGAAAACAAAAACAAACATATGACATACAACAAATGCGCACACAAATTTCACTTTCGATAGCTCAAATTAGCACAGTTAATAGGAGGTTTTTTTTTTTTTTTTTTTGTGTGCGGGTGAAAGGCGCTGAGTCACAGATGAGAAGTCTTTCGAGCTCTTGTTATCCTAATTACTAATTATTATGAAAGAGGTTTGCAACACAACGAGCGCACACACGCACACGCATTAATAATCCATACGATGCACACTAATCACCTTTTTCTCTTTTGTTTTGTCTTCACTTTTGTTGACTTTCGATTATGCTCGCTCCTCTTCACGTGTGAAGATATTGTTAAGATGCTGTTGCTTCGAACTCTGCAGACGCTTTAACACGCGCTTGCCATGGGCGTTTTGATTTTATGCGCCCTGGCTTGGCCCATCGATCCAAAGACAAAATCAAAAACCTGCTCAGCAGATGCTTTTGAACTTTTCTTACATTTCAAATTCAAATTTTTCGTTGGCCCAGACCAGCTTACCACAGCTCACAGTAAATGTAAAATGTTTCTTGTAACGAAGCAATAATCATCAAAAATAATTTGTATAGATTTAGCGCTTAAGGCATAAATATTTATTGAATTACATTTTTTCTTTAGTCTTTGACAATTATTGCAATTATTTATTTATAAATGACCTAAGTAAATAATATGCACTAATAAAATACAATAACTAGAATCACTTTAATGCTGTCAATTATTACAAAAAAAAATCAAAAATAAATATTTAATCTTAGAGCTCTGACCTTTGATTGATGTCTTGAGATTTTACTCTAGAAAATTGCGCTTTAAAACTAGATCATCATCAAACGTGCCCAGAAGAAGATTAAAGAAGAAGAAGATTAGACATTAGTTAGCCCACTTTTTGTGTGTTGTCTTATTGAATGCTAATTTGTACAGCGAGTTTTGAAGGCTGAAGACCATCTTACACCTTTATTCAAGGTAATGCTGTAAAATTGTGAATTTATTGTATATACATATAAGTCAAGTAAATCCAAAAATGCTTAGAAATTAATGCCACACATTCCTGTTGCATCCCCTTAAATTTATAAATTTCAGCTAGTTCCATAGAGCACTTTGATCTTTGTAATCAAGAAAATTATTTTTTAAACAGACAAACATAATTTGCATAAATTTTTTTGGGCTCTAGAGAAAAAGGGGATTTTATTATGAGCTATATCATTATGAATTTCAGCCACGTTTATCGCAGGTATATTTTTTTAGATGTTTCAGCATTATTTAATTAACACAAATAATTGATTATAAATAATAAATAAATATATCAACTAATTTTAGTTCAAGAAAAAACTTTAAAATTTTAATTACAATATTATAAAAACAAAATATTATTATTTGTATTAAGATATAAGACATTTAATACAATTTTTGTTGTTTATGACATACATTTATATTTATCTCATAATTTTAATATGAATATAATAATTTACACAGCTCATTGTAGAGCCAGCCTTTTGAATTTCTTGTAAGAAGCCTTAATTAATGCTAATTTATGCAATCATATATCATATTGTTGGCTTCCGATTGACAGTTCACTTGTAGCATAACAAGTTCAAAGCAAAGAATTTTTATTGATATGACTCTAATTTTTAATTTCATAGCAACAGGTATGACAGGCATCAGCCACGATATGCGCAGCTGTCATATAAATTAAGCATATTTCTCTGGTTGATATGAATTTGTTAATTAGATTTGGCAATCTTAAAAAAAAAACTTGGGTTGCGATCTATTTGTGGACACATTATTTAACTCTTTAGGCAATTCTCAAGCTTTACAACATTTACGATCTTCGCAACAATTGAAAGTGCCAGAGAGAGAGGGAGAAAAAGAGAATTTTTGAAATTGAGATTAAACTAGGCCAGTGGAAATTTCAAATTAACAGAGATATGAGAACCTCCGAGTGCCAGTGGGCCATGCAAACAGACCACGCCTCGTCAAGCAGAAATGTATATATATGTATGCACATATATGGATACCATAATTAGACAAGTGCGAATTAAGCATTTGCGGAGGCCCAAGAATGATAGTCATGATTTAAATGCCGCCTATGTAGAAATCTATTTGCACATTTCTTGCGCTATGGAGCGTCGTCGTTTATCTATTATTTGCTTGTCTAATCGTAAAGAAAGTGCATAGATGGGCGCGACTATATAAAGGTTCGTCTAATTTTCAATTCTTAACCAGTCTCTGCGATATATTCGAAATGTTCAAACTTTTGCTGTGCTGTCTTGCGCTATCTGGTGCATATGCCATCAATCATGGCAGCCAGGCTGCGGATTTTCAAGCATATATGGTGAGATTTCTTCATTTTTCTTCAATTATTCTATCCGATTCTTAGTCGGAGTCCGACTTCATTTAAATATTGTTTTAAATCATATTCAACTTTCATATTTTAGCAAAGATTTAATAAATCCTATGCCACTGTTGCGGATCAAAATGCTGCTCAATATTACTACAACTATCACAAGAACTTGATAGCTCAGCAAAATGCACTGGCAGACCGTGGGGCGAGCAGTTATCGCATGAGCGAGAATCAATTTTCGGATATCAGATTGATCACGTTTGCAGCACGTTTGCCGCAAGCTGTTTATCCCCCGAGTTCCTCGAATGTGGTGCCTGTCACACCGAACGAAGTGGTTCCACCGGACTTTGATATACCGAGCCAATTGGGCGTTCAGCTGACAGCTCAGGATCAGGGCACTGTGTGCAGCAGTAGTTGGGCCTATGCGGCAGCCCGATCCATTCAAATACTGAATGCCATCCAGGAGGGACAGTCTGCGCCCGAGTCTAACTCTGCCCAGGCGCTGATCGATTGTGCTGGCATGGGCAACGGCTGCAGCACTCAGGTGCCACAAATTGCCTTCGATTATCTGATCCAGCCGGGCGCCTTTCTGCTAAACGAGATTGATTATCCGGCAAATAGTACTCAAGCCCAACAGGGCATGTGCTTGCCGAGATCGTCAACAGGCCAAATCAAACTGGACTCCTATGGCACCATTCCCGATGGCAATGATGCTCTGCTCATGCGCTACGTTGCTAGTGGCGTGCCCGTGATCGTGGAGTACAATCCGGCGACTCATGCATTCATGCAATACAGCAGCGGCGTTTACGTGGCCCCCGTGAGGGCTCAGGCCAGCAGCTCTCAGTTCCTGGTGGTTGTTGGCTATGGACACGATACGACAAGCAATCTTGACTACTGGCGCTGCCTCAACTCATTTGGCACCACATGGGGTGAAAATGGTTTCATCAGAATCGTACGCAACTCTGCCCAACCCATTGCCAAGCGTGCCATATTCCCTAACAGTTTGGGTGCCATAACCACACCATCCACAACAGCAACGCCACCTACATCGTCTACTTCGGCCGCACCGTCGTCATCGTCTTCGTCGTCAACTTCAACAACAACAACTACTACTACAGTTGCACCAATCGCGCCATAATTATATTGACTCAAATTTATCATACTATATTTATCTGTCTTATGCGGCAAGTGCTTATCAAATATGCTTTTATATATATTTTAATATACAAATATTGTTAGCAAACTATAAAGTGGTTTTCTTAAATTTGCAGGCCTGATCTATGTTTTAATATGCGAATAGGAACTGTATATTGATTTTAGTGATTATTTTATTATTATTTTCAGTAGCCTTTGCTCGTTGTAAAATATAAAATCCCTTAGGCCATGCTGCCAAGGATAATTCGTAGAAATACCATTAATATTAGAAATTAAAAACTACTACGTTTTATCCTCTTAAGAAAAAACTTCTAATTCAATATTCAAAGTTGATTATTTTTGTAATACCGGTTTTGTCACACTGACACAATAATATATCTTTCGAATTAGTTTCGTCATTTTATTCGTCGGTAAAATCGTAAATTTGTGAAAGTTGAAATATGAACCAATTGAAAATGGTATCTCAGGGTATTATGGTTTTGTGAAAATGTATGTAACAAACAGAAGGAAAAGTGCATAAATATATTATTGATATTAGACAGGTTCGTACCCTATGAATGCTGTGTGCTTGTAAACCAAAAATGCTAGAGACTTGCAGTAAGAGCTTATCATTTTATTTTTTTTTACTTTTGTCAGTTACTCACCTCATTATAACCTGATTTTCTTATCATTTTCTTTTCTTATCAATCTTAAAATCGCCTACACTATATGAACCATGTAAGATTTGGCAAACGGACATAAATAAGTGTCACAATCACGCGCGACTTGTTTGCTTTGTTTTATTTATCGTTTTATTCAATTTTTGTATTTAGTTTATTTATTGATTTTTCATCTACAAGCGGAGCTTTACAGACTTAAACGCTAAAAATTAACAAGTTCACATAATTTGTTGTAAATTGTTGTTGTTTTTGCTTTATTTTGTTTCTTTTTTTTTTTTTTTTGTATTATTCTGTTGTAATTTTTGCGTATATAATTTTTTTTTTTTGTTCGGTTTGCTTAGAAACTCATAAACCAAATACAAATTATCATAATTTTGACGACTCAGCCAGCGCAGACAAAACACATATATTTATTAGTATTATTATAATATATGCAACTGTATGTGTTCTTTTTCAATTTTTATATCCTTACTCAAATCTGTGTTCGAAACGTTCTTTTGTTTTATCATTAATATGTGTTTATTTATTATAGATTGGTTAACCTCGAGATGAACCCAAATTTGGTTTGTTTACATTTACTATGTTTTATAATATTAAATCATATTATATGTTCTTTCATTCTGAGTTTTGTATTGTGGTTAGAATTTTTTTATTATTTGGGATTTCTCTATTATTATTATTATACTTTAGAATCTCGTCACTCGTAAAGCAAAGCTCAATGATATGATTCACGCTGAATTTTATATTTTTATTTATATTTTCATAGTTGTATTTTTGTTATTTTTGCGTGAGTGTGAAATATGTGTTTGGTATGCATATTTTGTTATAAACTATAAAATAATATGGTTCCTTTGATAATTCATTTTCTATTTAATTTCTTTTACTTTAAAATGTGATTTTCTTTGTATTTTTTTTTAACTAAATATAATATAATTTATAAATTTTCTTTTCTGTTTCATTGCTTTTTCAAATATGAACGAAATGAGCTTTTATTTTTATATTAATATTTTTATAACAACGGCTAGTGTAATGTTGTTGTTGTCATTTAATGCACATTTTATTTATTTTATTTTTATTTATTAGTTTTGTTTATAAATTAAAATTAGTTAAGTTTATCTACATATGCTCACAATTTTGTGGTTATTTTTGTTCATATAATTCTTAATAATATTTAACTAATAAATATCATGTTTCATATATATATATATATAGATTTATATATATAATATATTTAAGTATATTTTTGTGTGAAATAATAAAATTTCCAATGTCATTTGGTTTTGTGTTGTGTGTTGGCTAGTGTTTGTTGTTGTTATCGGGTTTGCACTGTTTTGTGTTGACTGTAATTTGCCTATTGGCCGTGTCTGTATTTTATTTATATTTTTTTTAATTTGTGCCTAACAATTTATCAAAAAAAAAAGGTCTTGAAAATTAATATTTAGACTTGTGAAAAAAATAAGTGAATACAAAAAATACAATTAAACTACACGAAAACTTTTTTATTTAATTTTATTTTGTTTTGTTAGGAAGATTTTTTTTATATTTAGTTATTTGTCTATTTTTATTTATTTATTTTTGTTTTTGTATGAAGCATAAAATGGACAAAATATGATTTTTTTATAATTTCTTATATATTTTTTATTTTTAAATCTTTTTTGGTTTTTGTAAATAGTTTTTTTTTCTTTTTCGCTATGTTATCTGCTTTTAGTTGAAATTTTCATATTATGCTATTTGTTTTTGGTTTTTGTTTTACTGCAATGACTCATAATTTATTTTTGAGATGATGTTGATTCCTAGTTACTTGAAATACTATATACTCTATTAATGTAATCATTGAATTAAGTTCTGTTAGATATCATATGAAGAGTTTTGTTTAAAATTTACCATTTAGGGCTCTTTTGTTGTATGTAAATATCGCGTTTTATATTTGCACTTCTTTAATAGCTTCTCATGGTATGGAAATAAGGATTAATTTTTAAATAAATTTATTCACTTGTGAAATTTGTGAAGAACCAAAAAATCGATATTGTAGAAAAGGTTTTTGAAAGTTTTAAAATCCTGAAAAAATATATACATATATATATAGACATACATATATATCATTTTAATATTCAATTGAGAAACTACAATTTATTTAGTTAAGCTTTTTTTCGGTTTCGTTCTAAAGTTGGGCATGAAATTTGTTATATTTTCTTTGTTTTTGTATTAGGCGGAGACATTTACTGGCAGTTTTGTTTATTTCTCTTTTTTGGATATACTTTCATAAAAAAATTAATATAAAATTCAAATGAGCTTATAAAATAAAACAATTCAATTAATTTTGACCGCCCAAATAATTTATTTATTTTTGTTTCGTCTTTGTTAATTTTACACTTACATCATTAGAGGTACTCTTTATATGCATGCTATTTAAATGAGCCCAACAGATTAAGTACAGAGTTTTTATATTGTTTTTAGTTTTTGGTAAATGTTTTTTCCACTTTACGCTTACGAACACATGTATAATTAATTAAATTAAATTAAACTATGCAACTTAATTAACTGGCCATCGAGGTGGATTGCCATTTATTGAAATGAAAAATGCCCACATGAAGTTATTTGAATCGAAAATCAAATAAAATTATACGAGATTGGATTCAGGGAATATTTATGATCTCTCGACTCTTATGCTAACTCTTGACATGAGGATCGCGAAGCCAGTGGCCAGGGCGAACAACAAAGGCATCTGCGATGAGCCAACGGCAGTGGCGCCATTGCACAGCTCCTGGGTGCAGGCGCAGTAGGTGGCGGACACATCGTGGGTGCCCGAACGGCGTATGCACTCCTTGTCAGTGCGCTCATCGGGTATATAGCCACAGCCGCGTACAATGCGAGTCTTGCCATAAACTGAAAATTATATTTCGTTAGCTTTCTAAAGAAGTGAATCAATGGGCTCGGTTTTTTTTTTTTTTTTTTGATGGATAGGAGTATTTCCAAGCAAAAACTGATTTTGACTTAAGAGTTTTATATTTATTGACTCTATGGAACTTACTCTTCTGAATAGTCTTGCGGCATAGTATGGGCTTGTACTTGTCCTTAAGGTGCTCCAAAGGCTCTTGTTTGCTGCAGTTGACCTCGCCGATGGAGTAGGGCTGAAAGGGATCGCCGCAACGTGGATCGTACTCGCTGTTGCAGTCATAGCACATAAGTGCCGTGGAAACTGTAATGGGCGAATGTATAAGGGGAAAAAGACTTCAATACAAATCCATCCATAATCATATCAAATTGCATTATGTGAGTGTATGTGAGTGCCTATGTGTGTGTGCAAAGCCACTCGTAAATGCCAGGGCTACGTTCTCTAACAATGCGAGCCATTTGAAGAGGCAACGAAATGGGTGCCATGGGATCACAGCGGTTGGGGGTGGTGGTGGTGGTGGAATGGTATGGAGGCACTTTGGCATTATATTTGTATTGCATAAACCTGGGCGCTTACCTTGTATGCAGCACAGCACGCCTAACAACAGCAGCGTTTTTTCCATAAATGGCGACATTTCAGCAGCTGTAGTTCTTTTTGTTGCTTTCGTTCGTTTATGTACCTTGCACTTGCTTAGCAAACTTTTATTTCGTATTCAATTGTCAATGAAACACGCTCAATGTTTTTGCTTTTCTTACTTTGAGTTAAATTATCATGTTAGCTGAAATACAAAAAGAATAAATTAGTTACCCTGAATTTAATTTCTTTTTTTATTTAATTTTTTTTGCATTTATATAATGTATTTTTTTTTTTATTATTATTTATATTCTATTTTGTTTAATTTTCCATCCACTTTTTATATTTTTATTCGAGTTGAAGTCGCATCAGTTTAAAGCGAATGAACTTAATTGTGAACCATTTGGCGCAGCGAAAATTGTTTGACAAAAATAAATAGAGCTGTGTGCGGAAAAGAAAAACAGCAAACGCAAAGTGGGCCGCATTTTTGATGTCGAAAATAGGCAAAATGAAGACAGCAACGAGCCAACGAGCGGGCTGGAGTGGGGTGCCTGAAATGCAGGACAATGCTGAGCGCAGCGGCGCAATGCAGCGCAGCACAGAGAGCGAGAGTGTTCGAGTGCGCACAAGGCTGTGTCGACTAAAGAGTGTGAGCGAGCTAAGACGCTGCAGCTGTGCTGACGCGCTGTGGAACATAAGTTTATGGAACGAAATAATGAGTGTAAAACAGATAATTCGCACTCAATGCTCAGCAGGCAACCAATTAATTGGATTCTAATGATTGCTGTGCTCTTGTTCTTGTTGATTTATGTACTTTTGCACTTCATTAACAAATTTGGTGTGTATGAATTAATTTAGTTATCAGCTTTGATTGCAAAATTATTATTTCCCATAATTGTCCTTAATTATTTTTTAAAAATATAAGTGTCGCAAAATAAAACTTGGGAAATATTTAATTTATTTGTTTTTTTTTTTTAATTAAAAAATGATATTTCTTTTATATTTTCCTTTAATTTTATTATCACTTTTTCTTTAATAATAATAATGCAATACACCGACTATCGCTCAAATGAAATTGTGTTTTCAAAAATAAATAGAACTCCGGAAAAGAAAAACAGCAAAACCTAAGTGAACCACATGGTTTTTTTTTTTCTTTTAATAAAAATAGTTAAAAGTAAAATGGAATAAGAGTGGGATAGAGTCAGGGAAGGAGAGCTTGCATTGCTCAGTGCAGCGACGCATTCCCGTGCAGCACAGAGTGTGTGTGTCTGTTCGCGAGAGAGTGAGATAGAGAGAGGACAAAAGAGAGCTGTGAACTGTGACTCTGAGTGAGAGTAAGCATGAGCCAAGACGCTGCAGCTATGATGACGCGCTGTGGCCCAACGCACACGTTCCACTTAGTGGGACATAAGTTTATGGAACTTAAGACTGAGTGGAAATTTACACTCAATGTTCTGCTCGGCTTCTGTGACATGCAGCAGTCAAGCGGGCATTTAATTGGATTGCAATGATTGCTGCAGTTTTTGCTGCTGTTGCAGCAGTAGTTGTTGTTGCTGCTGTTGGTGCTTTTATGTTTCCTGTGTGTCATCCACCCAGCATAGGCAGCCAATTGCTTGAAATTGATTTTCCCCGTGTGCAGTTGCTGCCAACACGCCAACTAGCACCCGCTTATAAAGTTTTGCGGCATGAGTTGGCAGTGTAGCTAGGTAACCTGCCCTCAACTAGGCCAGGTGAGGTGGGTGTAAATGGGCCGGAAGGGCCGAGGGTGGTAATCGTTTTGTAGTTTGATGAGTCTCTCAGGCAGGCTAAATGACTTGTTGTGGATTACGATAATGCCAGGCGATAGGGTATAACCGGGGACAGCTTAGCTAACTGTTATACAGCTAAACTAGCTGGTAATCAAATTTAATAGTTAGTGTTTTAGATGATATATGAAGAATGCTTCTATATTCTTCATGAAATATTTCTAGCATTTTAGGAGTTTAGCTTTGCATACGTAAGTAATTCGAAACAAATTGAAACCTTTTCAGTCTTGGCTTGGGGCAAATAAATGTCAACAGGACTCGAATGTAATCACATAATTGCCCACAAAATGATTACAACACAGCTTGAAGTGTGTGGCTTCCAGCTGCGGTTGCCAGCATTGTTTGCTTTGGGCCGCAGATGAAAGTCTTTGGCTGGCACAGCATGTAACCTCACGTACCGCAGGTCGTATACGTAATCAAGAAAGTGCAATGCACTGACGGCAGCCATAGAAGGCACAATGCAGCCAGCACTTACTTGCCAGGCACTGACGCCCAGCAAGAGAGCTACTTAACGGCCAGATATCATCGGAGCATGACAAAAGGCATATATTACGCATACGCCTCGTGTGCGGCTCACTTAAAATTTGGGTCTCTGGCACAGAAGGCTCTGCAAAAGGATGCCTCCTTCGCATACAGTGGGGTGTCGGTAATCAATAAGTTAACCAGTGGGACCGTTGTCATGCCAAGCAGCCAACCGCTGCCTTCCTAATGCCAATATAACATTTCTGTTGCAATCGTCTTTATGGCTCAGCGACACGCGTCAATCAAAAAAACTCAAAATTGACATGGGCCGCTGTCAGCCAATGACTAAATATATATAAATATATCTATATTGTTACGTTGTGCATTTGAGGAGCGTTGCACAGCGCTGTCTATCAGCTGCATGCAACACTGTGCGTGGGCGGTGGGCGGCGCCTGGGAAAATTCAATAACTGACCTAGTTCAGTTCGGTAGTCATCCTATCTGGCCAGCCATGTGGCTCCTTTTTCTTTCAGCTTCAGAATTCACACTTTTGTGCGAATGTTTTTCGTCCTGCCCGACAACTTATGTAACACTATTACCCATACAATTAGCAAAAAAAAAAGGGCCACAGTGAAACGTTTCATTGCTAGTTTACCTTTTTTTTCTTTTGCTCTTTGAGTATTGATTAAACCATTAAAAAAAATGGGCAGCATGAGCGTAGCTCGTGGCCAAAGGCATGCAAACAGCGGGGGGCAGATAATAGTCGGAATTGTTCTTCCTTTTCTTGTTGTTGTTGGCTGTACAGTGAGGGTCTAGGGGTCGAGGGGGCGGGCGAACAGTTACTTTCCAGTTAGTTAGTTAGTTGTATAATGCAAAACAAAAATTATACTGAATATTAAAATTAAATTAAAACTTGTGTGAAATAATTAATTTTATTTTCATTAAATTTAAATAAGTGGGAATTTTTTTTATTTTTTTGTTTATATTTGTGATAATATTAAGAGTTATCTTTTAATTTAATTTTATTTCTTTTTATATTATTATCAAGCACATTTTGTATAATTTATTGATTTATATAGATTTCATCTTGAGGTTGGCAAAAATTTTCAACTGTTTTGTAATCACTTTTTGCACTTTTGTTTTCGCAACACTTTTACTCTCACAGACACAGAACTTATATAATGCAAGCTCTATTTTATATTTTTCGGAAATTGTTGGTACTTTATGCCAAATAGTTAGTGGTTCGTGTTGAAATCGCTCTTGGTTTATTTACGTAAGAGGCGAGTGCACTTTGAAAAATGTATTTAATTACTATGGCCTGTTGGCGCCGTTGCAGATGTCTTATGGAACCGTTGAATGGACGAGCGTACGTCGGGTAATGACTACTGAAGCTGCTGCCAAATGGAAATGAAAGCGAACGAAAGCGAAAAGCAGCCGAAAAGGGCTCGGTGGGTGGATGATTGGATGGTTGGGCGGTGGGGTGCACGCTTTGAGCGCAAATTTGTGGGTAAGGCAAGGACGAAGCACAAAGTCAAAACGTAAAGCAAGAGAGTGAGAGCAGCATAGAATCGCACAAGGGTGGCAAAAAAGCAACAACAAAAATATGAAAAGAAAAAAAAAATCAAAGCAAGCGGCAGATAGTGTGAGTGAGAGATTGCGCGCCCTAAAAGGACAAGGGAGAAGCAAAGCAAACTAAAGCGAAGAAAAAAACTAGTTAAATCGATAGCAAACGCGCCACACAGAAACTGAGTCCGGATTATCTAATATGGCCAATTGGCATATCCACTCGTAGTGCTTCATGATTATTTTATGTGGCACCCCAAATACAATGTTTTTAGTGGCACAATTCAACTACCTTTGCTTGGTGTAACACTTGAAATTTGTTATCAAATTGTTGTATTTCTATGCGAGTCAGAGTCGCTAAATCACTGCGATTACGCGACGCACAATGTTGCAACCCCAAAAACGGCAGATTTCCTTCTGAGCGGCTCTGCAAAATTTTGCAGCTGTCAGCCATAGGCGGCTGCGGCGGCGGCGACGGCTGCAGCGACCGGTAAGTCTTCTGAGCGCATGCGCATTTAATAATAAACTCACAATAATTATACAAATATTACTAAATAATTTTATATATTTAAGACTTAGAAATATGAACTTTTAAACTTGAAACCAGCAGAGGTTGTATTTCTTAATATTTAAACTTGCTGGAAATGCGCGAATACAACGAGTGTTGCCACATCAGTGATATTTAGTCTTTCAGGGCTGACATAATATTCGACCAAAATTTTTGCACTTCAGGATTCTGCATTAACGCTCGCTTCTTCGTACTCAATACTATATTGAGTATATCAGTATTTTTATAGCGCTCTCGGCTTATATTTTTAGCGTCTGCTCTTTCTGGCGATGCTTCGTGATCTACTGACTCGTCGTATGGTTCCAGATCAGCTGCTGGACTAGCTGTTTGTGCTGCAACTATTTATGTTACTTAAAGTATTAAATTTTGACGCATGTAGTTACCTTTTTTGCATTTACTCGATTCCGCTTTGACTTTTTCAGCTCGTTTTTGATAAGGTTTGCGTTGTTTTTGTGGTTCTTTCGTTTGCCCTGTTTTGCAGCGTTTGTTGTTCGTAGTCGCAGCTGTGTCGCCGGGTGGCGTTTCTGGACTGGATACGGGTAGATCTTGTTGCAAACGCCGCTTCACGTGCAAATTCAATCGCTCCTTAATGTTGGCCTTTTCAGGTGTGTCAGGTCGTTCCAGTTTAATAACTTGTAGATTTTCGGGTAAATCGGCCATCGCACAGCTGTGGTTATTTATTTACTGAATAAGAAAGTCTGGCAACTCTCTATAGATTGTATCTTATACTCTTTTTGACGTCACAAACTCACATTCTAATTGGCTTTCAGATAAGAATTTCAATTTATAAATCAGAGCTAAGCTCAATATTTATCGATATACAATGGTTGTTGCTATTGACTATATTTGCATACAATATTTCATTTTATCATTTAACACTTTTCGCTTATTTAATCGTGGACTATTTGTCTACTTTCTGTACCACATCTGCAGCGTCTTCATGCGCTTCACCTTCTTCTGCAGCTGGAGGACGCCGTACATGAGCGCCTCCGCAGTGGGTGGGCATCCAGGCACATAGATATCAACAGGTATGATGCGATCGCAGCCCCGGACAACCGAGTACGAGTAGTGGTAGTAGCCACCGCCGTTGGCACAGCTGCCCATTGAGATAACCCATCTGGGTTCAGGCATTTGGTCGTAGACCTTGCGCAGCGCCGGTGCCATTTTATTTGTTAAAGTGCCGGCCACGATGATCACGTCAGCTTGACGTGGTGATGCACGGAAAACAACACCGTACCGATCCATATCATATCTGTAATATTTAGTTATAACTGTATTTCTGAATGCAATTGACTCAATTCGTACCGTGGGGCTGCGATGTGCATCATTTCGACGGCGCAGCAGGCCAGGCCGAAGGTGAGCGGCCAGATGGAGCCCTTGCGTCCCCAGTTGAGCAGATCGTCTAGTCGCGCCAACGACCATTCGGCCATGCTAGACTGCTTAGTGCCGAAGGGAGAGTAGCCCTTCTTGGGGAGAGTATTGCTGGAGTCGACAACTGGCATGGTCTGCTGTTGGCGTGTCAGGACAGTACTGAAGGAGCCGCCGAATGCGGCATTCACGGTTGATGCATTCGATGTGCTGCTGGTCGCTCGCAGCAACTTGGCAAACGTCGGTCCAACAATTTGTCGCAACATTTTGTCGTTGGTCGCACACTTTTATGTAATTTGCAAAATAAACCAGGGCTGACACAAAAATGTTCTTCTTCTTCGAGAAACGTAAACAATATCTTATGCGATAGTTGGCAATCGGCATTGGTTTGGGGTGACCATATTTCATTTTGGTATTCTATCGCGTTCGCGTGTCCACCATATTGAATTTGGTTAGACGGCCATATGGCAACGCCGACCATACGTTTTTAGCTAATACCCGATACCGACGGCTCTCAGAAAAATTATTAATTAAACGTAATTAAAGTGCTTAAAACCATAAAAAAATTGTAATAAAGTGTGTATAAATGAACAATATAGCAATCAATCAATAATTCAACGTTGAATATACGCATAAAGTACGAAAATTTTGTAATTGAAAAGTCGCAACGAAAATTACAAAAAAATTTTCGCTTGCTTCGCGTCGCCTACAGCATAGTTAAGCATTGGTATTAGTGAGCAGGCACACGTAGAGAACGTGCGTGTGCAAGAGCGAAATAGGTGCTCCGCTGGCAGCTAGCAGTCAGCAGCGGGTTTTGTGTGTTTGTTCCAGTGTGTACATGCCATATGAATATCGACGTAAGCAAAGGACCAACTAGAGCTTGTTATTGAGTTATGAGTGTCGCTGCAATGACTATGGACGATCAGAGACCTTTGATGAACAATTACGATAAAATGTCTACAAAATATGATCAAAATTTGCACATGATCAACAATAGCAACAGCAGCATCAGCGGCAGTAGCAACAGCGGTGCCGGCAGCGGGGCCGCTGGTGGTGGTGTTGTTGGGGGTGGCGCTGTTATTGGTAGTGGCCCATCGGGTCCGGCATCGCCGACGCCGTCTGGCTTTGAGGAGCAGCCACAGGCGCAGCAACCGCCTCAGCAGCAGCAGCCGCATCATCATCATCACCATCATCATCATCATCATTCGACATCTACGCAAGCGCAACAGTCAGCGGAGCAACAACAGAATCGACACCACCATCACCAACAACAAGAACAACAGCAACAGCAGCAACAACATGATGCCGCTGTTGCCGAAGCTGCCGCCGCAGCCGAACAGCGACGTTTGCTCGAAGGTATTGAATTATTATTTATGCATAGCTATGCAAAGTAAATTGTAAACATATATATACTATATAATATATATATATATATATATACTTATATATATTTCGTATAACAACAACAAACAAACAACAACAACAACAAACAGTGTACATTTGTGTAAATTGTATAATTTGTTTAGTTTCTTATTTTTTTTTTCCTTTCGAAAAGCCAAAACATTCAAATTATGTCAAAGGTGCGCAAAATGATTGATATATGTAGTAATTGCATTGCTCAATTATTTCGCACACATTAGCCATTGCAAAAGATAAGTTGTTGCATTATTGTAAAGCGTTTGAGTTTTTGTGCAAAAATTAGTTATAAATATAATGAAAAACACTACAAAAAAAGTAAAAGAAAGAAAAGAACTCCACGTCGTGTGCCTTGTTTTTTGGTTAATACAAAATCGAACTTAATAATTGAAGCGAACACTCTTTAAAGACTTTTAGATAAGTAATTTTTTTATTCTAATTATAACGAAATTCAATAGCAAGTGCTTAACTCGAGTATGTGCAAAACGAACTAAATAATATAAGTATAAATAAAAAGTAATTGCAGCTAAAGCAATAATTAAACAAGTGCTGGAAAGTGTTGTGTGTGTGTGCAAAGAACAGTTTAAAATGCCAGTCAAATCTATATATTTACATACATGTATATTCCAAGCGAATGTATCAGAAAATAAACATTATTTATGCGAAATATGTGTAAAAAGTGCAAGCCAAATGCCAATGGTTAATCAAATTTCTATACTTCATCTACATCTACGTCTTCGCCATCGCCATCGCCTTCGCCTCCGTTTTCGCCGTGTGTACAGTTTTCCGTTTTTTTGGCCAATTGCGTTGCCAACGTTGCTCACGTTGCCGTTTTTTGTCAACGTCGTGCCCCTGCGCGCGCGCTCCCTTCTTGACACACTCACACTCTACTCCTTTCTCCATCTTTATATCTTTCTCACTCTGGCTCTCTTTGTGGCCATAGTTTGTCTATCCCCCACGCATTCTCTTTTGTTACGCTCCCCAACACTGCTTATACGTCTTTTAAGCGCCACGCAATATAAATATAATATAAAATAATATAAGGCAAATAAATAAAATAAACATAAAAAATCGAGTGTAATAATATGTAATATAAATTTGTTCATTCAAATCATATATAAAATTATAATTATGTTGTGTTACTAAGCCAAAAACTTTGCCAGTGTTGAGTATAGAATGCAAATCATGGCACAAAATAAACTGCACAAAAGAAATTCTATATGCATTATATAAAAAAAAAAAATATTTATATATAAATATCGGAACAAAACGCGCGCAAAGTAAACGAATGTGTTTGTGTGTGTGCTTTATAACGTGTGTGTCGATTTGTTGCTTTGCCCAGCAACGATAAGATAATACAAATACACAGAAATAAATATATATATATATATATATATATATATATATATATATATATATATATATATATTTATATATATTTATTTATTATATTTGTTGGCCGACTAATTTAATACAGGGCACAAAATGCATTTAGAATCATTTAGCACAGACGGCGTCTGGGTTTGTTTAATTGTTTAATTACTGATTTCAATTTTATGGTCTTCTACCAGGGCTGGCAAACTATTTGGAATAATTTGTAAATAAATGATAATAGGCTTTAGATTCTATAAATCAAGTAACACTTAACATAAGGGCTGATTGAGACCATTTAGTCTATTTTCCTTGCCGATTAATGAAATATAAAGGTATATAACTTGCAATTGTAGTTATCAGTTACATAACAATCATTTAAATATTGCCTACAGCCGTTTAGGATATAGGCCACATTATTGTTCTTTGTGTTTGTGAAGTGACACAAATAGAATAAAAAAGACACACACAAATATAAACGTATGTGTTTACATGCTCACACACACACACACACACGCACTCGTTTTGCTTTTGTATGCGAAAGTAACAAGAAAGCAAAAATAATTGCTCGTTAATAATGCATACATACAAATAAATGTGTATGTTCTGATATAAAATAAAAAGAAATCCAAATAAAAAATATTAATGGTGTGTTTGCACAAAAAAGAAAAGAAAAGAAAAATGCAATTTAATGAAATGAAAGTCGTTGAACTTTGTTTATGAAAGCTTCCGAGCTTGCAAGAGAAAAGAGTGTTCGAAAATGCCAGAAAATATTGTTGATATTGATGTTTGTATGAGCTTTCTGAAAATCATAGTGCGCGCGTCGAGTTTTTTGCAAGTGTTTTTCAAAATATTTTACAGTTTTGCAACGAAATTTTCAAACCGTTTGTTGTTTCCACAGTGTTCCTACTATATAAAGCAAGAAAAAAGCAAAAGCAAATACATATGCATAAGCAAATTGAAATGCAAACGCAAATGCGAAAATATAAAATTAAGCAAGCAATATAAAAGTGCAAGTCAGTGTGTTTATATATTGCGGCAAATCTCAAGATTAGTAATCGAAGCGAAAATTAGTGCAAGAAATAACATGTGGACGAGTAAAATGTTCGTGGCGTCGACAACAACTGAATTCGACAACAACAGCGGTAGCAGTGGCAGCAGCAACATCTACGACAACAAGCACAGCAACAGCAACAACAGCGAGAGCGTTACAACAACAATGTCACGAACTTACACGAATGATTGCAACGCATTGGTATGATTTCGTATTAAGTTCAATTACAACAATAAACAAAATATGTAAATTATGTAAAAAACAAAACAAATCAATAGAATATATATGTATTCTCCTAAAATGAACAACTTCAGCCAATATCCACAATACATCATCAAAGTTGTGCAATAATTATATATATTTATATATACACATATATATATTGCCCTTAAAGAACATGTACATTTGTATTAGGACGCAGGGGAGGAGCGGCTGCTGCTGTCCACCTTGTCGTCCGCTGACCATTGCGTTTGCTGTTTGCTGCTTTTTACTCTTCTCCGATCTATTGTTGCCTACAGACCCGTATTCAGTGAGCTGCAGCGTTTATTAAAACTGTATTTGTTTTGTTTTACTCCCGATGCACGGGCCCACCCACAGATGAAATCGAGACCCTTAAGTTGGAGCAGACGCGTATGGGGCTGCAATATGCCGACGCACAGCGACGCGAAAAGATTCTTATGCGGCGTTTGGCCAATAAGGAACAAGAGTTTCAGGATTATGTGGTAAATTTAAGCATAATTACTTTAATGCTTGGGTATTTATATGAATATTTTCTTTACAACAGAGTCAAATTGCCGAGTATAAGGCACAGCAGGCGCCTACTGCTTTGGCTTTGCGTACAGCCTTACTCGATCCGGCAGTCAATTTGCTATTTGAGCGTCTCAAGAAAGAGCTGAAGGCCACCAAGACCAAACTTGAGGAGACACAAAATGAGTTTTCTGCTTGGAAATTTACGCCGGACTCAAATTCTGGAAAACGGCTAATGGCCAAGTGCCGGCAATTATATCAGGAAAACGAAGATTTGGGTAAGATAACATCTAATGGGCGGCTGGCAAAGCTGGAGACTGAACTGGCCATGCAAAAGAACTTTAGCGAGGAGGTCAAAAAATCGCAATCGGGTAAGATCAATAGAGTATTGATGTAAATATATGTAAATTCTATAAATTCTGTTATTTTATTTTCAGAGCTGGACGATTTTCTGCAGGAGCTCGACGAAGATGTGGAGGGCATGCAGAGCACAATATTATTTTTACAACAGGAATTGAAGACAACGCGTGATCGCATACAGACGCTGGAAAAGGAAAACATGCAACTTCGACAAATGAGCAGCGGTAACTGCGCCAAGGAAGTTGTCGACAATGCATCAGCAACAGCGACAAATGGCCAAGGCAGCAATAACAGCAGTCAGTTTCAACAACCCATTGGCAGCGGGAGCGGCAGCGGCAGCAAATTGGAAACCATTGACGAAAATTCTAGCTTGGACACAAATCTCACAACTACAACGACACTAACTGCTGATCATTATAATGGTAACAACAACAACGAACAACAGACTGTGGCCCCAGAGCTCATCATGCCCCCTGACGACGGCACCAATAGCAATGGTAGCAAAAGTGCAGCTGCAGCGCGATTGGCGCGCAAGCGTAACTACGAGGAAGAGAGCGTCACGTTGCCAAGCGTACAGGAGACCGCCCAGTTGGTGCCCGCAATGCGTGAGGTTAGCGCACCACGGACGCTACCACCGAAGAAATCTAAGCTGCGTGGCATAGCCACAAGACGAAGCTCACAGCTTGATGAGGAGCATAGTCTGGGCATTGTGACGCCGACACCAACACAGACGCCTGTGGCGCTTGACAATGCGGTTGCTGGCATGGCCAGCGAAGAGTCCGCAGTAACAACGACGACAGCGAATGCTTTAGAATCCGCAGTCGCAATTAGTGCGGAGGGCGCCACTGAAGCGGCACCAGCTCGCATTTTAACGCGACGTCGTTCGGTTCGCATGCAACAGAACGGTGGCAGTACCATTGATTACTGAAACAGCAGCGGATGCAGTAGCGGAGCCAGCGGCAACGGACTTTTAAAAAGAGTTCGCCTATTGTATATGATTTTGTCATATTTTTGCTTATGCCTAATACTAATCGTTACTTTTTAACGACTATTTTATGAATTGAGATTCAATAGAGACTTGCGGTTTATCTACATGATTGATTATATATCATTATAATTCATAATTTTTTCATTTGATACATTTGTTCTGTAAAATACGTTTGTAGTTCGGTTTTTAAACGCGCATGCAACATAAATACAAACTACCCAATTATCCTTAGTCGAAGTCACTGATATACCCCAATACATACATGCATATGTAGACAGATACATATATATATATATATATAATTATATATATACATATATATAAATATATATATATATATATGTAAGGATTTTAACAATTATGAAAATTACAAGTTACCAACACACAATTTCATCCAATTACATACTAGAATTTATATAATTTTTAAATTGCAGTTGAAAAGCTATAAAGTTCGAACTTTAAATCGTCGTCTAGCTAAATTAGGGTTTAATTAATAAATTAAGTCATTTTTTGTAATACGAAAAAAATTGTATAAAATAATATAACCTATGTTAAAATAAATTGTTAAGTGTAAAGAAAAATTAAATTGACATAGTTTTATTATAAAATGATTGAGAAGTATAATATTTGATTTATTATATAGAAGAATATATCGAAAATAGCGGTATAACTTTAAAGTTTTTTTAGTATTAATAAGAGCAATAATTTGTTAAGGTTATATATATATTATGTATTAATTCCCCGAAACAATTAGTGGGATATATACTTAATATTTTGGCTTATAATAATTTCTTTGCTCAGATTACTGTGTATTATCATAGATATTGAAGTCTGTATCCCCAGGGTAAAAAGGCAGGATGCCACACAGTTTTTTGGGCTGTATTTTGCTGATTTGATTCAGGAAAGGGGCCACAAAGCTAGTTACGACAAAGTCACAAGGAGTACGGATTAGTATCGGTAGAAGGTCACAGGTGAATAGCATGTCATGTATTATGTTCTCTCGCTTTTTTTCTGTGTTAATCAATTTGTCAATTTTCGTCAGCAGATATTCACATGCCAAGCGTATGGGTCGCTCTTCGGGTGGACCCACCGCTAATTCGTCGAGTTCCATTTCTTCCTCATAACTGAAGCAAAATTGCGCCATTCGACAAATTTTCTGTGATGAACTATTTTTCATTATATCTAAAGCAGTCAGGCCATAACTGTTGATCATAGTCTCACAGATGCCACGCGCAATCAGGGGCAGAAATGCACAAACATTTAAAAAATCATGAATTAAATTCTTTCGTTTGGCTTCAGTATTAATGTTCAGCTTGATTTCGGTTATGATTGTTTCGCAAATTGTGCACATGCCATTGTGATCAGACTGAGCCAAGTCAAAAATCTCCGATTGGTCGGGCTGTATCTCCACTACATTGACTAACAATGATAATAAAATATATATTAAGATAAGTTTTCAATGCTAATTTATATATTTTATACTTACACTGCTCGCTGTACTCGTACTTGAACTGGTACTCTAGATTTTCTTCAATATTATTTGCTAAAAAAAATTGATTGAACTTAGCATAAATTAAGTTAATCAGTGAAGCACTCACATTCGTGTTTCTTGTAAAATAGACAAATGTTCAGAGCTCTGCATATTTGTTGTTCGCTCTTTTTGCTGACTACTAGATCCCTTATCATATCTGAGTGCTGCTTTAGCATATTCTGGCATTGGGTCTCCAGATTATCCGACCCTAGCGCTTGGCACACAAGACCCAATGCCATTTTGATATCATAATGCCTTTTAATCAGTTCACAAAATCTCCGAATTACCATTTCACAAAGCTGGCAAGTGACATCTTCCTTGCCCAACTGCAACTCTTTTTCTTGATTGATGTCCAAGGCTTTAATTTCCAGTTTAATCTCTGAATCTGCCTTGGAACAAAACTGTATCTTGTGGCATATGCTTTCGTCGTTCTTTCCACTTTTAAACATATTGTAGAGAATGTGATAATACTGGTCTACAAGCAGCACACATTCGGCCTTCGAATCGTGCCATTTTAGACAGATGTCCTTCAGCTTGTCCCTGAACTGAGACTCAGTTGAGCCTTTTAGAATTGACTCGCGCACATGTCGCACCATTTTCTTGCAGGTTGCGCAGATCTGCTCGGGGGATGACATTGCCTCCGGCTCAAGCATAGAATTTGGACAAATGTTAATAGCCTGGCAAATATCAGTGGAGTGTAGATACTGCTTGGTCAGCTCATAGATGTCTTCAAAGTAGTGCTCGACGATGTTGAAGCAAGTGTTCGATAGACTGTCGAGGCTGTTGCAGGCATGCAGCAAAACGTCAATCACCTCATCAGGCTGCGTCGACTCAAACTTCTCTTTCAAGGCTAGCGTGAGCTGGTTGCAGCTGCTGCAGGAAAGTTGATCTAAATTTCGCTTGGTCTCTATCGTACCTTGGTAGCTTGGGTCGCTGTTGCACAGCTCCATCAATGTACAAATTTGCTGTTATAAGTAGAGGATTTAGAGGAATGTAGCTAAATTAGCACTTATTACTGTTACCTCATAGCTCATACTCGATGTCAACAACTCAATCACCACTGGGAAGTCGTTCTGTGTGATTTCGTTGCATTGCTGCTTAATGGGCAACTTGTCACAAGAATCTTTAAATAGCTGAAAAAGCTCTCCTTTGCTGTTATCACAGAGTAGCTTATTGCGTGCCTGCTCGATCAGCTCCTTACATGTCTGACAAACGGGAGTTGAATCCACAAGCACCAAGCGCTGCTTCCAGACAGCTTCAATACAGTATGCGGTCGCCTGACAATCTTTGGCATTGCTGTAGGATATGACAAAATATTAATATTAAATATGGAATATTATTAAAAAAATTTAATATGTAATAGCAATAATATAATTATAATTAAATTAATGAAATAAAAAGAAATTAACCGAATAATGCATATATATTATATGTATTTAGAATTTCTTAATTTTGCATGTCCATTTTAAATGAGTTTGTGTAAAGTGCGGTTTGTCGCTTTAGCTTAAGAATTATAATTTATTTTTAGGTATGCTAGATAAAAATGGTTGTTAAACACAGTGTTTCAGCAGACCAGCATATATTTATGATTATTCATTTAATATAAATGTAATACAATGAGCTAAGAATATTGTCATAACAGCTTCAATAATTATGCGTATATAATATATATATATATATATATATATATATATATATATATATATATATATATATATATATATATATATATATATTGATCTTACCTTAAATTGTTGCACCAGTCTTTTGGGTGCAAATTGCACTGTTTTTGATAGATCTCTTCGATTGGTGTAGCGGATACCAGAACAACTATTGTTATAAATGAGAGCCAAGTAAAATTTGACAAATATTATTTCATATGTGAATGTAATTTATTTATTTTTGTTTAAATTGTCTAACCATGAATTTACATTTTTCCAAATAAATGTTTTATATATAAATAATTTTACTTATTTATAATTATATTTATTCATCTTTATAGAAATATATTATATTAATGACTTACTGTACAGACTCACAGCCACTATGGACAAGAAACCAGCTGAGTGCATTTTGCTACACAGCTTCCTAACTTTCTATGCAACCCACTTGAAAAGGAAAAAGAAACTGAAAAGGAGAGGTCTCGCCTTGCTCTTATATACCACAATTGTTGAGTAACTGCATTAGTTTAGTGCATTTCACTTATCAGTTCTTGCGGCTAAGCATTGTGCAGTAAATATAGCTCGATACCGAGACACAATATGAGTCATAAAAATAAAGGTATTGATAAGTTTTTGGTTGCTTTATTTGTTTTTAAAATAATTATATATTAAATTTTTGTTTGGTTGAATTTGTATGATAGAAATTGGTATTGAAAATATTTTTTTTTAAATAAAATTCTTATCTTTTCTATCTATATTGCCGTGGTGTAAATATGGTTGCAGGTTTCTTTTCTGTCAAATATTCAATAGCTTTTTTTTTGTTACTTGAAAATTTTACTCAGTTGCATAGATAAGTAAGATTTTGAGTTGCTTGCTCAGCAAAAATATAAATTTAAATATTTACAACGTTGAATGCTTTAATTTTTTAGAAATATTTTTTTTGTATTTTTTTTTTCATTCATTTCACAAATTAAAAAATGTTTTATGTGTTCATTTATTTATTATGTATATATAAATATATATTTGTATACAAATAATATAAGATATAAGCCAGAATATTTAAATATTGTTTCCAGTGGAACACTCCCGACTTGGCTACTCTTACGCATTTTAGATAATTTTTTTATTTTTACATAATATATAAAAGCGAGTGACTGTGCAAAGCTAAATAAAATAAAATATATTTCTGTAGAGAGGGAAAGAGCGAGAGAGCGAGAGGAAGATGGAAAGCAGCAACTTAGACCGCATCAAAAAGCTCAGCAAGAATTTATTTATGGTTCCTCAGCCACAACCACTAAAAAATGAAGATATTTATAATTTATATAGTATTTAATCATATGTTATACTCACAGTCGATTTCTCTGCTGGAGAGGTGGCATATGTGAATCGCCTTGCATATCAGCTGGACTGGAGTATGCTTTATCATAAGATCGACAATCTGTGCGCCGTGCTCGTTGATTATCTTTTTGCATTCTTGCTGCATATGTCCCATTCTATGACAAACGTGTGCCAGAGCCCTTGTGATCTCAGCCTTGTCTGTGTGTTGGCGCACCATTTGCTTTAAGGTATTTAATGTGCTCTTGCAGATCGCGCACTTGGGCGATCCAGAAGCAGCGCTCGCTGAAGACTCCACAAATGTTGATGGGTCATCCATACTGATTTCATACTCAGCTTCAACTGTGCATAAGAAGCTGATTTAAGTACTGGGACTCAACGGTTTTCCATATACTTACAATTCTCATTCTGTTGCTCGACGTAATATTCAATATCTTCCACGAACATTGAGCGTTTGCACGTGCCAATCATTTTGCATATTATTTTGCCAGCTGTTTTTTTTGTCATTAGATTAACAATCTGCTCTCCGTGCTGTTGTACCATTTTCTCGCAATCTCCCTTCAGATGTTCAAGCTTGTCACATACCTTGAGCAGGGCTCTTTGGATGCTGCGCTTATCCTCATGATTGCGCACCATGTGCTGTAAAGTTTTCATTGCAGTTCTGCAGAAAGTGCACTTGGGAGACCCTTTGATGCTTAGCTGCGGCTCATTGATCTGCAGCTGCTCGCTGTCATTGTCTAGTCTATCCGTTGCTGTCACTTCATATTCTTCTTGGTCCTGGGGGAATGGAAAGCACATGCCGAGCATAGCGCATATTATTTTGGGACTCTTGGCGAAGCGAGCCAGTTTATCTCCATGATTATTGACAAAATTGTGGCATTTTTTGGTCAGCTTGCCCAGAAAGTTGCAGCAGTGATTCATTCCCTTCTTGATTTCGTCATTGGTAATGTGGGGGCGGACGAGGCTTTTGGCAAATCTAAAGGCCCTTTCGCAAGCAGTGCATTCAGGCATTGCTGAGTCCATTAGGCTGATCTGTAGCCCATCATCTTGAGCCCCAAGCTGGCTCGTCTGCAACATTAAGTCATCATCGTTTACTTGGATCTCATCTAAGGCACTCTCTTCGCGGTTACACAAGTCCATTACTGTGCAAATTTGCTATGGAATAAAGACATGAGTTGGGAATAAGTACGAAAATAATTTTTGCTGTTACCTCATCACTCATTTGCGAGGACATTAACTCAATCACTCCCGTCAAGCTACTCTTTATATTATTGTCACATTTCTGTTGGATGCGGCCTTTGGGCATCTGTTCGCAGAAGTCGTCAAATAATTGTTCGAGTTGCACTTCATCATTATAATAGCGTAGCTTATTGCGTGCCTCTTCAATCATCTCCTTACAAATATGACAATCAGGACTTGGGTTCACAGGTACCAAAAGTTTCTCCCAGACATTTTGGATGCAATATCCGATCGCTTGACAGTCCTTGGCATTTCTGCATCAAATGACAAATAAATATTACTGATGATTGAGTCGTATAAAATTTATTTATTACAAATGAAAAATGCTCTGCAGCATATAACTACAGTCTTTTCCTTGGAATTCTGGTGCCTCTAGCTCTTAAGTACTTCAAAACTAACTAAACAGACATTTTTTTTGATAATGGTTTGAAGTCACTTATTAGAAATATTCAATTGACTGTATTATGTATTAATTTATTATTTATTATTCAAATGTCTTCACTGAGTAAAATCTAAACTCAATAATATAGAATATTTAATTATATAATATATCTAAAATTAAATTACAACTGACGGTGTAAATGCAAATATACTTTTAGCCATTGACGAATATTAAATATGATTCACTTAGCTTAATACATTTTTTTTATGAAAATTATTCAAGAAAAAATATGGAAATATTAATAATGCTTCAACAAGCTCGGTATGGCTGATAAAGCCTAACTCTGATACCTTTTATTAACTTGCTCGATGTAAGCTTATTTTTATATCCTGATTTTTTTTATATATTACCTTAATGAGCTCTTACCTCAAATTGTTGCACCAGTGAGACGTGTGCCAGTCGCATTTGCTTTCAACTAGTTCGTCAATAAACGATGAGGAAACAAAAGCGCCTTAATAATAAAAAATATATACATATATTAAATATGTTAGACATAAATAAATAAATAATTTTAATGCTTAGATTGCAAAATTTTAAAAAATTAAAAAAGAAAACCATTGGATTTGTAATAAAATTAATAATAATAAATTTTTCTTTTTTTTTGAAATCATTTTAAATGTAATAATATTAATTGCAAACTAAATATTTGTTATACAGAACTTTCTATCATTATCAAAGTATTAATTAGACTTACTGCAGAAAATCACAGCCACAATGGTCGAGTAACTCGCGAATTGCAACATGTTTCCGAATTGTTTTAATTTCTATTGAATTCGAAATGAAACTGTAATAGAGAAACTTTGTTTTGTTCTTATATACCTTGAAGATGAATAATCATTGATTAGTTAATGTGAACGGGTTCTTTGTTCTAAGCACCTAACTATTAATATATATATATATATATATATATATATATATATATATATATATATATATATATATATATATATATTAAATTCATAAAAATATATTAAATATATATTTATAAATATTATTCATTAAAGTTACGTATGCGTAATAAATTAAATAATTAAAACAATTTTTATTTTTCTCTTAGCACTTCTGACATTTTTTGTTTTTAATTTATTTAATATTAATATAATATATATGCTTAATTATTACATAAAGTTCTATGTACTTAGTATGGTTGCTTTTAAATTAAGTTTATTACAAATTGCAGTGATTAGTGAGTGTTTTAAAGGAAGTTTTTATCTCTCGTTTTCCTGGCGTCGGCGCCGCCTTGGAAAAGCAAAATCTGGATACAAATTGTATTGTTTATTTTCTTAGAATTTTGTTCTCTCTTTATGAAAAGAATTTACTTCAAGAGGCCTCACGGCTTGACTACGTTTTATAATATCTCTAAAGTTTTATAGTTTATGCGAATTTAATAAGACTTAATTTACCAGGGAAATGGGAAAATTGTATTTAGTGGCTCTAAACAAAATAACAGAGAAAAGTGTAAAGTTTAAAGAGTAAATAACAAATTCTAGGCAGTCGAATGGCACAAGGGTAGGTACACGGGTACTACAAAATTTGGGAGGAGGCTCTCCAAGCTATGGGCGTGAAATTGTGTTATATTTTTTTTTTTCAGAATTTATTATTTGTTTTTTCCTAAATGTTGAAAGTTGTCGTCTATGAGTTTTTGTAAATTTCAACTAGTTAGTATTAAATTTAATATTAGTATTAGATTAATGTTTAAGTTATTTATTTTTTTTTTTGCTGTTTAATTCTTCGGTTTTAAATCTAAATTTACTAAGCGCTGCTGCTTCTGCTCAGTTCTGTGGCTCGTAGCTCGTATCAAGTAGTTAGTAGTATGTAATAAAAAGTTGTTATAATAGGTACTTGTGGGTTAGGCTAGGTATCAATCAGTAATATCATAGTTAATAAAATTATTATTACTCTTGTATGCTTTATATAAAAAAAGAAAAAACCCCCAAAGTTGTTGGTTTTCCTTTTGCACGTAATCTTTGTGGCTTTCACGCTAGATTTGTAACGAATGTTTATAAAAGTATTGAATGATTCGTAAAGCCGAGCTCTTCAATGGCTTTTTTTATTTGGTTTTAGTTGTAGTTGTTCTGGGCTAGGCTAAGCAAATATACAAAAGCTACTTAAACGTATAGCATGTACCTGGCGTATGGTTGTATATATATTTATATATATATATATTTATTTTTTAATGGTTAATTATTTGTAACTGTATTCTTTTTGCTTTATTCATAGGTATTTTTGTTCCATTCTTCAACATAATAATTAGCTAAGTGTTACTTACAAATGTGGCCATCTTAAATTAGGTATCAACACACACATGCACGCACACAGTCACACATTTACACACACTCACACACACACACACACACTTAACATGGGCAGTAGTTTATATGGAACAGTGTGCGCATTTGCTTTGCCTATTTATTTTGTTTTTATTTATTTTTAAACAGCGAGCATCATTTACAAAATGTTATTTTAATTAATATATTTTTATTCAATTATTTTAATTTTTGCGAGTTTAAGGCCGTTGTTGGAATTTGTAGTTTATTTTCTATTCAATTATTTATTTATTTTTGTCTATTGGAAGGTCTATAATAAAGCGCAGCGACCCGTCCATCGTAGGCAGCACACACTGTCACATTTTCATAGTTAACATAAAACTCAAGACACGGCTTGAAAACAAATGTGGTAGCTAACTTAGCCTTAAAACTAGGTTCACATACAACAAAAACAAATGGTGGAAAAAATGAACAGCGTTTAAGCGTTTATGAGTATATAGTAAAAAATCGAACTTTCCCCCAAATATACCCTATTATTATCATATATATAAATATATATATATATATATATATAATACAAAAAACATTATCAATATATATTGCCTATAATTAGCTAAACTCAATTTGATCAATGTTAAAGCAAGCGGCTCAACACGTGGCTGAGCAGCAGAAGCGTGAGATTCGCATAGAAGGCGCAACCCTTGCCGCACAACTTGATCGCGCTCTCCTGGAAGATGGGATAGTTATAGAGTGTGTGAGTGAGAGAGCCTGAGTGTCACTTACATTTGCATGACGACTGATGCAACTCTGCGGCCGCACTCGATTGAATTCTCTGGCATGCTTGTAGCAGGAGAAGGTCTCATTGGGCGCCAGCGGATAGTTGATGGGCGCCGGATTGACAGTCAGCACGAGGGCAACGTCGCGCGGGCACAGCTGATCGATGACCAGCAGTATCAGATTGCTATTGGGTATGGGCAGCACCACAAATGGCCGCTCGCATGCATGCGCTGTCATATTGTAGACAACGTTGTCCTTCTCATTGTAAAGCATATAAAGCTCGCGCTGCATGTCGCATGACTTGAGGCGCGTGCGACGCAGCGTCAGATGGCGCAGCCAGGCGGCATTCTTTGTCTGGCCGTGATCCTCCGGCTCCTGCTCTGTACCATTCGCATCCATGTAGACGTCATTGTAATGGGCCGAGATGCCCGGCGCCAATCGCATCAGTTGTACAATATACCACAGCGCCGTATGCAGCAGCCATTTGCTTACGCGCAGCAGATGAAACAGCGGCTGAAGAAGTTAAGAAATTATTAATATTAGAAAAATGCAATGCAAATTGTAGTGAAAATGTTTTTTAACACAGTTTAAATATTTTAAAATGAATATAAGTATATATAAATATAGAAGTAAATTTTAAATTAGCTAATATTAAATGAATAAAAACTGTTTAAGCTTAGCAAAGTCTTAAGCAAGTTCTCTGATTTTAAATATCTCGTATTCTAAATTTAATTTTTATTTTATGCAATAAGCAAAAGCGTATGCTTTATAAAATATTATGATTGTATTTGTATTTACTTAAATTTTTTAAAAATTCTTTAATTTAGCTTAGACAGAATAATAGAGCTCAGCAAGATTTCGGTTGAGCAAGAAAAATCGAAAAAATTCAAATTGAGTCAAGACAAGCGCAAGCTAAAATTCAAACTGACTCAATTAATTTTCTATATATATATATATTTTTTAATGATTTTCGCACACAAATTTGCAGGGTTGGTCACTTAGCTGATAGTGAACTTTAACAGGAGAATAAAATGACGTGTTGTTAGGGTTACAATGCAAAAGGGCCTAAGTGTCTTAATTTCCTGTGTAGTACGTTTACTTACAGATAGCAGTGTATTGGAAGCGTTGACCTCCGTTTTAGACTCAAAGCACACGGCTTGGTAATCGTAGACAACGACACGCTTGTATACTCTTTCCTCGACAAGGCGCATCATGATGGCGCCATTGACTTCGCCAAAAAATCGACCAGTCTCGTGAACACGCGACGAGATGATCACAAAGCCATTGTTATCGAGAATATAACAGTCCTTATCATCGACAGCACATGCCTGAAAGGAGTAAGTAAGTAAAAGTACTCGAAATTATATTTAATTATTGACTATCTACATTGCCGGTGATGTTGTGAAACAGCTTGTAAAACGCAGAGTGCTGAAATTGGAATCCAACGACTGCAGCGGGCGCCGACTTGGAGCTCTCATTGTGAAAAATGGCATTGCTGGCAGTTACAATAATTTCGGAGCCAGTCTCTGCAAGTAAGAGTAATGTAGAAAATATCAAAAGACTTTTCATTGGATGAGCTTGGCTCACTTACCCCCAGCATCGTAAGGCACCGAGTAGACGAAACTTTCCTTATGCACAAAATATTGGTCCACTGCGCGCTTATACCAGATCTCGTCGATAGCGCGTTTATTGTTCTGACTGAAGCTCTCACTGGAAATGAAGATAGTGCATATAGGAGAGAGAGAGAGAGAGTGAGAGAGAGAGACTTTTTACTCACCCAACGCTCGGCTGCTCAGCCATGTTCGAGTGGAACTCGTGCCAGCGGGTTAGGCCACTGTGCGTGGCCAAAAAGGCGATGGTGATGCCAAAACGTTGCTTGAACTCGTGTCTGTTGGAACAGAAATCGCGATATTAGAAATGGTTCCATTCAAGATCGATGGCAATAACAACATGATAATTAGTATGATATACATATATAACTAGATATATATATATATGTATATATACATATCTACAAAATAAGTTAAGACGAGTTTGTTCTGTTTACCTTGGCAGCAAACCCATTAGTACGGCTATTGGGCTTGATGCGCTAACGCTAGAGAGGGTATTTGTATTGTATATTCGATTCAGACGTTATGAAAGGCATTATGTTATGTATCGAGAGTTTCATAGATTGCAGTATTTCGTTTGTGGGTGCAAAAAATTCATTATGAAATAGACAAAACGACAGCAACAACAACGACAATAACAACGAGAACAAAGATACACACAAAAGTTTCGGCATAAAATGCAAATAAATGTGAGAAAAAAGAAAGGCGTACACAAAAATAATAATGGTTAATATGTGCTGCCTTTAGCTGGTTGAGGATAGAGTGCGCCCCCCTGGTGGTTGGGGGGGCATGGCATGGCATGGCATGGCGCTGTTGACTGTACTTGATGTGTGAGAAACAAGTCAAGTCTGCTGCGACCAACTTGCCACTTGCCACCTGCCACTTACCTCTTCTCCTCCTTATCGCGAGCATTGAAGCTTGTGTTGTTCGAGAACCACTTAGTAACGCGCGCATCAAAGACAAGGGATTGCATTAGCTGGCGATCGCCTGTAAGCAGAAAAGGTCAAGCATTAGCCCCATCGATATGTGGTATTAGACGCGACGCGTGGCTTCATTCAGATCGTGTGCGACTTAAGAATTCTTTGAACAACGTAATTAAAGTGAAAATCAAAAGTTTTTCTCATGCAATTCCGTTTGGTTTTCGTGACATTTTGTGCAAATTCCGCAGCTAACTGGTGGCAACAACATAGACAAATGGAAATCATAAGTTAAGACTAAATTCGCTCATCTGTGGGGGCAACAACAGTCATCGTCGTTGCCAAAAGTGTGTGAACGAATTGTTGGTGCAGGTGCAAAAGTGCTTAGGTCAAAAGTTAATAATGGTGCACATGGTGATTGTGGACAGAGCGGGAAGGGAGAAATGGTGATGGAGAGATAGACAGAGAGAGAGAGAGAGAGAGAGGGGGATCGATAGACATTTTTTGGATGTTACAACTTGAGTTGGCGTTTTGGCATTCGTTACTCACAATAGTAGCTTTCTTTTTCATTGATTGATGGATAGCGGCCAGTTGATGAGTTGTTAGCTGTGAATTTGCATGATTATTGAAATCGTAATCGAAATTTGCTATTTTCTTGATATTATTTTCAGTTTTCTTTTCGAGCAAAAGTTAGTAAACGAAACATCGAACACATTAAGCAAAAACTTAGTTCAAAAGCGTCAACAGCGATCTTTTTATTATTATTTTTTTCTCTTTCTTTTAGCTATCAAAGCGTTTTTTGTAACAAAAAAAAATAAATAAGAAATGAAATGAAATAAAATTTGTATTGCGTTCTACTTACAAAAAATGGCTGCCGCGTGCTCCGGGGGCAAAGCGCTTCGACTTGATGGCCAATGCCAACCGGGCTCAGACATGCGATCAACAAAGTACAAAAGCTCCGTTTCGGGCGTTCTGAATGTCTTGTTGGTTTGCTTGCAAAACAGCCTATGTATGGAATGAGTATATATGTATATAATATTTATAATCATTAACTGATTTGGCCTACCAATCGGGATGAATTTTCCAGCGTTTGCCATCAAAGAAGCTGCGTATATTTTTGCCCGTTATATAGGTGCGATGTATGTCCTGCTCGGTGCGAGGCTCCACGCGGCTCACACCGTAACGCTCCGGATAGGTGATGACGAGCGTAAAGGGCGTATTCTTTATAGCAGTCCAGTAATACTGGCGCTTGACGCGAGCCACGCGTTTCTGTGAATTAATGGAATTAATAAAATTGTGGCAGTTGCAATTTGTTAGACCAACCATTTCATCGAAATGATTTTTAACCAACATCCATTTGCTGCCAGTCGATTGATTGATTATCGAATCGCGTATCTAAGGGGCCGAGAGAGAGAGAGAGAGAGAGAGAGAGCGTTTGAGTATATTAAATATTTAATGAATATTGATTTTATTTTTGGTTGCCTACCGTCATCAGCACTGGATTAAAGTCTCTGGCGGCTCGATCGTCATCCAATAGCTCAACTTCAATCATGTCGACGCTATTGTAAGCTGGCTTTAAAATATAACCTTGGAACTGTTTGAAAATCAAAAATTAAACGTTCAGTGTTGCAAAGTGTAAAGATCTAAATAAGTTCTATATATATATATATATATACTCACAATTGGACGAAAATCTGGATGGAATAGTACATAACCATTATTGGTTACTATGAACGCATAACCATTCACGCCAAGCTGTACAGATTTTAGATCAGTTTATAAATTGCATTCTTAAGACGTTTTCCAGCACTATAAACTCACCATAAACGGCGATAGCAGCTTTTTTATTTCACTGATGGGCACATCTGTGCCAGCCACGCCCAATATATTTGCGATTCTTGTCTGTGCATGAGCAAAGATTGTTGAGTTAATTTAACAAAATGTTTACAAAAGTCTTGTGAATCGAAACATTTACACAAGTTGGATTTTTTATTAGTTTTTTTTTGTTTTTGTTTTTTTTTTTTTTTTTTTTTTTAGCGCAAATACAAGTACAAGTACAGAGAATTTTTATTAAATGTTTGCAAATACGGAAAATGAATTGAATTCGAAGTTGATAAATGGCATTGCTAGAACAAAACGAAATTTGGACTCGTCTTACACGTTATGAAAAGTTTCAAAAGAAAAACAAAAAAAAAAATTTATTTAAAATTGAAAATCAAGTCAAGAAATGTTTATGCAAATACATATGAAAAGCATTTGGTTTTACTACGCAAGAAACTTACGAATATTAAGAGAATTTTGTTTTGGCATTAATGTTAATAAATTTTGATTGATGTTTACAATTACAAATAATTTTAGAGAGCTTCAAATTGATTTTTAGTTTTAGACAGCGTTAGGCTAATTACATGGCTAGCAGAGTAGTACTAAGAGCGTATGAGAGCGTTCAGTGGTTGTGTAAACCAAAATAACGCAGTGTAAAAAAAATTAAAATAAAATAAATAATGAGAAACAAATAGAAAATTTAATTTTTTTTTTTAGCAAAATTTGATTGAAGACGCTTTAGCAAAGAAGAAGAAGAAGAATGAAAGAGTAATTTACAAATTTGTAATTTGATTGAAACTCGAACTGAAAATAATGAAAAAGCTGTTTACAAAGTGTGTGTTGAGGGCTTTAGGGGCGGGGACGGGTTTGGTATATCACAAGATATTTCACGCACTTGGAGGAGTACAAGTTTTGACAGAGGTTTTTATGTGTGTGTTCATGTAGCTGTTGTTATTGTTTGTATGTGTGTGCGTGAGTGTGTTTCGTTTTTCATACAGTTTTTATACCCTTCACACAGTTACATTAAGTGAGTGGTTAGTGGAAGCAATTGGTCTGTTGGTAACACTGTGTTAGGGCACCAGTGGAAACAAGAATTGAGAATTGTTAGCAATGGAGGCATTCATTAATCTGTGTGGTACGCAGTTTCAGTTAGACTGTGGAACGAGTGTTTACCAGATGCAGCTAGATTGCAGTTCAGCTAGACAGTTAGTAGAGTTGCAGTTGCCTAGGAAATTGAATCGAGTGCCCGTTAACAGTAATTAGGAAAAGCTTAACATACAGAGAACTTAGCCTAAAAATACGTTAAGAAAATAAATATGAATTTTTGAAATCAAGCATTGGAAGCATTAACACTGAAAATCATAAATTTAAGGAGCCTGGAGAAATGGGCGTGGTGTTGAAACAAAATCGTACATTGGTGCTCAATTCAAAAGCAAAACGAGTTCATTTTTTCATCTGGAATAAAACGAAAACAATAAAAGACATGCGGCACAGACGTTAATCGAAATCAATGTATAAAAGTTAATTTGAAAAAATGTTTGCAGTTTTTTTTTTTAAATATTTAGTTGACATCTTTTTTTTTTTTTTGGTTTTTTGAGTTTTGTTGCTTAAATTTAGAAACAATTTACTCACAACTTGAAGGTTTATTTTCGCAGCCGGATTTATATCGGTCGTTAGATTAATGAGCTGTGAATTTGTATTGGTAGATTATAATAAATAAATAAATAAATGTCTAGGAACGAAAGCAAAACTTAAATAGGTCGGGTGTACACACCTAGGGGGGAGCGCAGCTGGGGTCAATTTAATTACTGGGTGTTGGCTGTGGGTGGGGTGTATTCAGCTAAGCTGCAGCTAAGTTGTGCCTGCCTAACAATTGCCGTCCTTTAGGCTGGTTCTTATGAAGGGTATAAAAACTTAATCAATCGATGATACCTTATTGCAATTCATGTATTTCTAGCTTTGTGTTGTTTTTGTTTCTGTTGATGTTTGTTTGTTTGTTTATTTGTTTGTTGTTTACTGTTTACTGTTTGCTGTTGATTCATGTGCTCTATAGGGCCTCAGCACTAGCCTAAGATTTCATTTCAATTGATTGTACTTACTAAACATCAATGAATACGGCATCTAACATTGATTGGGATATCTATTCGGGACTATTTATTGAACCAATTCAACTATATACGAGTACTTTTTATGTATTTGGGCTCTGGGCCTTCAGCGGCTTTCAACCGATATATAATTTGTAGTTTATAATATTTTATTTGTTTTACGTAAAACAACAAATGTTAAATTGTACTACTCAAAATGCTAGATAAAATGTTCTATATATATATATAATTAATTTACGATTACGTTAAGTAAGTAACTAGGCATAGCTATATGGTAATTATGTTACGTTTACGAATATATATATATATATATATATTTAACGAAAATTTCATATGCTATAATTATATATAATTACGTGGTATATAGTTTCAATACTTTTACTTTACCAATTGAATTGCAATTTCTTTTCAAATATTTATATACGATAATCTTTTTTTTGTTTTTGTTTGATTTTGTATATATACATATATCTATTAATTATTATATGTATATATATATTTATATATGTATGTATGTATGTATTTTGATAGTACCTAGTAGTACGAGTAGGTGGTCAACTATAATGGCAAGAAAATTTGCTAATAAAATAGTATGGTCCTAGACCATATTAGCTAGAGTTATATACGAGTAGGTATAGTTAGTTATATAAGTTATATATCGATTAAATATGGAATAGGTATGCATGTTATGTAGCGCAAAGTATAACAAATTGTTTACTTTCAGTAAGTAATAGTAATAAGTATATTGATATACATATTTGGATAATATATATTATATACTTGAATAATATAATTAAATATATTGAATTTAATACGATATATGCAATTAATTGGCGTATATAAAACTTTTCGCTTAAGGATCAGCAAATACTTTTGTTCGTTTACTCAAATATCAAATTTGAATTTGAAATTGAAATTTTGTAGTTTTTTGTTAGAATTTGGCATTATAGTTTGTACCTCACGTGTTTGCAATTCCCAGAGTGCTTCATTTATTAAAACTTCTTCGGTGATATTCTGTGGTATAGTTGTGTATAGTTTTGGTAGTAGTAGTAGTAGTAGTAGGTAGTTGTGTGTTATAATTATATATAACGCATAAAATATTAATATAGTAGTAGTAGTATATAGGGAGTTGTTATTTAGATAGATTATGGGGTGGGGTACTGCTTATGCTTATGTTTCTCTTTCCATTTCTTATATTATATATATATATATATATATATATATATATATATGTATATATATATATATGTATATTGCTTATCGATAGTTTCGACGATGAGAAAGAAAGAGAGAGAGAGAGAGAGGTAGACAGAGAGAGTGAGAGAGAGCATAATGATCGCGACATTTTCTGCGGTGCGACGTCGATATGTCTTTTGTTCAGATTTGGCTAAAAAGTTTTTGACAGTGCTAACGGTTGATATTTGATGCTGGTTTTAATTTCGCTCGCGCTCGGGCACTAACAGCTACACAGGCTTGACTTACCGCGTTTTCGCGACGATCATAAATGGGCATGGAAACGGTGGTCATAAACTGATAGACATTTGAGTCTACGGGTTGGTTCCAGGTCTGAGAAATGTATAAATAATTTTATTATATTATCACTAATATTTAATAGGCATTCGGTTAAATTCACCTCCTTCATGCGTCGATATTCGCGTCTGTGCATTTCGGCGGGCTCCAGCATGCGATCGTGTACCTTCCAGTATTCCAGAACATCGGCCTTCTGCTCCTCGCACTGCTTAATATCCCACAGATAGTCGGACAGTTTGGTATCCTAGATAGCATTAAACGATTGAAGGCTTTTCGATTTTTGGATTTTGTTTGGTAAATGGCCCTAGGCTGTTACCCACCTCGAGGTCCGCATAGACCTGCGTCCAAATGACCGGATGATCATGCCTACCCAATACCAGAGGTCTAGCCATAACTGGTATATAATTTAATACCATTTCGCGCACCTCAGCCGTATCGCTGAGGTGCACATAATAGCCCTGATTCTCGCATGCCATCCACCGTATATCATCCCAATTCGCCACCTCTTTGCCAATCAGATAGGTGAACACACGCACCGGCCTATAGGGCGGATCGCGCCAATTGTGCAATTGGAAGACTTCTTGATTATTCTCGGGTGCCCCATCACCAATGATCATAATCGCCTGATTGCATTGCGCGCCGCGCGAATTAATCTTCGTCTCTTCCAATATCTCGAAGGCCCTTGTCAATGCAGCGGTATAATTGGCAATCGATTTGGGTTTAAACGATTCAATCCCTTCTTTTAGTTCACGTATGTTGCCCAGATTTGCCTGGATGAATTTCGAAGTTTTTTTTTTTTTTTTTTTTTTTTGTGGGTAAAAACGAATTCGGTTTGTTTTTGTATTTGTGGGATTGTTGTGTTTGAAGCCGCATTGATTGTGTATAGTTTAAATAATTTTGTGGGATAAAGAAAAATCAGATTGCAAATTGAAAAATCATATTGAAAATTGAAAGTTCGATCAAAAGAAGATGAGATAAAAGAAGATATGTAAATAAAAGATATATATACTTGAATCAGTGTATCCTCGAAACATCCGACAACTGGGCTCACTTCCTTATCAAAGGTGAAGATGTTCACAAAGTCATTTGTACCTAATGTATCGAGTATAGTATTGACAACATGCTTTGCGATATCTAGCCTCTGTCCCAACATTGAACCAGATCCATCCATTAGGATAATAATATCCTTTGGACTTGTCGCCGCCTCCATGTACCAAGAGCGTAAACGGCAATCGTATAGATCAACCGGTACGTCCTTCTTCCATTTCGATGCAGGGAATTGACGCATAAAGCCTGTCGAACTGCCAAAAAATTGCCACGACAAACTTGGATCGTTTTTATAATTATCACGAAATATCTGATCCAAATTCTCCGACCATTGAATCGCTTTAATAACATCCGATGCTGTGGTATATGTGTGTTTTTAGTGTTTTTGTATTCGACACCGTATTCATGTTCGTGTCAATGTATTCGATATGTTTGCCGATGATTTTTTTTTTTTTTTTTAATTTTTTTTTTCATGTTGGCAAAGAAACGGGAAGAATTTTTGATATAGAAATTGATTAGTTTTTCTTGTTGAGGGGGAATCGAACTAAGACCTAAGAATATATCTCTCTTTGATAGATTTTTTGAATTTGTGAGGCGTTTCATAACATAGCACAAGGCAGTGCAGGCGCAGGTGTGTGTGCATGTGTGGATGTGGTTGTGTGTGTGCGTGTGTGTGTGTGTGTGTGTGTGCGTGTTGGTTTATTTTTCATCTTTTCTTTTCTGGTGTGCTTTGTTGGCTTGATCGTGGGCGCATTGCACGTAGGTGTTAGTGGCTTAGTTGGGTGTTGTACGGTTTTTGGCAAAGCATTCCGCGTGTCGGCAATAAACATTCACAGCGCCACGCACGCGTCCCCAGCAACAATTCGCAACGCAGCATCCGCGCTGCTAGCAGCGGCAAACTTACGTTTACCTAGAGATGAGCGCGTCTAACATCTTGTTATGAAATAAGTTACTGGCATAAACAATAAATTCTTTTAAGGAAAAATATAAGTGTTAAGCGCGACTAAATTCTCTTAGAAGATAAGTTAATAGAATTTCAAGAATTTTAATTAACTCTTTAGAAGAAAATTAGATATTATAATTTTATGAACTATTATTATCCTGACTAGCTGGATGATAATAATAATATATATGATTATAATAATATTATATTTTTCTTTTTAATTAATTAATTCTCTTCAAGCTAATCCAAGTCCATTTGGACTTAATAAAAATCTTTTTCTCCTTGCTAAATCAATTCTCTCACGCGCCCATATCTAAGCTATCGGCCATTAGGTACAATTGTGTGCGCAGGATGGGGCGATGCGTTGCTTGCGTGGGCGCGCGTGCGCCTTTTCGGCGCGCATTGACTTAAGCGGTTGGAAATTGAAAAAGAAAAAGAAGGCGCAATGTACGAGTAATGTTAACGGTTAAACGGTCAAACGGTTAACTATGAACGGTAACTAATTAGCATACAGCGAGCGATCGAGCGAGCGAGCGACACAAACAGACTTAGTGCTACGTTTTAGACAGCTAAAACAGAGACAGTTACAGAGACGCAGTGTGTTGTTGGCATTGTGTGTGCTCGTGTGTTGAAGCTTTACATACGACACGCAGTGTGCTTAACAGAGACAGCAACAGTTACAGTTACAAATACAATTACAGGTGTTAATAGAGATATATAATATTTAGAGAGAAAGAGACAGAGATAGTAGGAGAAAGAAACAGATAGATAGAGAGAGAGAGAGAGAGAGAGCGATAGCAGTTATGTTCTTAAGCACAGTTCAAACCTCGATCGAACACATTCACCGGCACGTGCACCGAGCTGACACTGAAGTTGACCGGCGTATTATGAAACTCCGGCCGTGGCTCCAGCACCAGCACCTTGGGCGGCACATAGATCAGCGGCTCGCCGATCTGATCGTCCATATCCGGCGGTGTTGTTGGTGGCGGCGGTGTAGGTTCGCCCGGCTCCGCCATAGACTTGGCATTGTAGTACGAGAACATCTTGTCGGCCATATCGTTTTGATGCGACAGCGCTGTATTCTCAGCGGTATCCATAATGCGCTACAATCGGAGCAGCAATCAGATATATGTTTGGAGAGTATTAATAAGTGTTGTGTTAGTGGGTTGGCCCAATACTTACGCGCACGGCGCTGACTTTCAGATCCATCATCATTTCAATTTCTTTCGCCATGGACTCGACAATTAAGCCTCCTTGACGCGTCACCACTTTGGCTTCCTTAAAGCTCTGTAAATGATTGAATAGAATAATGGTATAAATAAGGGTATTTAAAATGCCATTAAAACTTGCATTTATGGGGAATTAAGATCTAAACTATAGCTAGTTATCTAAAAATGAAAACGTATCAAGGCCAACTCAGAGATTATGCATTAAAAATGCAGCTGAATTTAGCTGAACGTTAGCTATAATTCGCAAACAAAATTTCAACACTTAATCATTTTCTAAAGCATCTCGCTAATTAATGTATGTCTGCTAGTCAAGAATGTTCTCAATTCGACTTCAGACGTAAAAAGAAAAGATGTAAGCGAGCTGGCTTCCAGTGACTTCCAAATACCCTTGATTCAGTCATAACAAAGGTATAGTCCTAATGAGCCAGACATGCAAGAGCTTCCAGTTGACTCATAATCATTGGTTATACCATGCCATTGATATTGTCCTGGTTAAAAGCTTACAGTTGAACCAAATCTTGGAGTAATAATTCCAGGGAAACTATAAAATATCAGAATCCACTGTTACAAAGGTAAGATATAAGATATCGACTGAAGATCAGTTGCAGCTGAGCCGCTTACATTTTGCTGCATTTCTGTAAATAAAAAATATTTCTGCTAGGCTTCAAACGGCCTCGCAATTGCGATAAAATACCAGGCGAACAGAAGTGAGTAGTAGGGCGCGAAATTTAAAGTAAAATTTTGTTAAAATAAATTTGACCTTGAATTAAAAAAGAGAGAGAGAGAGAGATATATATAGAGAAAAAAAAGGAGAGAGAGAGTTAATAAACATGATCAAGTATGTTGCTTACATACGGTGGCTAGACCTAAAACGGCATCGTAATTCCACTAAAATACCAGGCGAACATAAATGAATAGCAGGTCGCCAAATATTATTTAAAATTGAGTAAACATTTTGAGTTGACCTTGAATTAAAATAGTGAGCGAGAGAGAGAGAGATAAAGAGTGAGAGAGAGAGAGAGAGTGAGAGAGAGAGAATGTGTTGTTTGCTCTCTCTCTCTTCCTCTCTCATTCTTTTTCTCTCTCTCTCTCTTTCTCTCTCTCTCCTTTAATTCAAGGTCAACTCAAAATGTTTACTCAATTTTAAATAATATTTGGCGACCTGCTATTCATTTATGTTCGCCTGGTATTTTAGTGCAATTACGATGCCTTTTTAGGTCTAGCCACCGTATGTATGCAACTTACTTGCTCATGTTTATTAACTCTCTCTCTTTTTTCCCTCTCTATCTCTCTCCCTCTCCCTATTTTAATTCAAGGTCAAATTTATTTTAACAAAATTTTACTTTAAATTTCGCGCCCTACTACTCACTTCTGTTCGCCTGGTATTTTATCGCAATTGCGAGGCCGTTTGAAGCCTAGCAAAAATATTTTTTATTTACAGAAATGCAGCAAAATGTAAGCGGCTCAGCTGCAACTGATCTTCACTCGATATCTTATATCTTACCTTTGTAATAGAGGATTCTGATATTTTATAGTTTCCCTGGAATTACTACTCCAAGATTTGGTTCAACTGTAAGCTTTTAACCAGGACAATATCAATGGCATGGTATAACCAATGATTATGAGTCAACTGGAAGCTCTTGCATGTCTGGCTCATTAGGACTATACCTTTGTTATGACTGAATCAAGGGTATTTGGAAGTCACTGGAAACCAGCTCGCTTACTTCTTTTCTTTTTACGTCTGAAGTCGAATTGAGAAAATTCTTGACTAGCAGACATATATTAATTAGCCAGATGCTTTAGAAAATGGTTAAGTGTTGAAATTTTGTTTGCGAATTATAGCTAACGTTCTGCTAAATTCAGCTGCATTTTTAATGCATAATGTCTAAGTTGATACGTTTTCATTTTTATTTTCATTTCTTTTCTAATTATAAAGTATATTTTTTTTGTATCTATTAAGCATGTTGCACATAAAAGTTACTGTGTATAATCAAATAAAAAAAAACAAACAAAACATAATTTAATTTGTATGTATAATAATGGATTAGTTGCTGTGTTATATTATGTAGAGTTTTTTTTAGTATCTATTAAGTATATTCATACATTGATCCCATTGAAAATAGAAAAAATGTTATTATGTTTTTGTTTGTTTATAATATATAGACTTATTACGTTTTTTAATAAGTAATATTGAGTGTATTTCTTTTTAACGTGTACGAGGGCTGAGACCTTGCAAGGGTCGAGAATACATATTTCGATAATTGAAAGACTCGTAAATATATTAATTGAACGTTATAATATATATATGATCAAATTCTTTGTATATTATATTAACATTCTCTTTAATAATCTCATTACATTAAGCATTAAATACTTTTATTCCAAAATCATTTATATTTGTGTAGAGAAATTTATTTTACGAAGATCAAAAATATTTGTTATGTTGCTAAAAAAGCATTTAAAATTTTCCAAAATTGAAATATATATTTAATATAAATAAAAATATTTTTTTATTTATTTAAAAGCATACATTCTAAATTTGTAAGAATTAAAATCTCTTCAATTTTGCTAAAGTAAATATATATTTAATATTTTCTGTATTCTCATCACATCATTAAGTTATTTGAGTCTTTTTGATTTAATTGTCCTTAATTCATTCGCCTGTTAATTGTTTTTGCTTCTTGATCTATTAACAAGAATAAATTTGTATAATTATGTGGAATTGTTACAGCTAAATGAAACCATAGAAATGTTATTTTAAGCCATTGCTAAGTCGCATTGGTCAGCGAACTAGAAAATGCCTGAGTTCCTTTATGCATGTATTTCCGTGCCACATACCACATACCACATACCACATGCCGCATGCCACATGTCGCTGTACGCTTGACGCCTGCAAAGCAATTCGATTTAGAAAATCCAATTGCGCTGACTAAAAATAAATTACACAGCTGTCCTACGCAGCGGCAGCTACTGACCTCATAAAAGAGACAACAACTATGTGAGCCGCAGGGCGGTTGAGGGGAACTTGCTGAAAAGGGCAGTTTGTTGTTGTTGTCAGGCATGCCGCGTGCTTCAAACATTTTGTATATATAATTGCCTACTCAGCCAGCCTTTAACCCAAATATGACGTCGCTGCTGCTGTCGCAGTCGGCGTCGCTGTTGATGTCGCCGTCGCTGTTAACGTCGCAGTCGCCAAACGTCAACAACAAACAATGGGAGGTAGCATCAGTGGGAAAAATCAATAGGGCGACTCACCTCTTGCACCTCCTTGCGCCTGGTGATAAAATCGCCCAGAGAAAACAGCTCCAAGCCCAGTTTGTCCGCCCAGGAGTGCACACTATAGTTGATAGATAGTTGATATATATAGAGAGAGAGAGATAGATCGAAATAAATGATATTGCTCTCATCCGATCCTGATTGCGGTTGTGTAGGACACTCACAGATTGTAGTTGATTTTATCGCCAGTCGCTGTGGGCGCACTGTGGATGAACACAAACAGAAGGCTCAGGCAGATGCGCCGCCAGGCCCAAAATGGTCTCGCCATATTGTTGTACTGGCTGCTTCGATCTGGGCCGCGACATATATACGAACGAGCCTAATTTAATTCTAGCCCAATTTGCTGCACTCTATCACAAAAACACACACACACGCTTGCACATGGCATCGGGCTTGCTCTGCTCTGCTCTGCCTGCTGCGCCTCTAGCCTTAACGCGCAGCCAGCGACATTTTGTCAAGCGAATTTCACACAAAATTTTTCACTCACGTTTTACACATTTTCAACAATTTTTCAATGAAATTTCTTTAAAAAATGCCTTAACTTGTGCACGTTTTCCGCTTGTGTTTTGCGAGTGTGAAAATTCTGATGGACTGTAGAAAAAACTTTTCTCTGTATACTGCCGTTAGCTGTTTGACGTTTCGCTGACATTTCTGTGTCAGCGATGAGTTCATCGCCTGATTTGCGTGGGAGCGAGCGAGACAACTGCATGAGCTGCGCCTTTGACGTACGCTGCACCGCTCACTTTGTGTCCTGCGCCTGCGTTGACATTTGCGACGCCTGCGCGCTCGCTTTGTTTACATGCGTCGAGGCGCCACAGGTGTCTGTTTACCTGTGCGTGCAGCTGCGCAGTGCCCATGTTGACGTTTCTCAGCTGCTGCAGCGCTGACAGCTGAGCGCCAACTGTTGCTTCTGCTGACACCGTTTGACAGTTGAGCTCAATGCGAGGGCTGAAAGTCTGGCCAATAAAAGCTTTTCTATGCTACACAGAGCTTTTAGCACAGTTCCCTGTGCTTTACATGTCGAGCTTAAGCGAAGCTTTGATTTCCTATAGTTACCCATAAAAGGCGGCAGAGGTCGCTTTTGTGCACGAAAATATGTGTGTAATTGGCAAAAGGAAATCAAATCATTTGTTGTCATGTGTAATTTATTTAAATATTTTTGTAGAGATTAAGTAGTTATAAATACAGTCTTCTATTAATTCAGTGGGCGGCTGATTTTTTAGGTATTTTTCTGAAACACGTGGCGTATGTGTAATGTGTAATTTTTATCAATAATATAAAAAACATTTTAATAAAAAATCAGCTTTACTCAATTTTTAGTTTTATCTGTAGAAAAATAGTTACCCAGTATTTTGTATCTCTCTATCTCTCCTTTTGTTGTTGATCTTACATATATAATATATAATTAATTGTAAAACACAGGAACCTTTAAAAAATGTATCAATAATTTTTATTGGTATAGCATAAAGTTTAGACATTTGTTATGGAATTCACAACAAGATAATGACGACAGACATAACTCAAAACGCGATACGGACCGAGCTCTGCTCCCACTCTCACTTCTATTAGTACTTGTAGCCACCGCCGCCGCCACCACCACGTCCGCCAGCTGCTGGTCCCTGCGGATACTGAGCCTCGCCCTCATAGCTGACGTCCGCATGGTAACCGGTCTTCCAGTCGGCCGTGTAGCGCACCACCTGTGTGCGTCCGTCGGGCAGCTGGACGCGATACTCGCCAGTCACCACATCGCCATCGCTGGATGCCTTGTGCGCGTAGTCGTTGGCCGTGTCCGGATCCTGGACAGCATACTCGAAATCGAATGGCATGCCGGGCACGTGCACATGATCCTGTTTGTGTAAAATAAGCGATTAGCAGGCTAGCGCCAGGTGGAGACTGGAGGTCATAAATATACACTTACATCGGCGGGCTGACCGGGAATGTTGCGTGGACCAGCTGGTGGTGGACGTGCACCACCATTTTTGCCGGGCTGGCTAGGTTGCTGGAAGTGTGAATAATATGAGCTAAGTTCAACGATTTCAATGAGGAGAATTAGTTCTGATTATTCCATTTTAAGATGATTGACATTTTAGTTAGTGCAAATATCTAAATTGCTGCGGCTTTCGCAATGATATTTCACTTCGGTTGACTGGTAAGTGCAACTTGGCTAAGAAATTAAAGGCAAAAGGGTTAGCTCATGCCTGTGATTTTGCCACGCCCCCGCAACCTCAGTCACTTGACAAATGCAACATCATTTGGGTCGACATTCAAATTGAAAAGTGAATTCCCATCAAAGGTGATGCAGCAGGCTGCATGACGCTGAACATTTATGGAGTAAAGTGTTGACGGCCTATGAATGCAGCGAGTCTTGGGCTTGACTGATGACTGCGCCGACAGACAGACAGACAGACAAACAGACAGACCAACGGACAGATGGATGGACTGAGGTGGAGGCTGTTGGTAAAGCGGCTTAAAACTCGAGTGAAGGGCTGGAGTGAAAATTATGGCCGTAATTAGCCATTGGCTTTAATTCAATTTGCGGCACTTGAGCTCGCTTTTTGCGGCCATTGCTGGCTCTGCGCCGCCGGCATACTCACGAATGGTTTATTCGGCTCCGGGTAGTCATAGCCGTTCTTGGTGGGCGGCAAATACGCGTTCGATCCGGGCGCTATCTGGGCATAAGCGTAGGCAGCGATGGCAGCAAGTGATAAGCTCTGCAAAAAAAAAAAAAATGTAAGTAAACATAATGAAATGTGGTAAAGTAAACAAAACAAAAACTTGGCATTTATAGGCATTGAAGTAGAAGCGCTAAAAAAGGTTAAATTAGAAACACAAAAGAGAGAGACAACAAAAAAAAAAAAAAAAAAAAAAAAGAAGCAACAAAGTGAGCGGCAAACTAAAATAGAAGCTGCGATAAGATCGCGCCTGACATTCAGCAAGCAGTCGCAGTCGCAGTCGCCTGCTCTTGCTCTGGGGCAGGTGCAACCGCTGCTAAACCGAAGCAAATGCTATTGCAATTGACTCGTATTTAGAATGCGGTCCACTCGAAAGGGCAACAAATGGCGGAGGTTAGAAGCTGACAATTAAGGCGGTTCCACAGATTTATGGTTGCAGCTAACTGAAACCGTCAACCGGCTCATCTGTATTTTTTGTTCTCTCTCTCTCTCTCTCTCTCTCGTTTTATATTTTTTCTCTGAGCCCCCCAAACATGGCTAATTGACACATGCAACGCAGCCTGCCACTGCCATCCATCAAACTGGCCAAGCTTGGCCAGCTCCAGAGCTCAGAAGCCACCTGCTGCTGGCCTCTTGTCAGCTGCCTGTCGCTGTTTCAATTAGCATTTGCTAACTGCGGCTTTTGCTGTGGATTGCGGAAATATTTGCAGCTTTATATATAATATATATTAGTATATATATATATTTATTTATAATATGCATTCTATGCTAAATATACACTGCTATTGATCGTTGTGTCGAAGCCATGGCCAATGTCAAAGTCAACGGCCAGTTAACTGCTTTAAATTGTTCGCTCACCGTAAATTGTTTAAGTAGTTTGAAATGCAATTAATTTATTTATGTGTAGTATTTTTACAATTTTTATTTATTATTTATTTGCATAGCTAATTAATTTAACATGAATTTCATGTCTATCAATCTATTTGCTGAACAGTTTTGTCATATTTTCTAAAATCTTGTTTGAAGTAGGATTTCAATTAAAAATATGTATATATGTATATATATATTTAATATATATTATTACATTTTTTAGTTTTTTTAATTTGTATATAAAATTATTAATAAATAATTTAAATAACAAATTTCTATAAATTTTTAAGAAATCTGTCAAGAATGAAATAGTTGATAAATGAAAATTATGATTGTTATTTTTATAAAAATGTATGATATATAATAATAAATAAATAAATATAAACAGAATATTTTCCATAGAATCTGTACAAAAATCAATCAATCTGTCTTTAAATATTTTTTTCTTTCATTGCTAAATTTCAACAAAATAATACAAATAATTAGAATGCATTGAAATCGTTTTTTCTGTCAGCAACTTTCAGCTATCAATTAATTATCAATTTCATCAATTCTTCTTTTAATTGATTCCAATAGTCTTTCGCTTAATTCATGCTTGTTTAATTTAATAAACTAACTAAATTCGCTCAATTACTCGAGACCGGCGCTCAGTGGGTGGTCCCAACCTTCAAGGAGCCCACGTTAAAGGCAATAAGCATGTCAACGGCAATTTTTGCATGTTAAACAAATGCAATTACCGTTAAATAAAAAACAAAGCAAAAAAATAAAAAAAAACTAGCTGAAAAACTAAATTAAATAAAAGGCAAAGTCAAAGAGCGGGCAACAAATTGCCGCAACAGCCGACGACAGTTCGAATGTCGAATGCTGCAGAGAACGACAAACGATAAAGATATACCAAAGAGATTGAGATAGATAAAGCCTTGCATTTAACTGCATACCAAACAACCACAATAAGAAGATAAAACAACAACAACAACAACACCAGTAATAGCAAGAGAAACAGCTGTAAGTCGAGTTAGGTCGTCGTCTTTGTCTTCCACTTCATCTTTGCCTTCGTCTATGCTGTGACTTGGTCTACAAAGCAGCTGTTGCAGAATTGAATAAGCACCGCTGATGTCAAGACTTGCACAGTGGTGCAGGAGTAGCACACATGTGATAATGATAATTAAATTTGCCTAGATGTCTTATGTGAATATGTAAAATAAAGATAAAACATTTTACGATTAAAAGAGTCTAATAAACTTATGTGGCTTCATAATGAATATTAAATAAAATGGGCAGCTAAGATTTAGAATACTTTAGTACCACTGTGCACGTTGAGCTATTGAGCTGTGAGGTTTAGGTCTTTGCTAAATTCTGTTCACAGATCCAATTATGCCTGGTTGAAGGTTCTTAATGGTCTGTGGTCTGGCTGTGGCATGGTTTGGGCTATTCGCACACCTTGGCGCTGACTTTTTTGTAGCTTCAGACATTGATCTTGCGTTCATATATTATGTATATGCATATGCACATAAGCAAATGCAAAATTCCTTATGTATAAATCATTAAAGCACGAGCCGGCTCGCATTGAAATATCATTAATCGCGCATAATCTAATAAATAGCAATTGTTCACTTTGTGCGGCATTAAACGTGCATTTTTGCAATTTATCTTCTTTTTTTTCACCGTTCGCTGAGTTGTTAATTACATTTATAAGCCATTTGATTATAAATATTATGTATTGAATGAAATCAACAAGTGTTTTGTTAAACAATTCCATTATTAATCAGCCCAATCAGCGGAAGTAAACTTGGTCAGCATATTGTTTCCAGCTGAAAAGCAGCAAATGTAAAACATAAAGCCTGAATTTATCTTCAATTCCCGCAACTCTCGTGTTGCATGTCGCACACGCCCACTTTGTCAGCCGCGCGTCAAGTTGAAGGTTGAGCGGCAGAAGCACAAAAAAAGACAAAATAAATTAAAAAAACAAGCAGAAATTAATTACAGGTAGGCAGTGGGTGAGACACGTTCGATGGCACTTCCACTTGATGATTTTGTTTCTATTGCCATTTCGGGGCAATTAACACAGACACGAGTTTGAACTTGACGCGAATTCGCGACTGGCGCTCCAAATTATACGGTCTGTAAAATTATAGCCTAAGCTTCTGATAATTTAGGCGGTTATTCGGAAAAAAAAAATTCCTTTTGCTAATATACAATTGACTGTTGACCAAATTTGTTAATCGTAATTCAAGAGCTTATTTTGTGGGCATAATTAATGACTACAAAATGAATATATATTTTAAAGCTATGTTTAAGACTTCAAATTTGATAATATTGATTTGAGTTATTATTAAGCTTTTAAAGAAATTAACTTTGAAATTCATGATTACCAAATGCTAGTTAAGCTTTTGTTTTGATGTTTGCGTCATCATTCAATCAATCACTAAATAAATCGATATCACAGTTGGATATCTATTTATATATTAAATAATTTATTTTTGAAATTAATTATTGTTGAAAATTGAAATAAATAAATAATTAAAAATAATAATTATAAATATATAGATATAGATATATATATATATATATATTTATATATATATATATATATATATATATATATATATATATATATATATATATATATATATATATATTTATAAAGTGGAAAAACAAGGGAAAAAACAAAAATATTATTAAATTAATTTTATATAATTTTAATTATTTATAATTTTTTATTTTTAATTTAATTTAAAGCATGCATTAAAAGTATTTAGATTTCTTATATATTACTTAAGATAAGTTTTACAAGAATTGATTTTAATATTATATATATGAAAAATATTTATATTTAATACTCAATTATTTTAATTACTGTTAATAATATTATTTATTTTTTGCCCCACGAGTAACACACATTGCAGCTTATAGTTGTGGTAAGACATAGTCAGTTGGCGTATATTTAAGGTATTGAGACTTTTTGCTTGTTACTTGAGATCATTTTCACAGACATTTCAAAGTCTTCTTTTACAATAAAATAACAACAACAATAAAAAAACCCATTTAGAATATCATAAAAAGCGTTGGATTCACGCGGCGCTGATCACGAGTCTCAGCGAACATGGCCTGAGAATCTGCACATTTGTCTCGCTTCGTTTGCACACTTGATCACGACCTAGTTTAAAGCGCGACGTCAAATTACATAACTGAACTAAAGAAGTATGAAAGATAAATAATGATAAAAACACAAATACATATATGACAATTGCATACTGCGGCTAAATGGCTAAATGGCCAAATGGCATGGCTAGCAAATTGATTTATGAGCGGTTAGCATTCAATAGATTCAGTTTATATGGTTTACGGATTTATGGTGGCAATAAAATTGTTTGTACTTAAATGTCTTCATAAAGCGTTTGGCCAGGTTGCAAGGAGCATTTAAAATAATTAATTTAATTGGCCAAGCGTCGATCGAGCAGATTCCCATTCGATTGCATCTCATGACATTTGCCAGGCAGCGTTTGTTCGACGCTATCTGGAAGCTTTTACTCGGACTGCCTCGGACTGGCTCTGAACTGTGTTGCGAACTATTATGAACTGTTATTAAGTCATCAGCAGCTGGAGCTGCGCGCACTTGCCTTCATTTTGAGCGGCACCCTAGACAACATTCTGCAACGCCTACACAGATCTAGCCAAGGCGCTGGCGATGGCGATGGCGATGGCGATGACGACGGCGATGGCGATGACGATGACGATGACATGGCGTGCCTAACGAGCCAAGCTCTTAGCCAGGCTGCCTCTCTTTTTTATTCTTCTATTAATATGTAGATGCATGGGGTTTTTGCAGCTAGTTGTTGTATATTTATGGAATTTGCAACGTTCCCAGCAATTAAGCAGAGTTACCAAAGTTTGTTTTTGGAGCGAGATGCAAAAGTAAAATCGTAAAAACGTAAAACTCCTCTACATTGATGTGAGATAGCGCATTAGCATTAGTGCAACAGCTGCCACATACACTTGCAACTAGCAACTTGCAACATGCACGACAACAACACGCTAGCGCGCTCAGTAGAACAACAAACATTTGGCTGACCTTTTCATCGTTTGTTGCATGTTGCAGCGTCTTTTTTTTCTATTTTTTTTTTTTTGTTGCAATGCTGCCCCCACTTTGGGGCATTGAAATGCAAATTTGGCCAAATAAAAGTTAATGGGCCATGTGAATGGCAACAAAAACAAAACCAAAACCAAAAGCAAAAACCACAAAAACCTCCTGCTCCACCTTCTGCCACTTGCCCCGCTCCTCCTGCGGCTCCAGCGGCTGCCACTCGTGAGTATGTGCAATGGGAAATGACTTTTATTGCCTGGTTTTTCTTCAGCTGTTTGTCCATACATATACATATATATATATATATATATACATATATATATATATATATACATATATATATGCTTTTTTTTCGTGAAGTTTGTTGTTCAAGTCTTTTGTTTTGGCCTCCGCTGCGATTTCAATCAATACCAATTTTTTTGTACCTTGCGCAATTTGCTCGCGTGCTGACTTCATTTGCGGTTGATTGTGGAAAAAAGGCGCCGAAGTGAAAAAACTGAGGAAAAATGTTGCACGGGCAGTCGGCAGGAGGCACGAGATAAAATTCCATGCCAAGGACAATGCCAAAGATCAAAGGCTGTGGCTTTGGCGCGCGCCTGGCGCACGAAGCAGCCCAAGCTAAGCTGGGATAGGCAATGAGTTCACAGAGACACTCGATTTTGTTGACTAGCTATTTGGATATTTGGGAGCGGACAGAATATATGTGAAAATCATCGTTGGCGGCGTGCTTTGAACTTCTGTGACTTATTTCGACTGAATTAAAAAATAATAATAATTCTAAAATGTCAAATTGCCTCGGTAAAATAATAAAAGTAAAAGTAAAGTTTGTTTAGAATAATAAAAGTCAATTCAATGAAGTAATATATTTATCGTAAATATATTTCCAATTATAGCTATTCAAGCTAAATATTCTTAAAGTTTTCAACTTCTTTGCTTAAGCTCATAGCTTAAATATGTTTTCGGTTGCCCGATCACAGCATTAACCCTATTTAACCCGACTTTAGTGGCCATAAGCCGCAGATCGTAAACGCGACATAAAACCTCTCATAAAATTAGCGCCGCTAGCAACTGCATAAAGATATTAACCTTTTTTCAAATAAGCAAAAAAATTACCAAAAAAAAAAAAAACAATTTCTCAGCTCAGCATTCAAATTACCAGCAAGAAAAATATGATAGAAAAATAAAAATACAAAAAGACAAAAACAAAAATACATCTGTCAAATTATATATTACAGTCATCGGGTGTTGCAAGTATCTCAAGTAGTTGCTGAAGGCAATTTGAAAATTGTGAGACTTAAAAAAACGAGCTTAAAAATTAATAAAAGCGTTGTGGGCGGCTTAGAAGCCAAATCAATTGCAGCCGCAGTGGCACAGTGGCAAGAAATTAAATGAAAGTGAGAGAAATTGTGATTCGAAAACTCTGGCGCAACAATTAAATTATTTAAGAGCTAATTTAAGTTGGCTTGAAACAAAGCCGAGCTATGAACGCTTATTGCCAAGTATTTCGCTTAGCATTTGAAATTTTCCTTGTGAACCACAAACACATTGAACTAATTTTTAGTCAGCTGCTGCTGCTGCTGGTGGCCAGGCTTTGAAATGCCAGCAATTGAAGTACAAAGCCCAGCTATGCAATTAAAAATGCCTTTCTGCTTGGCGCTCTCAACGGCGTTGAACGTTTGGCAATTAGCCACCGCGAAGGCGGCTGCTGCTGCTGATGCTGCTGCTGCCGTTCTGCATACTGCTTACTTGCTTTTGTAATCAGCTGAAATTTCGATTTAATTAGATTACCACACATACACCGAGCAACAAAGCACAAGCTGAATTCAAGCAGCATTACAATTCTTTTTTGTGTGCAACATTTGCCAAAGACAATAAAACCGCAGCCAACAATTGCAGCCGTCGCATTATCCCATCTCTTGAAAATTGCCTTGACTAAAATATTTTTGTGCATATTTCTTCTTTTATTTCGTCTGTAGCTAACCGCAGCAATTGTTATTATTATCATCATTATTATTATTACTTTTATTGTTGGCTCACATGCAATGGGGATGCGTCTGACCCGTAGCTCAATTACGCCAATCTCAGCTAATGAAAACTCGCAAATCATTTCAATTAAAATCAAATTTGTAATGCAACAAGAATCGAATGAAATGCCAACACCCTTCAGCATCGAATTGTGTATACGCTGACAAATTTCATTCATATAGTAAAATATGAAAAAAATGTATATTCTTAAGGAATTGAATTGAATATAGAGTAAATTATTGTAAAAAATATTACATTAATTTTAAATAGAGTAATATAAATATACAAAAATTTGTATATTATGGAAAATTAATTTTAAGATAGAATAAAATAAAAATAAATAGAAAAGATATATTTTTAAAATGATTAAATTAATTATAAATAGAGTAATATTTAAAATAAAATGAATTTTAAGTATCACAAAAATATAATAAAATTTAAATATAATAATATATAAAAAAATTGTATTTTTAGGGAATTAAAATATTCACAAAAATATGAAAATTAACAATTTGTGTTATAACATTATATATAAATTTGTATTTTAAAAAAATATTCTATTAATCTTAAATAGTATTTCTATTATATTTTGGGTACCTACTGATTGCATATTAATGAATAATTGCAACTTTGATTGTAAATTATATACAAGGGTACTTCAATGCCTGGCTGTCTATATATCGGCTAGGGTATTCAAATGCCTGAGATGCATTGGGCGCACAATTGGGCAATTGTTCACACTTCAATCGTCATCGGGCTTTGGGGCATAGTTGCTCTGGCTGTGACTGTGACTGTGACTATGGCAGCGACTGTGGCTGCGGCTCTGGCTGCGTGGTTGTATTGCAATAATCAGTCGTCTAATCAAAGCCAGCATTGACCTATGAGGCTTTGACGTTGCGCCTGGCTGGCTTGCATTGGAAAATTACACAGATTCCGGGCACATGCAGCAGCAGCAGCAGCAGCAGCAGCAGCATCAACAGCAGCAGCTGCTGCTTATTGGGAATCTGCCATGCAGCCTGGCCTGGCTTCATCAACGAAATCATCAGCCAAATATCAAACGGTGCATATTTTATGTCTGTCATTTGAAATTCAAAAGCGTGCCGAGCGGCGGATGCGTTTGACTGCCATCATTTTCGGGGTTTATGACCGGCGTTCTGTACTGCCAACTGCGCCATTTCGCTTACAATTTTTTTGTGACGTGCGAAAATGAGCAGCTGAAACGGGAAATATTAATATATGCGTCCAGTAGCGCTCGAGCCGGGCTCTGGGTTTGCTTGAACAGTGTTTTTGCAGAGCGATAGACAAACGAAATGAACATGTTCAACACGTTTGGCAGGCAGCTATGGCTCTGGCTCTGGCTCTGCTCTGGCTCGGACCTGTGTCTGGGTCTGTCTAGCGATTGTCTAGCTGAGAAGTTTTTGCCTTTTTATTTGTTTCATGATCTGTTTTTGCATGCCTGTTCGAGTGTTGCCCAAAGGTTCGGCTCTGACCCACAGTGTCCCATGGGCAGGCATAGTCTACATTTGGGCGTGTCTAGCATGCTACTAAAAAAAAAAGAAATTATAAGAATAACAAAAAAAAAAAAAAAAAAACGAAAAACGCCAGCGAAAAGTCAAAAAGTTACAAGCGGCAAATTACACGCGTCTGGCAAGCGACTGCCGCAGCTTAGGCCCCTTTGTCGTCGCTCGGCTGTCTGTGGTACCTTTGCCAGTTATCTGCTTGGCAGGCCAGGCATTAAAAAACACAACCAGACATAGCCAGGCAAACCGAGTCGTCTGCATAGCATCCAAGTGTCGCACCAACAATTTAGCACGCCCTTTTTTCCCTCCAAGTGCCACCTTTGCCTTTGCTTCATGTTGCAGTTAAGTCTGCTTTATTTGTTGTCTGCTTTACGGCGTCACACACACACACGCACTACAATCCCTTTCAGACGAGTTGCATGTGGCGGGTCTTTAATGTGAACAAGTGAAAGTTCGAGTGCTTCGCGGCAAGCGAACATAAAAAGTCACTGAATTGCAGAATCTTTATAATAGTCCATTATTTTGCAGATATTTCTTTGTAGTATTTAAATTTTGACGATAAAATAATATAAAAAGAAATACTATTTTTTAATAAGTATTAATTTTAATTAATTAATAAATTAATTTATTATAATTCATTTACAAACATAATTTCGTAGCCAAATTAATTATTTTCAATCCATTTTTAGTTTTTAGTGCATAATATTTGAGCGGCTTTGGCATATTGCTTTTATTTGAATATCATCTAAGCTAAATTGGCATGAATATATTAAAAATAATATAATACACACTTTTTGAGCTATCAGTCATCAGACTTCAATAAATAAATAATTTTATAATCAGAAAAAACCAATAAATAATAAAAAACTAAGGAAAATTTATGTATTTTCTCTTGTCTCAAATAAATAAACATTTATAAAATATTTTTATAAATTAAAATAAAAAAGAGTAAGTTTTTCGTATTTTCTCTTGGCTTGAATTTTCTACGAGTTTTACTATAAATTCTCCCCTTTGTTGGGTCTCATACTTTTCTGCTCAACAATTACCATTCAGCCGATGCACATATCAATTCTTTTTTGCACATCAGCTATAAGGACACTTAGTATGTGAATGGGAATTTCTGTGTATCCCATTTATTTGAGGAAAGTCTCGTATGGGGGAGCCAAGTGTTTAGCTGGCAGTTGTTGAAAATAATCAAATATTATTGCTGTTGATTTGGGCGTACTCGTATTTTAGGTAAAACCAACAGCTGCTGCCAGATGAGACAAAAACTGCTCCATAACCAAATCCCCCTAAAGTATGCTCGAGTATTGCCAGTGTGTGAGTGTGTGTGTGTGTGTGTGAGTGTCAGTGTGTGTGGGCGTGCCTGTGTGAGTGTACTTCTGAGCCTTTCTGACATATATTACGCACAGCACTTAAGTGTCTTTGATTATTTGCAATTTGTTCGATTTGGGACTTTCGCTTTGCCACTTCAGGCTGCCTGACAGCCAGTTCACTCGATATCGAAGTTATGTAATCGTTTTTGTTACCATTGACGCCAAGTGTTGCCAAATTGTGTGCGTGTGCATGTGTGTGTTTGTCAGGCACTCGACTAGTTTCGGTAGTTGGGCAAACAGCTTGGCTTGGCTTGGCTTTGCTCTACGCTTCTCGTTTTTATTTGTTTTTCCTGCTACAGATTTAAATTATGAGCAGCTAACAAAGTTTGAGCATGCAATCAAAAGCAAATCCACCTCACATATGTATCAGCGGCAGACCGCATGATAAAAACTGAGCTAAGCTCAGCGACGTCGCCGACGCCCCTAAAAAGAAATATGACAACGGACAGCAGAGTTCAGAGAATGCGTCCATCAGGCCCCCATACAAATGGTGGCTGGCCTGGCCAGCACGTGTGTGTCCGGGCAACACATCCTTATAAACAAATTTGACATATAACAAGCTTAACTTGTTGTCCTCTGTGCGGGCCATTGTTCCACTGTTCAGCATTTGTTCATGCTCTGAAAGCTTGAAAAAGCTCAAATGATTTGTTTGCTGCTGATTTATGTAGGCTTAGGATTTGTGTACCGAAAAATCACAGTTTAGACTGCGTAACTAAAGAAACTACAGCTAAAGAGCTTAACGAAAATCAGTTATAGGAAATGGCAATATAATCATAAAAATTTTATATTTATATATGTGGCGTAAATGGGGGAAAAAAATATGAGGACAATGCTTTCCCTATGTATATACCACAGTAAAATATATTGAGTTTTTTAACTCAGATTTAACTTTGTAAAATAAATATATATAAAAATTTTATAAAATATATTTGGACAACATTTTGTTTATTTATAAATATAGAGAATAAATAAGAGCAATAAATTAAATGTATTAAATTTGATGTTCTTGTATTTATGACATCATTTGCAGAGCCATAAAATGTATTTGAGATAATTAAATAGTATTTTTAAAACTTTAATAATTATTTAATTTTTAAATTAAACAAAAATAGATATTTTTAATTTTTTAATATTTTTATTTTATTATTTTCATGTTTTGATTAATTTTTTTTTTTTAATTTGTTGTAATAATAGAATATTTTTATTTTATTATTTTTGTTTGAACAAATTATTTTAACAATTATTTCAATTTTCATTTTTCAAATTGAAATATATTTTTCGCAATAAAGTAAAATAAAAACGTATATATATTTATGTGCTTTATATACTTACAAGCAACACAAACGATTTGAAGGACATCATTTTGAATAAATTTATATTTAAATGGCGAGGTTCCACTTGGAATTTAGGTTTTGTGTAATCCGCGCTAAATTGATGGTAAATAAAATTGAGGAAATTAAACAAAAGCCAAAGCTAAAAACAAAAATATTCATTAAATTTAATTTGAATTCGTTAAGATTCACTTTCAATTAAAAATATATTCAATAATATTTAGTTGATCGTTGTTGAGTTTTTTTTTTATCTTTTTTAGTACACAATTTTAGCACACAAAACACTTAAAATGTCCTTTGGCAACACTTTGAAATTGAAATTGAATTGAAATTGAACGACTCTCACTTTCAACTGGGCCAATAGCTTGAGATTGGCTATTGTAATGCAATTATTGTTGTTGTTGCTTTTTTGTATGCCAGGCAGCACAAGTACCGCACAAAGTACACGAACGTTTTGAATTAGGGTAGACAATGGAGATGCGCTTGCTTTTTATAATCAACGCGCAGGCGCAGCCGCCAGCAGCGACTGTGTACGGCGACTGAGGCAGCGCGGCAGCAGCGAGACCGCGTTGCCAACTGCACCCAAAAATAAAAGTAACGAAACAAATTTTATTGTACAGATACAACAATTGAGGCAGGTTCAAAGCGCTGAACTTCTAGATCATCTTCGCAGAGCCAACAATCTCATCTCGCGCTCTCTGCCGCGCGTTCTCTTTTATTTAGTTTTTTTTTTTTTGAGAACGAGTGTGGGGAGCATTTTTCTCTTTGCTGCTCAGCGCGGAGAGCACTTGCTGAGTGTTGAAGTGAAAAATGTTGCAGATCATCGACAGCAGCAACAGCATGACGACGACGACGATGATGATGATGATGATGATGGTGCTGACGATGATGATGGCTGTTGATGATAAATGAATTTGCGATGATCATTCGAACAAGTTGTAGCTTAGCGGATGTATAACAAGTTGCTTGAGTTTTGTATTTTACTAAATGTTGCTGCCAGTCGGAGGAATTAGAGACTGCCTGAGGCAGCATTTTGTAGAAACGCCCGCAATGACTTCATTAAATGCACAAAATTTGATATTTAAGCTTTTATGACTGCCTTTCAAGTTCTGGCCCTGCAGCCGAGACAGAGACAGAGACGCAGATTTAATTTGAAGCTGGAGCTGTAGCTGTAGCTGGGATGCGCCTCCTTCATGAAAATGTCACTGCGAATGTCAGATGATAGTTTTGATTTGCTGCCTCCGCTGGGCGGTCTGCCCTTTGAGAAAGCCTGGGAGAATGCCGAGAATACCAAGAACAACAAATAGTTGGCAACACCGAAACGTGACAAAACCAACGAGTGAAAATTGCACAAACTCTGAACGTGTTCACGTAGGTTACATACATAAAAAAATAAAGAAATATATAGATATATATTTATATATATAACACTCACAGCAGGCATGCTGTGCCTCATGTTTGATGTCAAAATTCAATCTTTGACGTGAGGCTCATGCTAAAAATCATAACTTATCTATTTTGCAGGGCGACACGTGTTGCAAAAGGGTTTTGAATCTGCAACCAGAGCAAGGTACTTCCTCTTCCTTACCAAAAAAGTCAACTTCTTCAAATAATAATTAACCTTGATCGTTCAGGCGAAACCGATTCAAAAAAACAAAAAAATCAACTATGAAAATGAAATCATTTTGAGCAAAGATTAAATACACAATTAAAAGCAATTCATTTTTGATTGCTGATTTCTGCGGCTGTTATAATTTTATTACCCACTTAAGGAGTGCGTGTGTGTTTTAAATATAGAAATAATTGTTAGGGAACAGGTAGTCTGAGAAGTCGAACACTGCATGCACTTAATATCAAACATAATTACTTCAATCGTAAATTACTCGCAGGCGAATAAAATTTAGCTTTAACGCATTAGATACTTGTGATGACTTGAGCTGCGTTTTAGTTGGCTGGCTAAATTAATGTGGATTATCTAAAATAATGCTTATGATGTTTGAATACTAATGATGTATGATATATGTTGAGGAAATTGAAGCTTGTGAAGCCTGTTATATGATGATGGTGCAGAAAATTTGAACATTAAAATATATACAAATATGAGAAACAAATATGAGAAACATTTTTTTGTTAATTATTGTTTAATATATAAATATTTAAGAAAGTCTTAATAGTATGGACTTGGGCTAAAAATATTTCCCTATCAGCTATATATAGATATATATAGAATATATATATATATATATATATATATATATATATATATATATATATATATTTATATATTTTTTTTATTTTAATTAACAGCAAATTCGTCTAATCATATTTCTTTTTTACACAAAACTTAAACGCAAAACTTAAAAACTAAAATCAATTCATTTTAAATTTATATATCAGTTTTTTCTTAATGCTGCATAAGCTATTAGGAGTTTTAAAGATTTTTCTTTTTACTCATGCACAAATGTTAAACAAATAAATAGATCAATTTCTCATAACAAAATAAATAGTAGTGAAGCTCAAAAATTGTATTTATTCAAGATCAGTTGAATGCAGCAATGAGGCCCTTTGTTTTCTCAACTTAAAGTATCCCATTAGCTTGACTATTCAAGATCAAAGACATAACTGACCTAACTACCATATGACAAGCTCTTTCAAATACTCAATAGACCCACTTCTGTTGCCGTTTGAGCAATGTTTAAGATACAATATAAAAGGGTATGAGATATTTATAGTTTTGGCTTGGCTTCTTCGATTTCCGTGGCACTTGAGCTTTATTTTTGGTATTGTGCATGACTGTCAAACTGTCATAACAACATAATACCCGTTAACAATAACAAAGTAACATACACACACGCACTTGGAGATCTGGTCCAGTCGCAATCCCCAACTTGAGCCCGGTACTCAAGGGCTACGAAATTTCTTGGAGCATCACTCCAAACGTTAGCTGGAGTGCATTTTGTGGTAGCCGCGATTACGAAAAGATTATTTAAAATGTAATTAGAGCAAATGGCATTTCACAAAATCACAATCAAAATTTATATGTATAAATATGTAAGTACAATATATAAATGAAGGCAATATGATGAGCATTTTCGATACAAAGTAACAAACTTGACATGAATTTACGCTTGGGCAACATTTGTTGCCCCCAAAACTGAAACTTTGTCAGCGCAGCTTGAAAAGTTGCAGTTTCTCAAAAGTCGATCGTTTGTCAAGTCCAAAGACGATGACGCTGCCAACTTGGCGCGGGACAGAGCCAAAAACTTGCCAACAACTTCAAGTGTACAATGCGAACGTCTCGTAATTAATAACGTGATGTACTTCAGGCTAAAACGGAAGCTAACAACAGAAAGCCAAAAGCAGAGCAACCGTACAATAGCTTCAAAAGCGAAAAAAAAGAAGAAATAATAATAAAAATATTGTTAACAAATTTTTGGCTAAAATATGTTGCTGATGACATTTTGAAGCTGGCTCTGCTGTTATTGTTGTTGTTGCCGCTTCTATTGATTATTGAATTGTTGCGTTGCTGCACAAATTAACATTTAAAAGAACAGACAAAAATTCTGCCAGCGTTCGCCAGCCGCTTTGAAGCATTTAAAAATGTTTTCATACCCTGTAAAAAATGGGAAAAGTGTAGATAGTAGAAAAATAATATAGACATATATTAATAATTAATAAAATATATATTAATTGTATTATGAATAATAATAAATAAAAACAAAAAAAATATGAAATTATATATGTATATATATATATATATATTTTTTTTTATATATAATATCATATTTTATTTTACTATTTATTTATTTATTATTATTCATAATACAATTAATATATATTGTATTAATTATATAGTATATATATATATATATATATATATATATATATATATATATATATATATATATATATAAAAACTTATTAATTTTAAAATCTTATTGAAGTTAATTTTTTATGCAGCGTTAAATATTGATTTCTTATCTATAAGAGCTGTATGAAGCTGTTCAAATATTTATTCTATGCATGTGTTTAAATATAAATGAGACTGGGCATCAGCTTCGGCTACAGCTTTAGCTACAATTATTTCACAACTGTGGACATTAAGGAGAGCGAGCATTGAGAGAATGATCATGCAGAGAGCTATACTTAATTTGGAGAGCCATTCTTCCGCTCTCTCCGAATGCCCTGAGCTGTCTTTTCAGTCACAATGTGTAATAATATTAATGTATTCTCTCCAAATAAAGCACCTTTTCTGTCGTTTTCTTTTACTCATTTTTACACATCAAAATCTCTTTCTGACTTGCTGACAAGACAATTGAGGCTTCCAGGCAACACGTTACTCTGGAGTCCTAGCTAAGTAAGTGAAACATAAATACAAACACTGCTAAATGAGTGTTTCGCATGAGTATGCCAAATAAGGGCAGAAAGAAATCATTAACTGGCCTTTGGACATATTGTCCAAGTGAAGTTAAGCACTCATAATAATTTGCTCATTCATATGCTCAGAAATAAAGTTGTGCTTAGTAATTTATTATTTTAGAAGAGGAAAATGGAATAAAGCTAATAAGTATTGTCAGTAAGCCAATGAATATATATATATAATTATGAAAAGAGCTCGAGCAGTTTTAAAATATAATTGAATAATTAGAAGTGTACCAAAATTGAATTAAATAATTTCATTCATCTTTAGAAATCTTATGAAAAGCACTTTCAAGTAATCTTTACTTTAGCTTTGACTAGTTGGTATCTGTTAGTCGATTATGTTGATCCCAATGCAAATGTTGCAGCATTTTCGATTTTCCGCGAATTTGTTTTTGCGCATTTCGTGCAACATTTAGGCGAATCACCTGTTGCCTGTTGTTGTTGTTGTTGTTGTTGTTGCTGTCGCTGTTTGTTTGGGGGAATAGAATATAAACTCGAAAGACATTCCACGTCGTGGCGGGGCGCACCTCTATTTTGTTGTTGTTGTTTTTTTCTTGGCCAAAAATGAGTGAATTAGAATAGCCAACTATGTAATTGCCGCGTTTATTGCCGCCAGCGAGCGATTGTTGCTGTTGTCAGTTGTTGTTGTGATGTCTGCCTTGCTGCTGCCGTGTTTGGTGTGAGAAGTGGTGGTTGCCGTTGAAGCTGCAGTCGCTGTTGCCTCTGAAGCCCATCCAGATGCGCCAGGTAATTTGCATATTTTTGTGAGGTGTGGGGATCACCTTTTAAAAATGGGTTAAACGGCTTTTGGCCACGCGGCTGTACTACGAAAATGCTTACTGAATTAACTAGAGATTCAGAAAAAGACAATGAATACATTGGCATATTTTAAATGTCTTTATAATGAGAAAAAAAAAAATAATTAAAATATAACTAACAAAATTAAACCAAATAAATTTAGGCTACCTATAAATAGAAAAAGGAAAAATATCATGTAAAAATATATAAAAATTATTAAATTCAATTTTAAATTTCGTAAATATATAATTTAAGTCATGTTTAGTTATAACTATAAAATAAAAAAAAATAAAATAAAATAAATAAATGAACAAATTGAATATATTAAGTAATATTTATAAAAAAAAAAAAAATGCAGTAGAAATTAATTTGAATATGTATTCCATAATTTTTCGATCAATAGTATTTATTATATATTTATATTTATTAATTTATAATGATTAAATTAAACTGTAAGTCATAGAATATATTAAGTAATATATATTTTAGATATTTTGCTACAATTCTCAGTTTAATTAAAACAATTAAAATAGTTTTTATTGAATTTTATTGTATAAAAAGTTTTAACTATCATCGTTATCTTTATATTAGAATTTTCTCTGTATTTCGTTTCTCATTAAGTTGCTTTTGCTATCAGCGGATCGCAGTTTATTTTTTTCTGGATTGCACTCATTATTTTCTTAACTACAGAGATAAGTTTTTTTTCGCTCCCGCATTTTGCATTCTTTTCTGTTTTATTATTTTATTTTATACTTTGTTGCTGGCAAACTGCAACTAAAAGGAAGCTTTCGCTGTCACTTGCCACACTCGCCACCATTTTTCTTAATGGAAATTTTCATGCGCTTGGCTTTTCCTTAGACAAATTAAGCGAATTTTTTTTCACACCTTCCCTGCTGCGGCATCCCCTTTCATTGTCGTCATCGTCTTTGGGCTTAAGTCGCTGCACTTCCGTTCATTGCACCCGAAAGTTGTGCAAAAACTTTGCACCTAACATAAATCACATTTCAGCAACGCCCCACAGACAGCCACGCCCAGCGACAAGCTCGCTCTATGAGTGTGTGCACCAGAGTTTTGTGGGTGTGGGTGTGTGTGTGTGTGTGTTTGTATGACGGCTGCATTTGCATATTCCAATTTCACATTTAATCAATTTAACGCACACTCATACACACACACACACACAACAAATAACGCGACTGCAGAGTCCGGATTCTGGGCTGAGTCCAGGATCACCTTGTCTCCATCTCCATCTGCACGTCTGTCTCTTTTGCTTCATCTGCTGTATCTCCGGCTCTCCGGCTCTCCGGTTGCTGTCCGGGCCATCTAGACAATTGCCCGTGTTGTCTGCTCCCTTCGCCGGCTGCCTTTCACATCATTTATCCTTGTTAATTTTTATTTAGCAAGCTAAAGGAAATCACGACACGCTCGCTCTCCTTATCCGGCGAGAGGTTGCGGGATGCTGAGCGATTGAGCCGTAACCTGCGTTGACTTGTTTACGTGTTTACGTTGCGCTGTTCATTTCACTCAGCCAGCTGCATAGATACTTTGTGCAGCGATTGTTGACGTTGATGCTGTTGTCAGTGGCACATCAAGGCATCCGGGCAAACACGTCGAGAGCCAGCAGCTTGTACTACACGACACGAATCGGTTAAGAAGACAGATTTAATTATTTCACTTCGTTTGTGTTAAAGGCTCAACATGACCAGAGTGCACGGATGCATGCAAAGTCGGCAAAGAGCACGTAGTTTCAATAATACCAAATTGATTTATTTCAAATTAAATATTATTCTTTGAGTTGATTTTGAACATATTTCGATTATGTTTTCAATTGCTTAACATGTAAAGTGAAAATTTACTAATAATAAATATTTTATAATATATAATAAAAAAAGACTTTACCTTGACCTTTTGTTTTGAATTGAAAAAAAATATTTATGAGATGATATTTAGAATTTATTGGAACTAAATTATAATCAATGCAACTTTTATACAACAAGTTATGGAAATGCAATGGATTTATCGTCTTAATGCACTCAAACAAATTTATATATCAATAAAAACTAAGCCAAAGGAGAAAAGAGTTTGGTGTTTTAAATTATAATTATTTTGAAATATTAATTGTAGTTTTTTTTTTAATAATTTATATGTATTCCACAGATTTAAAAAACAGAAAAAACCAATAAAAAAATTATAAAAAATTTATATATGATATTAACTTGATTTTAATTAAATTCAAATTTTTTCTTATTGTATATTTTCATATAGCTGCTTATATATTATTTAATATAACAGAAATTAAATTTAAATCAGATATAAATTTTAATCTATTAATACAATTTATTTAAATAAGACTCAAAATAGAATTTGACGGCGCTAGCGTAAGCGATAAGAGGCCAGATGCTCAAATTTATCAAAAAGTTTTCCCTTATATGCTGGACACACTGGTCATAAAAACGATATCAATTCAGAGCATGATTTCAATTTAACTTAAATGCTATTTAATGTGACATCCAAGGTTTTTAAATAGCGAGGACTAGATTAAGGTTTGTCCTTTTAGAGTAATACCCTGCAGTTTTTTTCAGTCTAATTTAATTTAACGAGTGCAATGGAATTTTGCTAAATTAAGTTCAAGGAATTTTTGTATATTCATTTTATTTAAATATATTTCTAATATAGGGTATCTCAGGCTCAGAATGACATACGCGGGAATAAATTTCTCATTTGCAGTGATGCGAATAGTAGAAAAATTGGTATATATATATATATATACATATAACGATAATTTGAAAAGGCCCATCTGCGCTCATTTATCAAAAACAGACAACGACAAACCTTTAGCCAAGTTTCCAAGCCATTTGCCATGGCCACGTCTCGGCCGGGCGCGGCAACGGCAATGGCAGCCGCTTATCAATTGCATTTGGAGCCCTGGGCCGCAGTTGGCTCCATAAGTTGGCAAAAGTGCGAGCTAAAATGGGTGGAAATAGAAAATCTAAAGCATTTAACTTGCAATGACAGCGGCACCCAAAAACCCAGCAGCTAATGGTCAAAACTTATCGTCAAACTTAAATGGGATTTTATTATCGCAGCCAAAACTTCTTTTTATATGCCGCGCAGCAGCACAGAGCCACAAGCCAGAGGCAGAGTTGAAAAAAATATCATAAAAGTGGGCGAGGTCTGAGAATTTTTGCAAGTTGGTGTCGTGTGGGCGTGTCACAAGGCTTTTTTATAGTCGCCAGCATTTTTTTTCTACTATTTTTTTTTGCAATGGCTAATGTGCTGATTTATATAATAAGCATAATTCCGAGTGTAATTATAATGCACTTGGTTCTCATAGTTGTTGCACTGCTTGTTCTGATATTGTTGTTGTTGGAGGGTTCTTTTTTGGGGCAGCCTTCGTAACTCTTTGTGACAAGTTGCACTTGTCATATTTGCATTGTCTGCTCGCTTTTAATTAACCTGCGAATTACTTAATTATAAAATAACAATTGCATCATCATCATAACATAAAAATGCATGGCAAACGAGTACACTTTGCCACGGATCTCAGCAGCACAGGTGAGCGCCAGTTGTCGAGTTGTAACTGTAACTAGGCATCGCGTTGCGGTTTCTATTTTGGCAATTAATGTCAATCACTTAGCTCCCATGCGAGTGTCCCAAAAGCAGGCCACGAAGGCAACGATTCTGAGCTATGCGAGCAATGCCAGAATGGTACATCTTGCGGCCAATGATGATGCAGTTCGTCATAATGAGGTTGCGTCTCGTTAGGCGGCCGCTGCTGCTGCTCGGTGAGTGGGTTTTGTCGTGGCAAACGAGCTGCGCTGCTCCAAACTTCGACAAATTAGAATTCAAACCTTTTAATGTCAAATCAATTAAACATTTTGCCCAAAAATTATGAAGCTCAGCTTCAGAATGTAATCAAAATACACTCACCGCTAGCAGTTAGCTGACTCGAATAGTAAGTCTTAAATTATTATAGAAAAAATTAGCAATTTTTAGCTGAATTTCAAATTAAAAATTGTCTCTATACAACGGCATTCAGCTCCTAAAAGGTGTCGTCTTTGCTCTTGGTGTAATCAATATGATAATATAAGTTAAAATAAATTTAAATTTAAATATAATAAAATAAGTTTAAATTTATGATTTACTTTCTTTTAAAAAATGATTATGAATTTATTATTAAACTATTTTATATCTTCATGCAATATTAAAAATATTCATGCAAAGCTCAGAAAATCTTAATAAACTTTGGTTTAATATAAAATATGGTTCACAACAACAGTAAAGCAATATACATCTTTTTCTCTTATAATAATTTGATTACTCAAAGATAAACTCTTCTCTTAGTCATGTCTTAAAATCTCAGATTGATTGCTGTAGAATGTGTCATGCAAGAGATTGCTTTACATAAAGAACATAATATTATATAATTTGGCTGTGCTTCATAAATACGAGAGCTGTGAGATGTGGTTGACCTTACTTTTCATGTGCATATAATGCACAGTGGCACTGTATGCTAGTTAAATTAGTTAATGAGCGCCGCAGCATGAAGAACCACAAAACCTAAAACAGAAATAACTCAAAAAGCATTAAGAAAAAAAAAAAAAAAAGAATGCCAGCGAGTTTAAGGTGCGGATGTTGTAGACGTTGACTTTGAATGCAATCGTAAAGTGGCAACAAATTGGCAACGACACAGGCAACACAAGTTGCAACTAGCTAACATGCTCATACAGTCGCAGAAATTTGTTTCTGCAATTGTTGGCAACATTGAACTTTAAATGGTAGCAAGAGCCAAGCCAAAGTCACATGTGATTGCAAAAGCGATGGTTGTTAGAACAGCGATGTGGCTATGGCTATGTATGTGTGTCTACGATTCTAGCCGCAACACTTTGCGTATCTGCCCCAAAAGCAAAGGCGCTGGCAGCGCAGCGCACATCACATCACGTCACGTCACGTCAGCTCGATGATGCGGCATAAAAATCATTTCGATTTGGTTATTGATTTCGTTTCATTTAATTAAAGTACAACTTAAAAGTCTGTTGCTGCAAACAAGCAGCAAATGCTGCGCGTCTCGTTGCCTCGATGGACACCTTGACACCCCACGGCAAGTGCCGCTTCGTGACCTTCACTCTTGATAAATGATGGGCGTCTCGAATGGCAGCTCGATAAAAGGGGCAATTGAAATTTGCTACAATTTCCAAAATCAAATTCAATTTCAGTCTCAGTCTCAGTCTACAAGCAACAAGGGCTACAACATTTATGTTGGCATTTAAGTGTTATGCCAATTATTAACAGCAACAAAATAGAGCTACAAATAATAGATGTTGCCGCTGTGCTAAGCCGAAACTGGCATACGCTTGCATGCATTTTCAAAAATCATTAAGTTTTTTGTTTCTTTCATATGAAATTCGAACTGGCGCTTAAACGCAGTTTTGTTACACATTTTGTTTATGTTTAGCCAAAGGTTTGCTGATTATGTAAATAATAATTTTGTAATATTTTTAATACAAATTTCACATCCAAGCTTAGCTCAAGGTTTGATGATAGTTTGATTTATAAATTATGTTTTAAAAAGTATTATTTTTTGTTTTTAATTATATTATGAGAAATTTGTAGTTTCTTTATTGCAGTTTTTTTATGTGACCCCTAACAGATGACTTTCTGACTAGTTAGATGACTAAATGCTCGCTTTACATACCTGGCTCACTTGAACTTTTAGTAGCTATATATATAAATATATATATACATTTTATTTAATTTTTTTATTATATATTTTTAAGTCTATCATATATGTATAGACTGTCGCTCAAGTCTAAAGAGTTTCCCAATTCATCTTTACTACATTTAATTCATAGCAAACTCAAAGTACTTAGCTTACGACTTGAAATAGCGCATGGACAGGTTTGTTTAACAAATATCTGCAAATATAATTCAGCTTGTCCGCAATGAACTCTTGTTTGCTTGAATGAGCTCCACGCATTATTTCAGTTAATAAACCTTCTCGAGATCTATAAAATGTTTGCAAAATCTTTGAATGGCAAGGCGGAAGGCGAAAGGTCAACGGCAAGGCTGCAATAATTGTTAAGCTTTTTTTTTCTAAATCCATCCATATTTCGACGCACGCATTTAATGCACAAAGTAGCGAAAAAAAAAGTAATTGAACAATTAAAAAACGTTAAAAGTCAATTATGGATGCAATTGAAGCGTAAGCGTTGCGCATCTGCCGTTCGAAGGTTTTCCACGGCTCCAATTTCATTGAAAGTTGTGCAATTTGTCAATCTACCGGAACCCGTGTGCTTCGCTGCCACCCTCTTCGCCTTCCCCACTACCCTTGCCCCAACAGCTTTTGTGTAAAATATTGTTAACGCTTTGTCGCTTGCAAAGCGCGTATTCGCTTATAATTTTAATTGCGGCACATTCAATGATTAACTATTTCAATATTTTCCATAACAACATTTGCTAATGAAAAATGCAGGAAAGTTGTTTGTTTGTTTGTTTGTGTTTACAAAAATCTATAAATTATACGAATTTATTTTTTTATATATTATATTGCACACTGTGGAGACAAACTTGTTGTTTGTTAAAGGTCAATAACTGACAGCACATTTAAGGTTTACAGTTTGGAACGCGTGCTTGCTTTTTGCCAGGGTTTTTACAATCTTAAATTAAAATAATTAAAATTAATCAAAAATAGGCATATAAACAAATGATTTCACAAATATTAATAAAAAGCCAAATATAAATTTAACTTAAAATTAGAGCTTTAACAGAAAATATTCAACATAAAAATTTAAAAACCATTTTCAAAGTATAAAAATGAAAAGAATAAAACTAAAATAATAATATCAATCATTTATAAATGAATTCATATATATTTTTTAAAAATATATTTAATTAAATTTAATTTCTTTTTTAATATTATATTTGATATATATTTTTCCAGTACTTTTCAGAATAACAGCCAAAATCATTTCAACTTCATACAAATTAATATACAATATAATTAATAAAAAATTTGTAAAAAATTTAATTTCATGTTCTTAGTTTATTTTTAGTTATTCTATATTATTTTAGTCAACTACTTGAAAATAATTTCGTCGTGTACAATTTTTATTTCTTAACAAATTAATTTTTAATTTTTTGATAAAACTTAATCTAAAACTTAAATAACTGTAAATTGCACGTTTGCCCAATGTTTTGGCATTTTGGTGCTTGGGTTTGTTTTCTCTTCTTGCCCTTCTCGCTGCACGGTTAGATGTGCTCAGTGCGTCGTTGTGCCGGTCTCGAAGCTAACGTCCGCATGGAAGCCCGTATCGTCTGCATGATAAATCACGTTCTGGACGCGTCCATCTGGCAATAAAATGTGATATTGACCGCGTGTCACGCCATGCAAATCCCTATTCTGCTTGTGGCCAAAATCGTTGCCGGTATGGAAATCACGTATGCGATAACCGAAGGCATACTTTGAGGCGTACTGATTCAGCTGTAATGAAGAGCAGACAGCCAACAGGAGGCCGGGGCAGGTTTTTAGTTTAAGTTAGCTTCGCCATCAGCTTATATCTGCATATACGTATTTACATATGTAACTCTATGTCTGATGGGTTCTATTGCCGCAGTTGACAATTCGTGCGCATGCCGAAAAGAGTATGCAAAATGCAAAAATATATTAGGGCAGCTGTCGTCTACAGTGAAGACTGGCAACAAATGCAATAGCAACAATGCTGTCAGTTACAAATATGTAAAGATATTGAGTATATAAACGAAAGACGTATACTCTTATAAAAGTTGTTGTAAATTTTTGTATTGCTAAAGACTTTTTTTTTATTTATAAATATATAAAAAGATAATTTTTTTTTTATTTATAAATAAATAAAAAGATAAATAAAAAATATATAAAACAATATAATAAAAAATATATATAAACAATTATATGTTATAAAAATTACATGTTATTAAAGAAAAATGTTTAATGAAAAAAAAAAATAAAAATTTAGATTTGTTGAAAGTTAAAAAAACTTCATATGATTGAGGACTTTATTAAGTAATATATATATATATATATATATATATATAATATGATATATATAATATAAATAAAAAAAAATGTATTTATTTTTTATATGTATAATAAATAATAAATATATATATATATATATATATATATATATATATATAGATATTATATATATATATTATATATTTATTATTTATTATATATATAAAAAATATATATATATTTATTATTTATATATATAATAGTAAAAAATAAATATAATAAAAAAAAATTCATCACATCACAAATTTATGCGCGGACATCTGCACCTGTCGAGGCTCAGTTTCGTACTGATCTAACTACGAGCAGCGGCAGGGCTGATCATGCCGATGCGCTGAGAGAATCAACCACGCATAAGGAACGTAAAAGAAATGGAATGAGATGAACCAGCACGGCAGAGCTGATCACGCCGATGCGCTGAGAGAATCAGGGAACGAAATGAACCATGCGCAGAGAGAATTAAGCACGCATAAGAAATGAGCCAAAAATGAAATGAAATGAACCAGCATCGGCACTGCCGATTCGGCAGAGCTTATGCGCTGAGAGAAAGAAATTTAAATAAGGAATGGAAAGAAAATGGAACGAAATAAACGAAATCTCTATACAAATAAAATCTCTTATCTCTTAATGTAACTTTTTGGGCCCATTAGATATGCTGTCCGTATTTATCACTGCGATGCACTTTATTAAAATATATATAAAATATGAATATGAATATAAAAAAATTGAAATATATAAGATAGCAAAAATATGAAAATGTTGTATACATATTTCCACTTTCTAAAGAAAATAAATCTGCCTTTTATGTATATAGATATCAAAGACCCATACAGAAATTCATAGGGCATACACGGACAAAGACACTGAAGTTTTGTCGCTGGTGGCTGGGGCTGTTGTGCATCTACGACTGTTTACTTCCGGAGCCGGAGCTGACGGGGCCGATGCTGGGGCTGACTGTCATTCACATGGCGCTCAGCTATGCATGTGATTGTAAATTGTATTGAGGCAGGCGCGTGCGTAATGAAATTTGCAACAATATATGGAAAACAGTGAATGCGCCAATATCTTCTAGCAGACCGTGCCACCCGGTCCCAGACGGAGACACCAGCGACTCGCTCCACTGCGCTGCGGTGCCTTCCTCAATCAGTCCATCAGCGTGAATTCATTTCGCATAGATTTGTTTTGTAGATGCCATCCAGAATTTTGGTGTTGCCTTTTTATTGTAAGTACTTCACTGGTAAACATTTCAAGATGAAATAAAATATTTTGCACAAATGTCGACATGCGTTATCCTGTTTGTGTGCGTGTGTGTGCGGGATGTGCGTGTGTGTGATGGTTTATGTGTGTGCGTTTCCGTTTCCTGTAACTTAGAAATCTCGTTGTCGGCTCGACAATTGTCACAACTTTCGCTACATGTTTTGTGGTTTTTATTGCGTGGGCGGGCGGGCGTTTGGGGGCGTAGCAAACTTTTTGATATGTTAATGAGTTGTAAATTAAGTTTAATTAAGTTACATTGTTGTCGCCAGGCATTTTTCTTGTCAACTGCGGCGAATGCAAGCAAAGCTCGGCATGCCCCATGCAAAGTTTTCCAAATTTATGTGTTTTGTAGCATTGTCTAATAGGAAGAGAGCGAGTGAGTGAGAGGGAGTGGGAGAGGGGGAGGCTGAGTTTCTCAAGTTGTTCTGGAGTATTTTGTTGTCATTTGTTTGCCTTGCTTGGATTAGTCTAAGCTTGATTGCACCTCCAGCGGCTGCTCGTGAGTGAAAGCCAACTTCACAATCTTAGATACTGTTCAGAGCTCTATACATATTAAGTATTATGCCGGAGCTTTATTACATCAGAGCGCTGCCTCCACTTGTGAAATTCCCCAAGCGCTTTTTAAATAACTTAAATAACAATAAATAGTTAACTGCTTAGCAACATTTTTCGCATTTTCTCCTTTGAAACTTTATTTAGCGTTTACACAATTAATAATTACTTGTATTTTGCTTGGCTCGGCGCTACGCTTCTCTTTCGCGCTTATTCTTGCTCATCTTTAAACCGCAAGCGCATTTATTATAATTAAGAATTTCTACGCTCTAGCAATTTGCCAACATTTGAGCTTAAATTTTTATCGTGCTTTGCTTTTAATGAAATGTAAAAAAAAAAAAAAAAATATTTCTGCAGCCCGCGCATTGTTGTTGCCGTCGGAAGTTTGCGGAGTGCGGCACAGAGTGCGACGAGTCCTTCATTAACAGCAAAATGTTAATAGATTTTTGACATGCAAAGCAGTTTCTGAACCACATTGCAATAATTTTTATGGACTCATGAATATCCTGTATTTAATTCAAGAATATGTATCCTAGATATGTATGTCTAGGGCTAAGACTTATACATTTTCTAAAATTTTTTTATATGAATTTTATAATTAATATAGTATTTTATGATAAAAATAAAAATATAAAAAAATTAAATATTCCTTTAAATATTTAATAACATTATTTACAAATTAAAATTAAAAATTTAACATGTACAAAAATAAGCTCAGATAACTCTGAGTTCTTAAACCCTAAATATGTTGTTTTTTTTTTTATAACCAGTCATAAAATCATTTTAAATTAAATAAATCAAAACATTGTTCACTGCATTTAATCAAAATTATTGATAAATTGCAATATGCGAAAGAGTATATTCAGATTGTCATAGACAATAAACCGCATTGCCAGCGAATATGTAAATTTTCTTTGATTTTTTACTGGTCCATGGCCTGGGCGGACAAGCAATTTATTACGAGGTGCTGCAGTCGCAGAATTTCATTACAAATTTGATTTGATTAAATGAACATAATTACAATGCAGATGAAACATGATGAGAGCTGGTCAAACGTCAACCGATGCTCAATGATGGCAGGACTTGACTTTCATACTGGTACTGGTCAATGTTTGCGCTGCATGAATCTGGCATTTGGGGCGGGCACTGGGCGGGAGCTGAGCCAATGACTAAATCACATCACGTGCCATATTGAAAAAAGGGCTTACGTACACATATTTTTTGTGCCAACTGTAAATCAGCATTCGTTTGATGATGTTGATCAGAGCCGAAGCCCAGCAGCAGCAACAACAACAACAACAATAATGGTGGCGATGACGATGCAATTTTTCTGAGACTGTAAATTGACTTGCCATTAGATGCAGACAATCCGGGTAAGTTATATAGCTATAGTATACATTTATATAGTATACATTTATATACATACATTTATATACATCTTTTTCTATATATACATATATATATAAACTAATGTCAATGTCAACAGAGTCAGGACAGTGCCAGGCACTTGGTGTGGCTTTAGAAAAATATGACAAACAGTTGGTCTCTCACGGAATTTATTAGAAATTGGCTTTGGCCTCGACTCGGACATTTCGCAGGCACTTTGCTATAACACATTTTGCATTTAACACGTTCCTCCAAAAGTGCTGGCGAATTGTGAGCCGAGTCGAGTGCAAAATGCAATTTGAGGCCAAAATACGTGAGTTCGTTTAGTTTTGCTCAGTTGAGTGCGGGCGAAATACGCACACAGATAGTCGCACATGCAGAGAGAGAGAGTGTGTGGAGAGAGAGAGAGAGAGAGAGAGAGAGAGAGAGCACAGTGGGAAATAAGTGTAGTACTTATTAGAGGAAATGAATAAATAAAATGTATATTTATTTAATTTCTTAAAATTGAATTATTGATAAATAAAAATAAAAACGTTTTCAAGATTTTACTTGCTTAACAGAATAATTCTTTAATTTAATCATCTCGGTCCAATCTTTATACTAAATATATGTATGTCAGCTGAATAAAATTACTATATATATTCAATATATAAATTCAAAAGTAGCTAACTAAATTATGAAATATGCGAATTTTACAGAAATTTTTAAATTTGTATAAAGACTGAGAAAATGCGATTTGATGAGCCTAATGAACATTTTACACACACATAAATTTTATTTTAGGAATTTTTTTTAAGCTTCAAATTAAAGCTTAAGGAAAAATTTAAGAGCAGAATAAAAATTCTGCCCAAGCTTATTCTATCAAGTCATAGACAGGGCTCATTGTTATATACAGAAATTTCTGAGAATTTGATTACTAAAATAGCTTAAACAGTCTATCATAAGTTTGATCATCTGAATTTTTATATTTTTATATGTATATATCTATATCTATATATATTAATATATATATATATTTTTTTTTTTAATTCACACTTAAACACAAAGGCCCATATTGCTCCTGAACATATTCTGTTCACGCATTCATTTTAATTTTGGTATTGTTTGGCTCCACAGTTCTTTGGGGTCAGCCTAAAAGTATGCTTTGGCAATTGGAAATTGTGATGGCAAGCAGCTTTTGGCTGCGTGCACAACTTTTGGTAAAGCGATATGCAGTCAGTCAGTCACAACTTATGGCTCAAGACCGCCTCCTCGCTCCCCTTGCAGCAACGCATTTTCCTTGCACAGCTCATAACAAGTTCCAGTGCAACTTTTGTAACTAGACGCGTTTTTATTTTGCTCGCACTTCAGTGAACCGGGCGCTGGGGGTGTTGGTTGGACTCAACATTTTATCGTAAAGCGGGGACGATGATGCTGAGCAATGCCTTTGACGCACTGCAAATTACATGGCACTTGGACGCGCTTTGGCTTTTATTTCTTTTGATTCGCATATAATCAGCATTGTTGTTGATTTTCATTATGCAATCTGGATTTGAGTTTCCGCTTCACCCGACCCATAACCCTACCAACTGCTGCCCCTTTGACGCCCCTCGGTCTTGGGCATTTGTTAGCCATTGCGTGGCTCATTAAAATCGTTTGGCTTTTGTTCTGCCTGCGGCTTTTTGCAGCCTGCCCCACTGCCTTTTGCTTTGTGCGGTGCCGTTTGTGGTTAACTCATTGCCCCTGGCCAGGAACTTAACTCATCTGAACTCGACTCTCATCTCAACTCAATTCAACTCAAATCAACTCGGTCTCATCATTATACCGCAAAATCAGCATGTGGCTTTATGATTTATTTTGCTTATTGGCTAATTGAATTTATTGTGATTCAAACAAATTCTACTGCCTCAAAGCATCTGCGTGTAGTGAACAAGTTCATCATATTGGGATTATAATGAATACTATTTCTATATCTTGAGTAGTAGATGAGAGTAGTAAAAGTCATTCTTCATTATTAAATATAATTTTGTATTAATTTTTATGAATAAGAATAGAATAGAAGACTTACTGAAAACAAAGTTTTATTATTCCTCAAATATCAATCGAATAAATATATTTTAATATGATTTTTATCATGGACATAACAGGTGCTTACTGAATACAAATTATTATATTATATTGTTTGATTATCAACATTTGTGATATTTACGAAACAAACTTTTAGAGCATAACTCTATCTAAAATGTTCTTCATTGAAAATGAGATGTTGAAAAATGAAAGAAGTAGGCGTGGCACGGCGCACCCTGTCAAGCACATATAATCTTAATCAGCGCAATTAGTTTAGTCAATCTAGCTCGTAAACCATAAAAGCTTGAGACTTGAAATATTTATTTATTTATTTTTATTTATTTATTTAAAATTAGTTTTTTATACCATATTCAATACGAGCTTAACTTTTTTTGCGATAGCCCATCTCTTTCCTTACTATTAATAACAAACAATTATGCCGCTGCATCAATAGTGCAATAAACAGACAGAGAGCGAGAGAGAGAGAGAGAGAGATAGTGTGTGAATGTGTTTTTTGCTATAAATCTGCAAAAAAACATGGAATGCTAGGTATGGCAGCTCATAGGGTATTTTCTATTCGAGTAGTAACGGCTTGAGCACTCTCTCACTCTCACTTCTGTAAATTTTTGAGCTGTTGTTTTATAAACTATAATTTTCTTGCACCCATTAAATCGTTTAGTTATTGAGTTTCACTTATTAAAGCAATAGTTTATTGGACAAAAAAACAATGCTTTAAAGCCGGAAGTCTACATGGCTATTTAATATTCGAAGACAGCTGCTCCATCTAGTTATTACTTGTACTTTCAAGACTTAAGTCTATTGTTCGCTTGCTTCAAAGGAGCTCTCACTGTCTAATGCGTTCTGCAGTTGTCAATGTCTTTGTTTCGTTTCGTTTGGAAATTGCCCACATTTGATGTGCGATTCCCAGGAGCAGTCACTAGACATACACACAGAGAGATGGAGGCAGCCTTAACACTAATCCGTGCTGGTAACTAACGTTATATCTATAGCAACCTCAGTGCTTCTTTTATTATTCACACAATTCGTTTAAGCGCTGCAGAACACCTAGCTCAAACCAGTGCCAGAAACCTCAAGGGGCAGCAGAGGGGATAGCACAGAGATGCTCCATGAGAATTATGGCTGTGTGGGCGTGGGTGGCATTGTGGTGGAGATCAGGGAGAGCAGGGCAGCAGGCATCAGTGGCAATTGCAGCAGCGGCAAGCTGCATGCTCATTTAAAATTGAACAAGTGTTGGCTTGGTCACACTCAGCAGCACTCGCTAACACCTACACACACGCAACTGGGGCGGCCACAGGCGCCACAGAAAGCCGGTCGTTGTGGAGTGGACCAAAAAAGCCAGCCAAATCGCATTTAAATGGAAATAAATGTTGTGTCCAAACAATTTACAAAAACCAATTTTACAATGTAATGCGTTCAGAGTTGGCGCATCAGCCAGCCTGCACGTGTCTCTGTGTGTGTGTGTGTGTGTGTGTGTGCCTGCCCAGAACGTGTTCAACAGCAGGCAATGAATGTCCTGACGCTGCGACTCCGGGGCGTCTTTTGGCAGCCACTGGCACACGGCAGCCATTGACACAATTGCCGGCGACAGTCGCAGTCACAGTCCAAAAGTTTTGCACACAATTATGAGGCTGGGCGCTGATTATGGACCCAGTGTTGCATAGTTCTAGCCGAGTCAAAAATGCAAAAAATTTTAACACACACACACACACACACACAGTGCACTTCACACACACACAGCATTTTTATGGCTCGCTTGTTAGCAATTTTCGCCTCAGAGTTATGAGCACTATGAGCGGTGCGACGAGGCGGTCTTTAATGTTAGGGAGTGCAGAGCGTGTGGAGAGGGGCTCAGCGCTAACCAAAATTGAGTTATCAGTTTGTTGGCTCCACCAGCAAATGTGCTTGGGCTGATTGCGTGACAGCTGCTGCTGCTGCTGCTGCTGCTGCCAAAGCAGCTGAAGTATGAGAGAAAAAAACACAGCGTCCGACCGAGCTGATTTGACAGAGGAGCAGGAAAAATGTCAAACTACGTGATTTTTATGCGAATGTGAATGTCGATATGCAGTCACAGTGTGAGAGCGAGAGGTAGAGCGAGCAGAAGAGTAACAGCAACAGGAGCTATGGGGCTGGGGTATCACTTTTTATCTTCTGCTGCTCTCCATAATATTTTCTTTTTTTTTTTTTGCGACCAAAATATTAGCCTGCAGTCGAGTTAGCTGCGGTTTATTATGTGAGCGAGTGAAGTGAAGCTAATTTAAAGTCAATGTTTGGCTTGGGGCGAACTTTTTCTGGTAAGTTAGCAAACTTAATATCTGCTGCGCTGTGGCAGGCAAATGATTCGTCAGGGCCCTTTGCAGTTAATCCACAAATTGATGAGCAAACGCTGCAACTAATGGCAGGGTCGAGCGAGGGCTACTCCATAACTTTTAGCATATGCATGAAGTGTCACTTGAATATTTATAGATTGCTTGAATATGAATTTCAAATAAATTCAAGCTCAGCTTTTACTTAATATTTCAGCTGGCACTTTATTAGGCCCCTCAATTGTGCGACCAAATCCACTTTGACAAAGCCTAAAGAGCAGCCATTAGAAGCACATGCTGGCGGATGTGTGTACAGAAAAAAGAAAAAAAAAAAAAAGAAATAACCTTTAACTCGAACCCAACCCAACAATAAAGTAGCTGCAACCTTTCTCACTCTCTGGTGTGGCAGGTCCCCGAGCTGAAACCTTTTGTCGAGTGCTTTTCAATGCCAAATACCAAACTAAGCAATGCACATATGTTTCCCCTGGCTGACACCATTAAATAAAAGTTATGTACCCCAGCTCGCCCCAGCTCGCCCCAGCTCGCAACGGCTTGACAATCTCTTTTCAACACTTGCACAAATATGTCGCCTCACAATAAGAAAACAAGAGGCGAATAATAAAAATAAATATATAAAAAAAGAAGTTCAGCAAAAGGGTTGAAATAAAAATGGAATTAAAATATGTGAGCAGGCTGGAGAGCCGGAGAGTAGTGCACCTGCAGCTGGTCACACTGGACGGGCTGTTCAAACCAACACCTACACACACACACAATTTGAACGGCCATTACCAACCATTTTGACCACAATAAAATGACAAATGCCCCAAAAATCTGGCCATGTTCGCACACGTTGCCAACTGGTTACGGTTACAGCTACAGCTACAGCTCCCAGCTCCTGCTCCGGCTCCGGCTTTTGTGTGGCAGCTGCTGTCAAACAAGTCCCGTGACGAGCATTGCAACGGCATGTCCACAGCGGGCGAAAGAGCGCGTGTGCTTCAGCCCAAACTTGAGCCTAACAAGTGTCGTTTGGCTGTCAGAGCTGGACAGATGGACAGACGGAGAGACGGGCAGCCAGGCAGGCAGGCAGGCAGGCAGGACCTGGCAGCTTGTGTTCATGCTCATCAGCCGTCGAATGGTCGGATTTTAAAGGCGGCAGGGGCCCGGTGGACCAGTTTTACAAGCAGTCAACGGTAGATGCTAAGCCCGGCATTGACGACAGCCAGGAACAAGGACCAAAGCCTATTAAAAATCATGCTAAACGGCAGTAAAACAATGTGTGGACTGTCTGCCCAGTTAGAATGTGGGCAGGGGTTCCTTTTGCCTTTTTTTTTCGTGTGTATTCTGCACTTGTTTACTGCCATTGGCGCCCTTAATGTGCATTAACAGCAAAGTTATGCAAGTCGCTTTGAGCCAATAAATAAAATTTAATCAGCTTTGCCGTTGCCAATCGAACATTGAAAAACTAAAAATCAAATAAAATGACGCGCAAATTGCCAACAAGTTTTGTTGCTTGGCTCGAAAACAATTTTAAGTCGATTTGCGATGCGAATCGAGCAACTGACAGCTGCAACTTCTCCTGCTGCTGCTGCTGCTGTTTGTTGCAGTTGCACTTTTGCCTGCTTATGGCATGTTGGCAACAGACCCGGCAACTTCTTAGCTGCTTTCTTTAACATTTTCCATTGGCAACTTTGTGCTTTGCTGCATAACTCGGAATGTCAATGGTGAGGACGTACCTTCCAACCGCTTTGACTGCGTTATTGATATATATTGTCAACTGAGATTTATAAGTGATATATATATATATAGCCGCAGGAAAAAGATGTGCTAAAGCAAATATGCTTATAATTCTTTTGAGTGACCATGAAAAAATAAAATAATATGCATATATGTATATAATAATATTAAGAATTTTTATCAATAATATATATAATATTTGAAAAAAAATATAAATATTAATAATTCTGTTTCTGTAATAATAAATATATAATTTATTTTTATTAAATAATTTGTTTGTTTCTTTCTCAATATTTCAATTATTTATTTAACTATACATTTTGTGAAAGTTCTACTTTATAAAAATTATTATTATTATTATCAATAGTTCAAAATTTTAATGTTCTTTAAAATTTTTAGTTAGTTCAATAATACAAACAATTTATAAATTTATTTATGATATGCGATCATTTCTAATTTATATATATATTTATATACAAGATTTTTCTTTTAAAAAATATTAAAAATTATATATAAAAAAAAAAAAAAAAAAAAAAAATATATATATATATATATATATATATATATATATATATATATATTTGAAGTAATTTATATAAAGATTTAATAATAATAAAAATCTAGAGTTTTCATAAAATAAATTATAAATTTTTTATTTTATTTGGTAATTTATAATTTACAACAAACAAGTTTATAGATTTACTTATATAAAGAAAAATATTTTTATATAAATAAATCTATAAAACTGATTTTCTTTGCAGCAAAAGACTAATCATTTTTTTATTTTATTCTATAATTTATAATATAACAATTTAATAAATTTTGTCATTTAATAAAAATAAAAATATTTTTTTTTATCCTATTTAATGTGTATTTAGCTTTTTTTTACTAAAAAAGCCATGAAATGAACTAGGCTTAAATTATTTAACATTTAATTCATTGAGAGGAAATAATATTTATTTATAGGGAATAAAATATATGTATAACTCAGTTCGAGCTCAGTTCGGAAATTTGTAATCATGTTATCCTTGAGATATATTACCTTTTTACATTGCTTTGTTTTGGGGCTGTCGTTTAGTTATTTATCAGATGTGTTTTTGTCACAGGCCTGCACAGAACAGACTTCAATTTAACAATAAAATTAGAAAAAACAAAAAAAAAAAAACAAAAATTTCTATAGTGAGAAAAAAATTTTTTGTTGCTTCCGCTGATTGTGTCTCGACAGTAATTTGTATTATTTTTTTTTTAAATCATATTCGAAATTTGTTGTTTGATAAATTATTCTCAAGATGAAGCACATGAATCGCAAAGTTGTGCGAAACGTCCTCAGCCTGCATCGCGCTGCACGGCTGATGAATGTACGTTTTGCTGGTGACGCGGTCACTGGTGGCAAGGGTCTGGTAGTTGGCATCTACTTAAAGGAGGGCGACAAGGAGCCAAAGCTAACGGTGTCGGGAGAGAAGCTCAATGACCGCACCAACGGAAAACTGAGGCAGCTCATCTGCGAGACGAAAGTGGATGGTCGGCTGGGCCGCGGCCGTGTCTTTAACAATATTGATTCAGACTACACCTCTGTGGCTGTAGTGGGCGTGGGTATCGAGGGCATTGGCTTCAACGAGCTCGAGATGTTGGACGAAGGTATGGAAAATGTGCGTGTGGCCGCTGGCGTTGGCGCTCGGTCGCTGCAGCATCAGGGCTGCCATACGATCGCTGTCGACGGCATGGATTATGCAGAGCAAGCAGCTGAGGGCTCGACTCTGGGCGTCTGGCGATTTTCGGATAATTTGAATAAGAAGAGCCGTTTGGTTGTGCCGAAACTGGAGCTCTACGATTCGTCCGACATGGACGGGTGGACGCGCGGCATTTTCAAAGCCGAGTCACAGAACCTGGCCAGGCGGCTATCAGATTCGCCGGCCAACTGCATGACGCCCACAATGTTTGCCCAGGCCACAGTGGATGCGCTGTGTCCGTGCGGCATCACCGTCGAGGTGCGCACCATGGACTGGATCGAGATGCAGCGCATGCACGCTTTTCTCATGATCGCCAAGGGCAGCTGTGAGCCGCCAGTGCTGCTGGAGATCAGCTATTGCGGCACTTCGCCCGAGGACAAGCCCATCCTGTTTGTCGGCAAGGGCATCACATTTAATTCTGGTGGTATTAATCTGCGACCCTGTACTGATATGGATGAATATCGCGGCAGCATGTCAGCAGCCGCTGCGATCATTGGCATGATGCGTTGCGTTGCTGCTCTCTCGCTGCCAATTAATGTTACTTGCGTTATTCCATTGTGCGAGAACATGCCATCCGGCATGTCGGTGAAGCCTGGAGATGTCGTCACCATGCTGAATGCGAAGTCAATGGCAATACGTGACGTGGACAAGGCCGGTGTCGTTGTGATGGCCGATCCCCTCATCTACGGCCAAACCTCCTACAAGCCGCGCCTCGTCGTCGACGTGGCCACACTGGGCGTTGGCGTTAAGAACGCTTATGGCGGCGGTGCCACTGGAATCTTCTCCAATTCGCACTACGTCTGGAAGCAGTTTCAACGCGCCGGATCATTGACCGGCGACCGCATGTGGCGCATGCCCCTGTGGAATTACTATAAAAATCAAGTCACTGACGAAACTGGCTACGATCTAAGCAACGATGGCCGTGGTCTGGCCAGCTCCTGCCTGGCAGCCGCCATTCTGCACGAGCTGGTGCCCTGTGCGGATTGGGCCCACATTGATACCCGCGGCACTGGCATGCTGTCCATGTACGGCATCATACCCTATCTGACGGCACGCTACATGACCGGACGCCCTACAAGAACCCTGGTACAGTTCGTATACCAGATGGCCTGCCCCGAAGTCAAGTAAGATGTCGATCTGTGTATTCGTGGAAGTTATTTCAATTGTTTTGGGAGTTGAGAAGTGAAGAAGAATTGCGTGAGTTCTGCAAGGGCTGCCCCATGGCCCCAAAACAGAAAGATCAAATTCACGGTACAGTTCAGCTCGGCGTGTCACACTGACACTTATTTGATAAGACTTATTTGTAAGAATATATATATCTATATTTTTGGTTGTTTTTTCGCTGTTCCAATGTGCGTCTATAAAGAGATATATATCTACGAAGATTTACAGACACAACACACATTGATAATAAAAAAATTGTATTTAAATCGAATGCGAGCAAAAATCTTAATACTTCAAGGAAATATTTTAATTTAGCTCAGACAAAAAAATTGGAAGAAAAAAATATAAATATAAATATATAAAAATTATATATATATAAATATATATATTATATTCGAATTTTATATATTTATATTTTTAAAATAAAAAAAGAATTAAATGAATTGATTCTTTTCATATAAATTATGAATTTATGAATCAGCCTTTCAATGGTATAAATAATATAATAATATAAATAAATAATGGTATAATAGTATATAAGCTATTTTATTCATTTTCACTTTATACTCAATTATTAATTAATTTCAGTTATTAATTTATATAAAAAGAATATTAGCACAGACAAACTTAAAGAGCTAGTTCAACTCGGCTCAAGCTGAATACATATACTTTATGGGATGTGACACGCCTCTTTCCGCCTGTTACATTCATTTTCATAAAACCATTATACCCTGAAATTTCTTATTCAATGGATTCAGGGTAGAATAAAGAAAGTTGAATCCACGCAAGTTGCCGCCTTCCAATGCAATCAATTGCAAATGGAGGCGTGACTTTGCCTTAAAAATTTGCTAAAAACGTTTCAAGGCAAACCAAAAGGAGTCTGTCAATATGTACATTATATGTATATATCTATATATATATATATATATATGTATATTGGCTTTGTGTATCTGTATCAATTGGGTTGGGGCAGACAATGCCACAATCTGCAGACTGCAGTCTGCAGTCTGCTTTCAGACGCATCGTAATGAAAGACGAAGCCGTTTGCATTGCTTTTGTGGCCACAGCCAGGTAGCAGACGGCGGATGGCAAGGGCTTTCGGTTTGCGTTTGGGCTAACGACATTGAAAATGCTTGTCGAACTTGAAAATTATTCGATTAAGTGCATTACCGGCGAGACATGGATCGGCAATCAAACTGAATTGCGCACAGTATCCACAGAGTCCCAGCCCCTGTGCTGGGGCGTGGGTGGGTGCAGCGGTGCTGCAGGCGTCTCATCGTTCTGACTGCGACATTGTTGTGTCTGGGGAGTTGTTGTTGTTGCTGCTGCTCGGCCAGTTCGCCTTATTTATGTTGATTGTGTTTTTGCCTATGCCAATCAACGGAGCACACACTTTCGGGCGCGTTAAGCCTTTGTGGCGCGCCCCAAGGTATGCTTTAATTTAATGCATTGTCATTGGCAGAAAGGCCGCCAAGTTGCAGCTGAGCGAGCTGAGCCACGAGGGCGGCTGCTCAAATCGATTTTATTCCATTCCATTTTCATGTTAATTTTTATGCGAGCGAGAGAGAGGGAGAGTAATAGAGAGAGATAGAGAGAGAGAGGGGAGCGCTGCTGGTGTGTGACAGTCTTAAGTGACTCCGAGAGTCCTTTTGCAGATTATCTATTCATTTCAGTGATGTGAGCAACACGGAAGCTATGCGGATGCTAATGTCAAGGTTTGCTTATGGCTCTAGCACTCACCGCTCTGTCGTCTTGGTCGTGCAGTCCATTCGCAATCTTTTCGGGCAGAGATGTGGCCAGCTGTTGAGTGTGCACGGGATGATGCACAATGTGCTCGATGGCGGTCAAGGGCTGCTCGTCGCGGATACCTTCGTAGCCGTGCGACAGGCCGTGGCCGGGATTGAAGTCAATGAAGGAGCTGGGCGTGGGCAGCTTGCTGGCAGCGGTGCTGGCCACAATGGGCAGCTGCTTCACATCATTGTTGCCCGGCTCCACAATGGGCACATACTGCTTGGTCTTGGCCATGCCGATCAGGCGACCCGGCTGAACGCCCAGCGAGCCGTGCTCTGCCACGGTCAGAACGGGCTGGGGCTGCGGCTGAGCCTGCCCGGGATGGAAGAGTATGGGCGCAGTGTTGTCTTGCGGCCGCGGATCTGGCACTTGGGCAACGAGAAGCTGCTTCGGCTGACGCTGCAGCTTAGCCTGCATCTCCTTGGCCAACAGGTAGGTCAAACCATGAATTTGATCGTCGGGCGACTTGCCAATGAGCGTCGACAGCTCACGAAACTCGGGCAGCTGCTTGTAGTGCTCCTTAACAGTGTCCGCCGGCGCGAGGTACTCGATTTTGATGAGCGGCGACGTGGATGGCTCTGGCTCCGCTTGAATCTCATACTTGAACTGCTGAAGGGGCTGGCCGTAGTTGGGTCTCGGCTCCGCTTGCAGCGGGTCTGGCTTAGACGGGCGAAACTGTGGGGTGGCGACATGTTGCAGTTGCGCCTCAGCAGCTGGCGCTGGCAGCTCGTGCGTGACCAGCTCCGCGCTGTATGCATGATGCACTTGCTCGACGATGGGCGCGGCGTGGGCGACCGGTGCTTGCTCTTGCACCACAATGGGCTGTGGTAGGGTGGGCGCGGCTGGGTACACTTTGGCATAGTTGGGCTTGTAGACGTAGCGCAGCTGCTCCACCACGGGCACCGGCTGTATGTGCACCTGGACTTGCGGCTCCGCAGGCTTGGCGGCCACATACTTGATGTAAGCCGCTGGCTTGGGCACATAGGACACCGTCTTGGCCTTGTAATGCTCGTAGTCGGCCTTCTGGGGCGTCAGGTATTTTATGTACGCCTTGCCCCCGTTGCCCTCCTTAATCAGGTGCGTGATGACCTTCTGCACCTCGTGCGGCAGAGCGCTGAGCGACTTCTTCGTCTTGATGTGAGTGACCGGCGCCTCCTTGTATATATACATGCGCTTGGACTCTGCTGCCGCCTCGCCCGACATCACCATGTTCTCATCGATCAGCGGTTGGCTTTGGTTCACCTGCGCCCCTTGAGTCTCCATTGTCAGTAAGCTGGGCAGCTGCTTGCCGCTGCGCTGCAACGAGTCTGGCAACGAGGTCTTTGCATCTGAGAGTTCAAACTTGAGCAGCTGCAGCGGCGCGGAGCGCTTGGAGCGCTTTGTCTTGCGCACCAGCTTGCGTTGAGACTTTGTGGCTCGCTGAGCTGGGCTCGTTGGCTGCTCCACTGCAGTCGGGGCTGGTTTGCTCTGCAGATCCAGAGCTCTAGCTCGATTTATTAGCTGCGCGGTAACTGCATCCGGCTCACGGGCATCAGTTGCCTCGAAGGGTATCATTTGCACCTTGAAGTTAGCCGGCTGACGATGTCCGGCCGAGCGTTTTGATCGACGTGGCTTACGAGATCTCTTGCTGCCAGTGGTGGTGCTGGCTGGCGGCTTTGCCGTACTACTGGTTGGATTGAGTGCCTTAATCGAGCGGTCCTGGTGCTGGCGCACAAGCTGCTTCACCTCCTGGCTGGGCTCCACTGCGTCGCTCAGCTCAAAGCGCAGCATACGCGGCGCCGTGGGCAGCTGACGCTCCTCGCGCTTGGCGCGGGCATGTGTAATCAGGGAGGGATTTGCTGGCTGCTCGTTATACTGATTGAAGGCGGCCAGATAACTGTCATCCGTAGGATTCTCTATGTGCCGCATGCTGCGCAAGTTGCGCTGATCAAAGTAATGCTGCATGTCCTGGAAGACAAAGAAAACATGATAAGTTTGGATTTTTCATATTTATATTTATATATATATCATATTTATTTTATTTTTAATCATTTATTTATTTTTTATATTTTTATTTTATATTTTATATATTATATATATTTTATTTTTTATTTTTTATATTTTATATTTTATATTTTATATTTTATATTTTATATTTTATATTTTATATTTTATATTTTATATTTTATATTTTATATTTTATATTTTATATTTTATATTTTATATTTTATATTTTATATTTTATATTTTATATTTTATATTTTATATTTTATATTTTATATTTTATATTTTATATTTTATATTTTATATTTTATATTTTATATTTTATATTTTATATTTTATTTTTTATATTTTATATTTTATATTTTATATTTTATATTTTATATTTTATATTTTATATTTTATTTTTTATATTTTATATTTTATATTTTATATTTTATATTTTATATTTTATTTTTTATATTTTATATTTTATATTTTATATTTTATATTTTATATTTTATATTTTATATTTTATATTTTATGTTTTATATTTTATATTTTATATTTTATTAAATCTTACCTCATAGCTGGCAAATGTGTCGAGTGAGGGAAACCGCTGCCAATTTTCTGCAGCTGCACCCAACGATAGGTGCAAAACGAGCAGCAGCATCTGAAACAGAGAGCGAGAGCTGTTTACATGGCTAACAAATTGATTAACTGCGATGATGGCATTCAACTTGAGAGATCAAATAACTTTGGCTTGCCTTGGGATTTGCAGCTTGTATATGTTTATATTAGAGCTGAGCCCATAAATAAACCAAAGACGCTGTCCACCTGCCACTTTCACTTTCCACCATGCCACAGTGCTTGCCACATTTGGACGGAAGCAGCGGCCACTGCCAGCCGACACTTGATTCTCGGCTGCATTAAACTCGTTGCGCACGCGCTGCCAGAGTTGAACGTTTAGCGGTTCATTTGCGCGGCGGGGTGCCCAGTCGCCCAGTCGCCCAGCCGCCCAGCCGCCCAGCCGCCCCAACCTGTCTGGCTATTGGCATGCCCACTCAGTTGGCGCTGATTCCACTTTCACATCCAGCCGCGCTGAACTTGTAACACGGCATGGCTTTTATGGTCATTAAACTTATTGATCGGATTGTGGCCAGCATTGCCTAACTCTGGGTTGAAGCAAGGCCATTTAAAGCAACGCGACTGTCGCTGCTTATGCAATGTCGGCCAAGCAGCCACTGGGACTGATTAAGTGATATTAAGTATAAAAAATTGGATCTTAGGATTATATGATGTGGAGCTAAAGGTGAGAGATGCCCAAAGAGTGTCTTGATTGATTGCCTTCGCAGTGGAAATTATTTAAAGCTTTTTCTGATCAATCTTTCGCCTATCAGTTGATTAAAACGTAAACCCATTTTATTTGCTGAGCTTGTGAGTATTTTGCGGGGCGGCAATGGCCATTTAACTAAGCTCCGCGATCCAAATCCAAATGAACTGTCAACAGTCGTTAAAAATGCAACCGCGTAAACATTTAACGGCCGCTAAAACTGCGCCTGAGTGAATTTTTATGAACTTGCCAAGCAAGCCCGGCACAGCGACGAGCCCACCCACAGCTCTTGCTGGCTCATGAATAAGCCTCTAATGCGCCTACCTGGCAGCCAACTTGTCCTGGGCACCACTTGATGCCGGCGCACCACTGCACTCGTTATCCTTCCAGCTGCTAGCTGTCAGCGGGCGCAGCCCTTCAGCCAGTCTCCCCATGGACATAAAATTTTATGTGCTTTCTATTTAACACTTTGCTGTTATGGGCAAGCGCCGGCAGTTGGAGTAGTGGGCGTGAAATGGATATTCGTTTCATTTGAAGCACGCGCGAACAACTTTAAAATTCAATAGAAAACAACAATAAAAAGTCAAAAAAAAAAAAATAAAAAAAAAAATAAAATTGTTGCTATTCTTTTAGCCATTTGCTGGCGTTGTTCTTGTTGTTGCTTTTGGCCAAGTAATTGTTGTTTCACTGCGCAGTTTTTATGACTGTGAAAACTAGTTAACAATTTTTATGAGCTCCTGGAGCGACAACAAAAGATTGTCAACATCTTTGTTCAGACATATATCGTTGGCTTTATTGGCCCACAAGTTGAGCGCGATTGCAATTTTCCCATATTGTTTTAATAACAAGAAATCAAAGTTTCTTTTCCTTTAACAAAATAGACTTAAAAAACTATAAAAATATTGCCAATTGAAAAACTTGAGAAAATCAATTTCAGATTAATCTATTTAGCAAAACTTTGATTATTTTTTATTTAAATCGTAAAGTTTTCGTCTAGCTTAAATTTAAATAGTAGAGCTAGGACCAGTTGGTTGCTGTTTCTGTTTTTGTTGTTTGTTTATTGCAATTTTTGTTATTTTAGGTTTTTTGTTTTTTAATTTTTGTGCTGAGAAAAGCCACGAAACGCGTGCAGGCGTTTTCATTAACTTGTTGTTGGCATTGTTTTTGTTGCCTTAATTTCACTTGCAAATTGTTGGCTGTTTTTACTGTTTCTGTGGCCAACAAGGCGGAAAAACGTTGCAAGACAGTTAAAGAAATTGGGCCAGGCAAAAGGCAAAACTTGGCTAATTGTGGCTGGCTGCAAGAGAAAGAGGGAGCAGGGCGGCTGGTCGGGGCGCTGCTGTAGCTAGTCCAGAGTTCGCCAATGACTGCACGCTTCGAACCAGTTTTTCATTGCTCTTTATATATATATATATTTTTTTTTTTTTATTTTTTTTTTTGAGTATGTTTGCATAGGGGCTGCTAACGAAAAACCAAAGTCAAGTTCAATGCACATAAAAGGCAGTTAGAGACAGAGGCACAGAGCCAGTGGCACTAGCAGTGGCAGCGGCTGGGGCAGGGGGCGACTACATTTGTCTCAGTCCTGCATCGTGCTGAGTGTCTGGCCACAAGGAAACGCGCTGTGAGAAAATGCACAAAAGAAATGTGAAAATTGCCGCAAAGTTTCCATCCATTTAAATTGCAAATTTCCAGTTTCGATTGCAATTGGCAACATTTTTTTCTGTGCGCTGTATTTGCCAGGGAGTTGGGTGCCATTCGGATTCGGACCGTCTGTGGTTAGATAACCGTAAACATTTTTATGAACGGGGGCCGAGGTCGTAAAAGCGAATGCCACAGGAGCGAGTCTTGCACAACACACTGGGTACTCCACACTCCCTCCACACTCGGCACTCGTATGAATGGAACGAAATGGAAAGCATTTCGACTATTTAGCTTATGATTTTACAGCCCGTAATTAAACGGCTGCGGCCAATGACAAATCTAACATGGTAAAAGCGCCCAGAAATATGGCCAATTGTTTTTTTTTTTTTTCCGGCTAATTGAAGTTCAAGTGCTGCGAGTGAAAAGCGAAAAACGAAACGAACGAGCAACAAGAGCATGCCGTGGGCAGGGCTTCCGTGTGGGCGCATAAGTATGCGTGTATGCGAAAAAATAAATTATACAGAACGGACAGGCGTATGGAGCGTCAGCTTCCGCTGCTTCAATCAGTCGGAGCCGCGACGAGCAGTCGCGAAAAACTGCAGCGCTGAGGCGGAAAAGCGCATCATCTGCAGTTTTTCATTTTCTGCATTTTCGGCTCACACCTGACAATGGGCCATTGAGGCGTTTAATGGAAAAAAATTATTCGACAGTTGATTTTTCGGCCGCCATGTCGTTTTCATGCCTCGATTGCAGTTGTACCAGCAGCCGTTGCTGCCACGCCCAGCCGCCCAGCCGCCCAGTCAGCTCATTCATCTGGCATTTATGCATGTATATTATAATTTTTTTTGTTTTTTTTTTTTTTGGCTGACCCTTTCACACTTACCAGGCACACGAGATAGCCGACTGTGGCCATTTTCCTTGTGCGTGCGTGTCTTGCGGGCCACTCGCGTCGGAAGTGTGACAAATGAGGCGTCAACCTGGCAGCTTGTGGCAACTTAATTTGCAACGTTGCTCAGCTTCTTGTTAAGCTCCTTCTCGCTGACGGACTCGCAGTTAATGCAAATTTTAATAAGCCTTTAAAGCAACTGTCAGGCAATCGAGAGAGACTTTAACTCTTTGTCGACAACTTCAGTTTGATTTTCTTTTTATTTTTATTAATTTTATTTACAGCTCAAATTACATTTTTAGCATTTTGTCATGCTTGAACGTATATTTGATTTTATTTATTTTATATTCTTGTCGTATTGCACAATCTGCGTCCTTGGCTTCTCGTCTTGCCACTTCACTTCATCAAATTTGTTATACAATTTTTGCAAAATAATTCTTATACATTTCTCTGGCGGGACAACGAAAACAACAACAACAATAACAACCAAAGTTTGTCTATTTAATTTAAGTTTAGCTTTGCGCTTTGTTTAAACTTGGTCCGTGGCATTCGACGTTGGCTTCGTTCGTTTCTCATTTATTTAATGCGACTTTTAATTTGAGTTGAGTTTTCTTTTGTTTACTTTCGACGCTAGAGGAAAACCGCACGCTTGCGCGCTGCTGCAGCAACTGTGCCTCAAATTTTCGCGCCACTTCAGTTTTGTGTGTGTTTGCTGGCTCGCAATTTTCACAAAGATCCCAGCCAGTTTTTCAGTTTTTCCAAAACTCCACGTCGTCGCTGTTGCAGTTGTCGTTGCAGCTGTTGTTGTTGTTGTTGTTGTTGTTGTTACTGTAGTTGTAGCTGGTGTGGCTCTTGCATTTTTCATTAATTTGTCTTTCCTTTGCTTTTAGGGGTTTCAGAAGAAGGCATAATGCAATGCTTATGAGAGTTGGCAGTCAGACATACATTTCCGAATTTATAAGACGAAAATTTGAATTTCGATGAATATTTATAGAGCTTTTCAACAAGCAAGATGATAAAATCGAGCAATGCCTGGCTGGCTGGCTAATTATACAGCATTTTATTTTTGAATAATTATAATTTTATTATTTGTAAATAATATAAAAAAAATGCTTAATAATATTATAATTTTTGCATAATATAAAATAATTGAGATAAACTGGAACTGATGAATTGAAATTTATATATTTTTGTGTATTTTTTGCAGACAGGACTAAACAAATGAAACAAAAAATCAATGTAATTAAATAACTAAATAAATGTAAATAATTTAATAATATAATTTGTATTTTGGTTATCGTAGCTCGCATTGGTATCAATTTTAAGAAAATAAATTAATAATTAGTTTTTCCCACAAAGTTATTGTAGTATATATATATTTTTTTTTTGAGCCCTTTTAAAATTTCAAATTAAAATAAATTTATAATCATTTCTGACTTATCACAAATTGCATGCATTGCAGAGCATACACGATTCGGCGAGCTGCAGTCCTTAGCTGCTGAGCTTGTTTATTGGCTGCATTTTTAGTGGTCTGCTCGTGGATATTTGTCTCTGGCCGTTGGCTGCAACTGCGAGACGCATTTTTGGCCATGGCTTTGGCCAAGTGCCTGCAAACTTTTGACCATAAACTTTGCGTTGTGCGAGAAGTTGTTAATGTTGTCGCTGTCGCCGTTGCTGTTGTTGTCGCTGTTGGCTGAAAAATAAATATATAAAGATATTTACGCGTTACTGCGTCGAGCTTTAATATGCTGCGGGTAAGCTTAGTTGCATAATTAATTTGCTAATTGCAACAAGTTGATTATGTTTGCACGCTCCACGCATTTCCTATGCTGTGCCGCAACACCCTTTGCATGTACGATTATGTGATTTATAGGAAGAATTCGGAATGATGCTGCCTGGCGAGGCCCGACCAGGCAATTGGCACAGGCTCGCGCGCGCCATGTGAAAGTTCAACGCTTATGCAACAGGCAGCCGCAGAGCCAGCACGTTGCAAGCTGCCGCAGTCGCAGTTGCAGTCACGCACGCGCCGCGGCTGATGAAGTAGCTGACAGATTAGTTTTATTAGAGCCAGCGAGATTGCATTTTGGGCTTGACTTGAGTTATCGTTGTGGCGCATCTGCGGCGACTGCGACGATTAGTCCAAACTTTGGCGCCGAAATAAAGCTAACGATGACAAGTCATGGTGGGAAGGGAGCTGTGCGGGGCTGAGTGGTGGATACTTTCCTTTCACATGACAATTGAACAGTGGCCCGAAGGCAGGGGCCGGTGGTAAATACGTTGCATTTGGAATTGAGTTATGCGCATTCGAGTTATGAGCGAGACAGTGGTGTGGATAACAATGGGAAAACGGGAGATTTATATTGCCAATGGAAGGAAATATAAATTAATAAAGATATTAATATAAATATGTGTGTGAATAAATATGTATATGGAAAAATATATATATATAGTAAATATAAAATTGTAGATATATTAAAAAATTTTAGAGAGTCAAATAAAAAAGGAAGAGAGTTAGATAAAATAATAATAAAGAAAAGTATATAAAAGTGGAAGAGAGGTAGATATACTAATACTAAAAACAGTTAAATAAATATGGAAGAATTATGTGAATGCATACTTAAATTTAAAATTGCCTAAAATGGTTAAGAAATATTTAAAAATGTATGGATTGATAATTGTGTAATTTTATAATGATATTTTAGTTTATCATTATATATAATTGACGAAATGTGTCTAAAAATTGTATAACAATTTTTAGTTAATAATATCATATTAATTTAGCTTAAGAACTAAGGCAGTAAGCAATTCAAAAAATTCAAAATATTTATTATATATTTATATATATTTATATTTATATTATATATATTTAAATATATATATATATATATATTATATTATAATCATAGTCAAGCAATTCCAATTAATTTCTTAGAGTTTCTTATCTCTAGTGCTAGGGGCAAGAGTTATCTTTCAATTCTGTAATAACCCAGCAAATAACTCCTTATGAACATTCTTTGGTTGAGCGCCCCCTCCCATAATTTCGGGCTTATGCGCCAGAGGGCGTTATGTGCTCAGCTCTAGGCCACATAATTGCAGTAATCGTGGCAGATTTACAATCTCGTAATAAATTCAACAGACACACTCACTCCATCTCTCTCTCTCTCTTTCTCTACCCATATAGATGCTCATTTGAAGGCAAGAAGAAGAAGATGAAGCTGATGCTACCCTTGGGCCCCCGCAGCGTAGGCAGTTACAGCTGCAATAGGCGGAAATCTCACACAGAAAGTTGCATGCGGATGCAGTCGTCGTCGTCTATGTTGGTGCGGAAGTTTAACCAACTAACAAAGTGACTAAGACTGAGGCTGAGATGACAACGGCGACGCAGACCAAACACTTTCCTCGGCGGCCGCCTCACTGCGCTGCCGGCCGCAACGTCTAACGCATGACAGAAACAACAACGAGAAGACAAACATTCACATCCATGAGGAACCGGGCGGCAACATTTTGTGGCCAAATGTGTTGCTGTTGACGCTGAGGCTGAGACTGAGGCTGAGGTTGAGGCTGAGGCTTAGTGCGTAAGATTTAATTGTTGGACATATGCAGTTGATGAATGGTCATGGTCCAGTTTTGACCAATCACAATCGCCAGACGCATCCACTCGCCACTAATCGCCGCTAAACTGTTTGTCCGCTTTTTGTGGACATTTTTGGTATTCGGTATTAAACTTGGACACTTGGTCATTTGGCTAGGAAATGGCTGCGGCTTTATTTAGCGCTGATATCGCCGCCAATGTCGATGCGATCAGTTTGTAAATTTTAATTGAGCCGTCGAATGCTTCCTTCATTGCCAGCTTGGATGCTGCTGCCTTAATTGTCTGCCACTTCCCGTTTTCGTGGTCGCCCGAGCAGCCCCGAAATCTAATTACGCCACACATACACTCATACACACACACACACACACACACACACACACACACACACACACACATACACACACTCACACTCGCATTCGGGCCAAAAACCAACGAGCGCAGCAAATTGACAACACAATAAACGTGGACGAGCAGCAGCCGGATCGGGGGTGATTCGGGGTTTGGTTCTCAATTGGGGCTTGGCTGACTGGCTGCAGGCATTTGGTTTATGGTATATGGGGGGCATAGGGAGTGTCACACATGTGCGGCAGTTTCTGATTTATGAACACAATTTCCAGTTTGACAATGAGCCGAGTAGATGGCACCCGTTTGGTCCGGTCCGCCTTGGATTCGGATTCAGATTCAGATTCAGTTAAGGACTCACCCGGCACGGGAAGTTGCCAAAGCCCTTTGCTATCTGGGCGACAATGCAGGCCAGTTAGATTATGGCATCGCACTTTGAACATTGGTAGGTGAGTTATGTTAATTGAGATTTTCGAAGCGATATAATAAGAAATAGCAGCTGCGTCCTGACCAACGTTTAAAGGTCGCCATCCAGCAGCTGTCTGCAGTTGCCGGCTACTGTGCACACACTTGGTCACATTTCAGAGCTATCTGCCTGCTCAGCGAGTGCTGAACTCACATAAAAATCAGCAGAGACATAAATACAGCAGAGACATAGGCGGGTAAGAAATAGCTAAGGATATTTGACTAAGAAGGAATAGAATTTTGGTATTCTTAACATTTATAACATTATTTATTCAAAATATATATAACCTGTATAGATACAAAAATTAAAATTGATTATTTCTATTAATTTGGAAGAAATAAAATTTAATATGTATAAAATTTATATTTATACATATTAAATTTTATTTCTTCCAAATTAATAATTTAATTTTAATTTTTGTATTTATACGTATTGTATTTGTATTTATTTAAAAACATATTATTGCATTAAGTTTAATTATTTATAAAATCGCTCTCTTTTGTTAAAAAAGAAATAAAATTTAATAATTGTAAAATAATTAATTAAATATTCAGGAATTTAAAGCTTCAACTAAATAACGTATATACAAACATTTAATTAATTAAAAATACTTTATACCTACTTGGCTAGTTTATATTAGGTTAAAAAAATTAATACATATATATTTAGAGACGACTTGATGATTATTTGCATAAAGTAACATTTAATAATCGAATAATAATTAATTAAATTCATAAAAATATTTTAAGAATGCTTTATGCACTAATAATACTTAATATCCACTTGGCTAGTTTATATTGAATGAAATGAATACATATATATTTAGAGATTATTTTCAAAAGCAAATAAAATTTCTGACCACATTTGTATAACTTACTGTACGTTGGGACATTTTATAATGCTAAAAAAAGAAAATACTATTAAAATAAATAAACAATGTACGATTCCATTGGTAAGCACGACAAATGGTGAGCATTCCATTGTGTGCAGGGCTTAGAAGTAATCGCAGTCTTAGTGGCGCAGCAAAGATACTTAAAGGGTTTTCAATCAAAACTGAGACGAAGGCGAGCTGGACGTTGCCTGATAGATGTGAGTGCTAGACGAGTTGCTGGTAGACGGGTTAATAAGGGGCCAGGCGGTGTTGGTAAGAAAACCCATACGAAGTCAACTGAAAAGTCATTTAAGGCTCCATTTCACAATGCGAAATATCAACAGCTGAGAGGAGACATGGGGGACGGCTGAGGTTCCATTGCGCTCAATGACAATGCCAATGTGTATGTGTGTGTCCGATAGTCGAAGTCGAATTGATAGGAGCTAAGGGAGCAACAGAGATAGTTAGATATATAGTGGTTGACTGAGAGAGGGTGAAATGGGTGGAGCGGGGGGAGTCTTGCAATATTGAACGTTGCCTCTTCGAGACAATTTGCCACTTTAATTGCCGCAATTTTTTGCCCATTTTTAAGTCAAATTCACTTGATGGGCTCTGGCAACATTTTCGTTATCGTTGCTGTTGTTGCTGTTGTCAGTTCTGTTTGGTTCGTTTTCGTTTGTTTGATTTTACATTATTGTTGCTGTGGCTTTTCCCAACGCCTGACTGGCCCAACTGAAGGCAACAATTGTGAATTTCTCTGAACGTCTGACCCTGGCTCATGTGTCGTCCCATTGCCTATTGTCTCTGGGCTCTGGGACTGCCCGCCCCATTCGACCGCCGAGCCCTAACACATTTCCCACTTACAGCTTACAACAGCTCCAGTCCTTGCAGCTGTGTGCTCTAAAATGCTTTGTAATTGCAAACAATTTGATATTAAGTACGATTTCTAATTGTGCGAATGATTGCTTTTCGTTGAGGCCACCAGCACATGTGTGCGAGTGTGTGGTTGGTTGGGTGCCATGGAAGTGGTGCGAGAGTGCCAAATAGCCACCTAGTGCAACTATATTCTCTGGCCAAATTGAAAATATTTTTATATCAATTTTGATAATTGATAAAATTTTTCTCAGTTCAAGCTTCGATGGCGTCTTTCAATTTATGTAATTTATGTAGGAATTCGAGTTGCACAAAGACAACGTATAATAATTATATAGAGTAGCCTCAATGCCAAACTGAGCTAAGTCCACGCTGGCAGCTAAAGCCGCATCAAAGTTAGTGTAAATTAATTGACCAAAGTTAATGATAAATATGCATTGGCTATTTTCAGAGACTCAGATACAATAAACCAACATCGCTGTGGCCATATAATTAATTAAGCTTTTATTGTGTTTTTTTGTTAATCGCTATGCTCTCAACGCTGCCACCGACGCAGCGCGACCCAACCAGCAGTGGCATTTAATTTGCTTTAATGGTAAATCCTTGTTTTATGTGCTTGCCCAGCAGAAGCAACCGAAATGCGAAATCTTTTAATGCCACAAACGGCAACCACAAACGACAAACTAAAATATCACTCATACGCCAAGTGGAAGCGTCCCCAATTGCCAGTTCCAAATTTATGCGCGTGTTGGTGCCCGCTGCGCTGGCAGCTTCACTAAATTTGCTGGCTGCGCTTTTGGCCATTTCAGGAGATGTCCTTCGGCTCGGATTGGATCGGTTTGGTTCGGTTCGGTTCGGTTCGGTTCGCTTGGCTTTGCTCTTAATCTAAATCTGCATGTCAACTCGAGGACCGCATAAATCACAAAATAATCCCAAAGTAAAATAGCAATGGCAACCGCATGGCCAGCAGCTGTCCTCGATGGGCGTTGCAGGGAGGGGTGGTTAGAAGGTTAGTGGGCGCATTACGCCCTCGGCGCACATTAACTTCAATTGTCTTTGTCTGCGGCCACGCCCACTACCCAATGATTACACTCAGCTCCATGTCTTCTTAAGCATTTGCTTTGACAATTTCCCAATTGGAGTTTGGGAGCGAGCAATGTTATTTGGCTTGTTAGGCCGCCCCTTTTAAAATTTTTTGGGTCTACAGATTCTGCTAGCAGCCCACATGGCGTCCTTTTGCTGGGAACATTACCTAGTCTGGGGCTTAGCCACTTCATTTTTATCGAGACAATACGACCCCGGCCACAAAATGTAATTCAACGCAATCGCATTCAATTTTATTTAAAATTGTTAAATCGCTTTCACAGCAAAACCCATTCAGCCCATTCGGCTAAGCAGCCCTTTTAAATGACTCTTTCTCGGCAAAGGAGCTTGGTGAATTTATCAGGCAGTTCGTATAGTTTTTCTTATATATATTAAATAAAATATATTGAGAGAGATAAATGTAAATTAAATATAGATTTTCACATTTTTATATATTTTTGAACAATCATAATAATTTAGTTAAATTTAATATATTAAAATAAAAATAATAAAAATATATAATTAACTTAATTGAATTTAAGAACAAGATTTTTGTAAATTAAATACTTAAGATATTTTAATATATAAAAATAATTATTGATAATGAGTTTCATGCGGACAACCAAGCTATTATTTATTTTTAATTTTAATATGCTAAATTGAATGAAACATATAAAACAAAGACACAAAATTTATGAGCCATTTTTAATCATATTTAATTATAAAACATATATATTTTTTTGTAAAATACATTAAATCATATATAATATGTAAACAAATTTAAATTATATTAATGATTAAATAAACAAATCTGAGTGAATTGACCCTCATATATTATGGCCAACATAATCTTTATTTATAATCCAGCTTATTTAGTAATTCAGAATACTTAATTAAATTAAACATTCAATATCTGAATAAATATATCTAAAATTAGACTATTAAATTTATGGTTTATATTTATATGATTAGAGAGCATTGAGATATCGGCTATTATTGGATTAGCCTTGCCTCTGTCAGAGTTAGGTGGGTGGGCGAGGATGCAGTGATTTGCTTTATCACTTGTGGTCCTGAGGCAGCATGTTGCACGTTGCCAGCTGTCCGCTTCTCGTTGGGTCGTTTATCGTTCTGTTGTGCTCCAACCCAACGGCAGTTGCAGCTAATGCTGATTTCATTTTGTTGTTGCTGCCGCTGTAACTGGTAGACAAATATTGTAAATGAGACTGCGACAAAATCATCTGACAAAGGCGACAATGAGACAATGGCACCCAACGGGCCAGCCAGGCCCACAAAATGTATTTCTATATAATCCACAATACATACACACATATATATGTATATATATATATGTATATATTATAAAAAGCTGTTAACGAAATACACCGTTGAAAAAAGATGATAGCAGACGATACGAGCACACACAAATGGGCCGGCGTACATACGTGTACATGCGTATATACATATATAGGTTTTTCTGTACGGCTTCAGAGACAAAAGGCGCAAAATGAGTGCTGGGAGCCTCTGAGGAGGAGGGTGGCGGAGCAGGAGCTGAGTGCTGTTGCCTCAATTGAAATAATTAAGTGTCAAAATGGCGCACTCGAGGCGGGACGAGGTGGGGATTGTGGCTGGTATTCGGGTCTGGGATTTTCAGCGGAAATGAAAATGATTTTTCGTGAAAATTACTTGGCAAATGTAAACTTTTATGCGCACAGACGAAGCCCCAAAGTCAGGTGGCAACTGACATAAAGTGTAAACAGTTTAAAGCAATTTGGCCCAATGCGAACTAAGCCGGCGCCCACAGTGTGCCCTTTGTGCCTCAGAAACAGGAATTGTAAATTGTGGCTGCCACGCCCCCATGCAGCATTAACTACTTACTACTGCGGCATTCCTTTGTCGTTTTGGCGAAACGCGTGAAATGCAAATTTCCTCTGTTAGATTAGGGCTCACAGCTTTGGGACTTTTCCTCAGATGTAAGCGCCATTAAATGCTAATACAAGAAAAAATGGGATTTCTGTGAAAATAATTGGATAGATCTAAAGGCTTAGCCATGGATTGATGAACATGCAACATTTGAAGATATCTATTGTGTTTTTGAGCATGGTTAAAGTGCTTTTTACAATATAAATTTGAGGATTTACTTTATATATTTTATATTATATTATTTTAATTTAATTTATTTTATTTTATTTTATTTAATTTTATTTTTTTATATATTTATTTTTTTTTAAATTATTTTATGTTTATTTCTTTATTTTTATATATTTATTATTTACATAATATATTTTAATGAGAATTGTTTATGCGATTTCTTATTAAGTTTTTTCTGTCCGCTCTATTAACTAACAAGAGAATTTTTAATACAAAGACTAAACTCTTGAAAACATTTAAACAAATTTAGGCGTAGACTGGCTCACAAGAAAACAAAGAATTATAAAAACATATAATTAACTACTAAAACTGATGACAAATTGAAATTGATGACTTTAAATTAAATTCGATACATCTAAGGCTTTATCATTTTTTTTCGCATTTCCTTATGATTTTTTATTATCTCTTACATATATTATGAGAGCTGTTATATTATTATTTTTCACATTTCCTTTAAGTGTTTCAGCTTGTCTCACTTGAACACTCAGCAGTCAGGTATGCATGACATATTTGCATTTTGTTGGTGTGTCACAGATTTGCCAATCTAAATAATGCACCGCAATCACAAGCAAATTGTGGAGCAAGCGATATCAGCACTGCCCCAAACTCCCCACATGAAAACAGCCAGAAAATAAACACTTGGTTCATGCCGCACTTTTACTTAACTTTTCAGCGACCATGCAACCAACTTTGACTGTAGCTCCCGCTCTCTCTCTCTCTCTCTCTCTCTCTCTGTCTCGTTGTCTTTCTCTCCATGTTGCGAACTGAAAGTCGAACACGGAAACTTTGCCAATATACCGACAGCAGTTGCTTCAGCTTCAGAGCTGAGTTCCCAATCCCCAGTTGAGGATGCCATCTCAATTCACAATCCATTGTCGACCTGCTGACCGCGCTGTACAAAAACCACACGCATGCTAAAAGTGTGGCCAAAGAGAATGGCAGTTGGAGTGAGATGGGGTAAGAGAGTTGCTTGCCTCTGGCCGATGGTTGGGCTTAAAGTACCGCAAAAGTTGTTGCTCGCTGTTGATATTGTTGTTTTTGTCGTTGTTGTTGTTGTTGTTGTTGTTGCTTTTGACAGAAAATTGCTGGCAAACGGTTGGCAAAGATGCTCAGCTGAATGCACACAAAGAATGCTGCTTCGACTGGCAGGGATGTGCAGCTGGACCGTGCACCTGGTTAGCTGGTAGCCGGTAGCTGCTAGCTGGACCACCCGCTGGGCCCAGTCAACGGCAGCGCAGGCCGCAACGGCAGTTATGCAATCACAAAGTTGCCCCGAACTCTGTCTTCTGGCCACTGATTGAAATTCCTAGCCCGACTGCTGGCTGCTGGCTGCTGGCTGCCGGTTGCCGGTCGCTTGTAATTTTCAGCATCGACTCCGGATTGGGCCGAGGCGTGCCGTGCCGTGCCGGGGCGGTTCCTGTTCACTTTTCATTATAGTTGTTATTATTATTATCAAAATCATCTATGCGTGCCTGCAGCACAAGTTGGCTGTCCTTTCCTTCATACTTCATCCTAGATCCTTCAGTTTGCGGCCCGCATCTCTCAGCTGCCGTCATTGTCAGTTGCCAGTTGCTTTTCTATGTGAAGTATTCATCATAACGTTTTTGTGCTCCTGCAGTAATATTCTTATTTTTGTTGTGGCTGAAAATACAATCCAATTGGCAGTGGCTGTAGCTGAAATTTCTCATTGGTTTGCCAATATTATTTATTTATTTGTTTTTTTTTCTTTTTCAATTTTTTTACAATTTTTTTTTATTATTTATTTTTCAATATGCTTTGCAGTTGAGCTTTTTGATTAGTTTTCTGCTCGATGATATTCCAATATGGGCTATTGATTGTAAATTCTTATTGTCGATTCAGTTGCTTACGAGATTAAAGTATTAGCCGGCAATTCGAATTAAAACTAATCACGTTTCTCAATAGGCTTTGCATATATTTTCCAGCATACTCTTGGGCTTTGCTTTGAATTCATAGCTTTAACAGCGCGTGGATCACTCGCTTAACAGCTGTTAGCGAAGCTAGCTCGATGTTGCTGTTGCACCGCTCGCTCATGCTTATTGAAGTTGTATTGTGCTGCTGCTGTCCCGTTCTCACATACACGTTGCGAAACACCCTGTGTGTACAGTGCAAAGTTATGACACTTTACATTGTTAGCACGTGGCAAACTTCTTGCTCGACACTTTTTTTTGCAGTAATTGCTGCTGCGGCGCTGATTGAATGGAATCTGTGGCATACCTACACACACACACACACACACACACTTGCACACTTTACATGTGTGTGTGTGCGCGCGTTTGTTTGTTCGTTTGTTGTCGCCGCTTGTTAAATGTCAGAAACTTTTTGAGCTGCAACTGGCAAATGAAACTCATGTACGTGTTCGCACGGTGTGTGTGTGTGTGTGAACGTGTGGTTTTTGCTACGTCTCACACCTGCACTTGACTGACCATAGATAAGAGCAATTTGACTGCTGCACAATCACCGCAAAATTGTCGCCCATTAGCACTAAGCAGTCAACCCAGTCAGCCCAGTCAGTCGAATAGTTAGCCATGACACAAACCCATGTCGTTCGACGTCTCCCAAAGAAAGTATTCGAATTTATTTTAACATATTTGCAACTTATTTTTAATTAAAAAAAGAATTTATAAAATTTTTATAATATTAGATAATAAAAAAAAAAAAAAATATTGCACAAAATATTTTGGAAAATTTATTGAAAAAGAATTTGATATAATAATTAAAATAAGTAAATAATAAAATTAAAATAAATATTTAAAAATGTAATATATACTCGAATATACGAATATAAAATTCTAATACAATTGTTTACTTGATTGAGCATTTTCAAATTAATATTTTAGATAGTTGAAATTATTTTTTTTATCATATTAAATAAAATATATACTTTGTTTTTGGAAAACAAAGCCTAATTGATATACATTTTTTTGTATGATGAATTTATGATTCACTATAAATTCGTGCTCATTTAGATTTAGTAAGAGCATATGAGATTCGCTTCAGATAACACTTGACACATGTTTTTTTCGTTTCGTCAGACCTGTCCGAATTCCTAAGCCCGCCCCACATTCACACACCCACACACCCACGACAACCGCTGCACTTCATTCTTTTGGCGGCTGTGTGTGTGTGTGTGTGCTTTTGACATTTTTGCGTTCATTTTTGTGTGACAAGTTTTCTGTGGTTCACTGGGGCCACTTTACGGCATGTCAGGCCTTCTTTGGCAGACGGCCGGCCTATTTCACACTTTTATAGAAAATTTTTGCCAATTGTCTGGCGACGTGGCGGCTCGTGCGATGTACTCGGTGGTTAGCTCAATGTTTTTTTTTTTTTTCGCTTTTCCCCCTACTTTCTGTGCGGAAGTTTGCGCAATTTTCAAAGCGGAAATGCAATTTTCGGTTCAGCTGCATTTGTCTAGCAGCGCCGCCCGACCGCCCGACCGCCCGACCGTCCGCCCAGCCGCCTGCCTGACAACTGGGCGGCTTGCCAACACTTCCAAATCGTATATCAAACGCAGAGTTGGCAGCCCCTGACAATGACATGCGGCGGCCCCAAAAAGGCCGACGACAACGAGCAGAATGGAGCAGGTCCTGCGAGAGAGAGAGAGAGAGAGAGAGAGAGTGAGAGGTGGAAAATGCCGCCAGTAAAAAGAGAGAGAAGAAAAAAAAAAACAAGTTGCCGTCGCCAATAGTTGCAGCAGGAGCTATTTATTGCTGTTGTTGTTGTTGTTGTAGTATGTGTTACGCCTTTTGTGGCGTGGTCTGAAAATATATTTCACACGCTTTTTTATATGCAGCAAACGGGCGAACAACGACTTGGAGCATTTTTGTGTTGTGCATGCCGAATGAATTGCCGAAATACTTTTATTTATTTGCATATAAATTATTCAATTGTTCCTTGGCTTATCTTTCTTGCTGGCTGCATCGGGGCCCAGCCCGCCGCCCATGGAGTCTATCAAAATGCTGAATGCATTGTGGGCTGCAATTGATTTCTGATAACCGTATATATCTGCCCTCAATGAGGGGCGTGGCGATGCGATAAATTTTTGATTTATGCCTGCGTATTTGGCACAAGTTAAATAAAATTGCATTTGCATGCAGTTGCAGTTGCAGTTGCAGTTGCAGTTGTAGTTGCTGTTGCTGTTGCCAAGGGTCAAGGGTCAAGGGGCAGTGGTGGGCGGCGCTTGTGGAGCCAATTTATGTGTGTCAAAAGAAGCGCACTTTGGCTCAATTGCCCATGCACACATTTCGAATTAATGCTGCAATTTTCAATTTGCTGCATTCGCATGAATTTCCAATTGCAAATTCCAAATTAGAAATTATTTTGAGCAACTTTTATGCATTTGTGGCATGCCACGTCTTTGTTGCTTGCATTGGATTAAGAACGAGCCTCAAAGAGTAATTGTAGTCTATAAAGAAATGTTCCATCAAAATACATAGACATAGTTGACGCCTCGACAGCAGACGGGAGCAGCACTTAGGCATTTTATCCTTCTTTTTATTCCATGGCGTTTATGAATAACATGAATCAGGCATAGGCACTTGGCTCCATTGTCATAACTTTTCAAAATGCCGTCCTTGCCCATTCTCCACTCTCCACTCTCCATTCGCCATTTGCCATTTGCCATTTGCCACTTGGCGCGTTGCTGTAGTGCTTCCGTTTCCGCCAACACGTGCGCTAAACGGTTTGTCTGCCTGCCTGCCTGCCAGGCATGTGGAGCCTGTGCTCCTTCTTGACTATTGACAGTTTGTTGCCGTCAGATGTCAACTGCAGTCGTGGGTCGACGTGCCCTGCGACGCGCTCAACAAATATTTGCGAGGCTGTATATTTTTTTTTTTTTTTTTTTTTTTTTTTATATTTTGCGCGCCGCCTAAGAGCATGCTTCAATAACATTCAAAAAACCCGTCGTACGTGTACGACGCCAGGGCACACGGCCCACCGCCCGGAGCTTGTCACCAAAAATATTTCTAATATCTTGAGCTACATGTGTTGTAAATTTATTAGCTGTCATATAAATCTTTGCACGCTGACGCCCTCTGCCTCCTGCAGACGTGCCGCCATTTTAAATTCGAAGTTGGGGCCGCCGCCTGTTCGCTTACCATTTTCAAGATAAGGCACTTGGGGCAGCGCAACCCTTCGTGTTTCACATGTTTGCATTTTTCATTTACATAAATGCTACTTAAGAAAATTAATAATTTTTTCCCCTTTTTCTGCAGAATCGGCTTTTGGGCTTAGTTCTAATTGGGGCCCAGCAAACGCACCGACAACATGCAACACATGAGGTACAGTCGTTGCCATTTCTTTAACTAATATTGCGTCTAATTGTAGGCTCCAGATTGCTGAAGAAGATTGATAGATAACCAACTGTGCTTCCTCCTGCCAGCCTTGCACATTTGTGGTTTGGTTCAATATAAATTTTATTAAATGCGCTTTTAACATAATATTTTACATAAATAGAATATAATTACTAATTTCTGTATATTTTGGCACGCTTTTCATTTGAACTGCTGGACAGCTTGGAGCTACTGCTGCTCTGGCTCCGCCTGCTTGAGCGGCATGCCCTTATCATCGATCTCCATCGATGGCACCAGGGGCGGCTTGAAGCCATATTCCATGTGCAGATTGCGCCCAAAGTCGGGACTGCGCTTCAGACTGTGGCCGTTGCGCCAGCGCTGGAACTCATCGAACTCGCTGCCATTGTTCTCCTTGGTCGTGCTGGTCGTCGGCACCGGTCCAATGTACGACTTGACCATGTGCGCGGGCGCCGAGGCAGCTGCAGCGGACAAGTCCGATGGCAGTGTATTGTAGATGTAGCGTGCGCCCTGTAGCCAAGGCGAGCTCGGCGGCGGCGGCGGGGGCCGCAGGTCGAAGCGCATGTCGGCCATGCTAAAGGTAGCCACCTGGGGCGCCTCGCCACGCACTGGCCTGGTTGGGGGCTTCACGAGCACTGCCTTGGCCGTGGTCTTCGGCGCCGTCTTAGCGGCGGCGGCCTTTGGTGCCGTGAACTGCGGCAGCAGCTTCTTCAGCATGCGCGTGTAATAGTTCTGCAGCACCTTTGGCGGAACGTGGGCAATCGAGGCGTGCGTCCAGGGGTGCAGGGCATTTGGATGGAAGCCGGGCGAGTGGTTCGGCGGCATGGGCATGTGTATGGCGACCGGCACGTGTATGGGTATGGCCATGGGACGGTCTATGTACTTCTCGACAATCTTCTCCACCTCGACGGGCTTTTCCACGATGCGCTCCACCTCGTAGGGCACCTTTTTCTCCACGATCTTCTCAACGATTGTCTCCACGGGATACGGCACCGGCTGTTCGACGATGGTCTCCACGGGGTAGGGACGATCCACGTAGTGCTCAACGTGAACGGGAACCGGCACTGGCTGGGGCACCGCATATGGCACTGGAATGTGTTTCTCCACAATCTGCTTCACGGGCCGCTCCACGATTTTTTCCACTGGCACCGCATACGGCTGCGGCACATGCTTCTCCACCACAGTCGCTGGGGGCAAGGCGTGACCAGCTGAATGATGGGGAACATCAATGTTAATGGTTGCATGCGAGATGGCGCCTTCTTGCGGTGAGCTGTCGCTCTCCACGTGCTCCACATTGATGGGATTCGCGGCCAGCGAGACGTAGTTAGTAGCAGGTGAAGGTGGTGCTGGCGGTGCAGAGACGTAGTCCTTGGGACTGTAACCGAGAGAGGGAGCGCTGTAGTAATTCTGGTCATAGGGCGGCGGTTGGTAAATGGTCTCATGCATCTCGACCAAACGGCCATCCTTCTCCGTAATCAGTTTGTTGTGGATGTTCACCGATTTCTGCACCTCCACGAAGGTATAGCCATTGGGTTTAACCAACAGCTGAGTTTCGGGCTGAGAATGTGAATTGGAAATGGACTTGGGCGGAGCAGCGTGTTTCAAATGATGTTGCGAGGGCTCAGCCGCCGCCTCGGCAACATATTCATGGGGGCTGGGCAGTTGCGGCACCGACTGCTCCTCCGCATGCAGAGGGGCGGGCGACGGCGCTGTCTGGCTATGGGCATTTACCGTAACATAGACCAGACTGCTGGGTCTGGTGGGTCCAGCATAGTTGGAGTACTCGCTGGGTGCAGGCGTCGCAGCGTTTTCTGACGAAGGCGAGGGAATCGCATGCGTATTAAGCTTTGATTGCGGTTCAGGCTGCGATTGCTGAAGACTCAACTCCTGTTGATAGCTGAGCTGTGCTGCGGGTCGGCTGAACGGACTCACATAGGCGATTTCCTTGGGCTGCTTGGCAATTATGCGCTGCGGTGGACTGTTGGCCTCGTAGTGGAAGGTGCCCTTCGGTATGGGTCCGTCGGCACTGTTCGAAATTATGGGATTGAAGGTTTTGAGAAATTGCCTAGACGGCGCCTCCTGCGTGGGCTGTTGCTGCTGAAAGCGCTGCTCACTGTGCGCCTGGAAATGATCCAGTTGCTGCTGAGGCTGTGACTTGGGCTCAGCCGGTAGCTTTGCCAAGGACTCGTCGTGCACAATGTGCACATTGATCTCCTGCTTCTCGGCCGGCCCTTGCTGACTGTTGTAGCTCTCAATGTGAGCGGGCGCAGGCAGACGTCGCTCGTACAGCTGCCGATCCATGTGCTGTGTCTCTGCAATCTGATTGTCCTCGATGCTCTGGCCATCCTCGAACTCGGGCTCCTGCTCGCCGAGTATGACAATGGGTGCACTCTCGGCGGCGACGAGAGTCTCATTGTCTTCGCCCTCGGCTTCGGGGCGCAGCAGCAGACTGGGCAGCACTGGAGATGCGACTGCGGCGCGATTAATGCGCAGCAGCTCATCCCGAGAGATGTGATTACTGCCGTCCCTGAACGGTTCTCGCTCCACACTGCTGACCTTCTCCACCACGATTTGTGTGTGCCCAGGTCGCAGTTCGCGTCGATACTCCTTCGTCACCGTCGTCTGATAGCTGTAATAGGTCTCGTTCTTGGGCGGCAACAGCGTCGTTGGCTCCGTTGTGGCGCTCGACTCCATTGCAGTTGTGGCGTGAACCACAGCGCTATTTGTCGTGGTCGTTGTTGTGCTCGGTTCCTCAGTGAACGCCTCTGTGTTGGCCTCACTGCCGCTAAAGCGAAAGATGTCGGAGAAGCCATTGGGAAACAGATTGAAGAGCACCTCATTCACTGTGTCCTTCTTCGACTTGGGCTCTCTATGACGACTCTCAATCCTCCTGGGCTGCTCTCCATTGACATCGAATTGTATATAGCCATGCCCATTAGTGGGCGTGTCAGCGCTGCTGCTCTCTTCCTGTATCGGTATCACAGTGGGCAGAAAACCAGGCACGCTGCGATGTTGAAGAAAAAGAAAATTAAATTGATATTAAATAAGTCCGTAATAGCTTTAAATATATAATATATTTAAATTTAATTTAAATGTATATTTTGTTTATAATATTTAAAGCTTAGCTTTAAAATGCAATGTGAAATTAAGATAAACATACGCTTTGTCAGCTCAATAAATATCTCCTAAAATTCTGCAGAAATTAATTTATTTCTCGTTTAATTTAATTTAATTTAATTTAATTTAATTTTTAAATACATACATTTTTTTATATTGAACAGAAGATATTAATACATTTATTGTTGTTTCATAATTTTATTTTATTATATATATACATTTTAATGTTTAAATATTTATTTGCAGCTTAACGCCAAAGCAATGAGAAATTAAATATTATCATTAAATATATCATCAATGTATTACTTGTGATAATAATTGAATTGGAATATATATTATTTTATCATATTATTTTTTATCATTTTATTTTAAAAATTTGATAATTTTTATATTTAAAGTTTATATTTTGCTTGAGAATAATTTTATATATTTTAAAGATCTTCTTTCTCCCTCCCTTTCTACCTGTCACTCTCAAATTATTACCCAAGTAAAATGTCTAAACAAATTCCCTTTAATTGCAATTAACTTACCCCACAAATTGCGTTGTCTGTTCGATTGATTTCTGCTCCGCTTCCCTGAGCACTCCACTGGCTTGGGGCTGATCATCAGTGACCTCCAGAGCGCTGGCTTCTGCTGCTGCTGCTGCCTGCTTATTAAGCTGTCAAAAGTGACTCTCATTAGCTGTCAAAATCTCTCGGCAAACTTGGACTCACCACCGCCTCCAGACTGTCAGTCAAAGCGTCATCGGAGTTGTCGCTGTTGTCTTTGCTCGTTGGCGTTGTCGCATTCTGTGGAGTTGCGGGCGGCTGCAGGGGCAGCGGCAGGGTGGTGGTGCTGCTGGTGGATGTCGATGCGTGGGTCACTTTGGCTGTAGCCAGCAGACAGATGCCAATGACAGCGGCTGTCGCTGCTAGCAGTTGAAGTTTGGGCCACATGTCTGCAACGCTGTACGGAAATGGCCAAAAGAGCATTAAGTTTCGGTGTGAATAACCCCAAAACTATGAATTCCTCAAGCCCGACACTTTACAGCATTTGGCCAACGGCAAGCCGTCAAGCCAGTCGGGCGCCCAAAAATAGAAACCACAGAGAGGAGCCACACTGTGCGGCTGTCGGGTCTATTTGATATTCGCGATATGTTTCGATGATGATTTTTCCTAAGTGGCTCGACTCGTCTCGTCTCGGCTCGGCTCCGCTCAGCTCAGCTCCGCTCAGTTCGCTGTGACGTTTGGCATTTTGGCGTTTTAATGTTTAGCGTTTTTCTTTCTCTTTCGCTGTGTGAATTTTCCCTAAAGATTTGTTCATTGTCGCTTTTCGCTTTCATTGCGAGTTGTTGAACTTAGCGGCATTCGCTATGGGCTTATGTCATTGCAGTCGCCGCAACGTAATGAATTATTAACTACTATTTACAGCCGCTGGTCGAGAAGCCGCCGACTGCATGTCGACGCACATTTAATTTGGAAAATTGAAATTGATGGCGTTTAAAATGGTTCGGAACGGGTTTTCACATAGTTATTGCCAATGGTGCTGCTGCTGGGACTCTTGTTGTTCAGTTTTGATAGGCATTAAATATGCATGCCAAAACATATTTCACTTGCCGCATTCATGTTTTGGCCCGAAGCACTTACAGTGCACTTAGCCGCACAACATGTTGGCCAAATTACAACAACAACAACAACAGTAACAACAGCAAAAACAAATCAATAAAGTTAATTTTGTGAAAACAGGTGCTGCCTAAGCGAAGTCCGAAATACTCCATTTTCCACTCCAGATTAGTTTTCTCAAAAAATAGTCAAACTTTAATACACTTTCGAATATTACTAAAATGAAACCGATTGAATTTGTAATCTCTTTCTGGGCACGTACTAAATTGATTTGCAATCAATGCTTATAGGAAAAAAAATGTGTTAAGAAAAACCTTTCACATAATTGTAATAATATGAAAATATTGCCAGGAAAATAATTAAATTTTATCAGCTGATTACAATTTGCTCTAGAAAAAACTATAAATTGCCATTTGAATTTTAAGATGGGTAAAATATGCGTATAGATATATAAAAATATATATTCTTTTAAATGCGAATTTGATGAAAATATAAAAAAATATATATACATATTTTTTTTACATATTACAATTTACTTTAAAAAGAAAAATATGTGTTCCATTTAAATGGGGCGCATATATTAATATATTTTTATAAGAATTTTATATTTGATGAAAATATGAAAAATTTCATATTTTTAATTAATGAAAATAACTTTGTATATATTTTAAATACCAGAGAAAAACATTCATTAATGTTCCGAAAACTTTTAATTGCTCTCACCGATATATTATAGTTTAAAAAAATATTTCATTTTCTATATGAATCAATGAGAAAATATGTGATAAAAAATTATTAAATAAAACCGCATTGGAATATTTTTAAGAATTTCATTTAAGATCAGATATAAGTTTATTAAATAATTTTTAAAATATATTAATCTTTATTTTTCAAACATATTTTTAAAAATTATTTTTATAATATCTCATATGTCATCATTTTTTTAGCAATAACAAAAATAATTAAATAATAATTATAATTGAAGCTTAGGAGTAAATTTCATGCGCTTTAACAGTTTTGGCCAGTTCATTTATTTATAATTGAAATTATTTTATTTTCCCACGCTTAATGTGCATTTAAAATGCATCATTTGATTATTAATTTACCTGTATCCATTAAATATTACAGGCGAGCGGTGTGGGGGGTAACGCGGCGAAATGAATACACTTAATTATTAATAAGGCTTATAACACAATTAAATCTCACACTTAAACACTGTTCGCGCCACGTCTGAGTTGATTTTAAATAAAACTTTATTTTTATTGTTTCAATTGCTTCAATTTGGGGACTCAGAGCAAGCAGCACGACTAATTTGCAATGACCTCCGAATAAATATCGTTTTTTATGGCCAGAGAGTTCGAGTTTTCGGAACTGTCTCTACTTTAGTTCGGCTTAGCTTGGGGGAGCACTCAGAGTTGGCGACCCTGTCAGCTGCGCGTGCGCGTTGCGAATGAAAGTGAAACCGCAGTGGAGCGCGCATTTCGTTTCTTTTTGATCGGAGTCGAACTCGAACTCGAACTCGAAGTGGATGTCGATGCTGCTGCTGCAGTTGTTGATGTCGTTGTTGTTGTTGCGGCAGTTGATGCTGTCGATCCTTAAAGTGTAGCACAAAACTTGTCCAGCCAGCGATTGCGCAAGCGCAGCTCTCCCTGCCTAGCGCCCTCTCCCTCTCACGCTCCCTGTGTGTGTGTGTGTGTGCTTGTCTCGCTCTCACTTTTGCTACCGCCTTTGCGATGACATTTTTTTATTGCTTTCTACGGCAGCATTGACCCTGCCAAAAACAAAAAACATATGCGGGAAAACTGTGCAACAGGTTTTTTTCGGCCTGGCCGTCGTCGACGGCGTCGCCTTAGCCAATTGTGTGGAAAACGCAATAATAACACGGCAGCAGCAGCAGTAGCAGCAACCACAACCACAACAAAAGCAAGAGTCAGCATAAAGAAAACTCACTCGCTAGTGAAAGCCCTTGTCATTGCCATTTGCCAGCTTGCCCGCCGCTCGCTCGCCCTTGGCTACTCTCAACTCTCAACTGAAGCTGCTCTTCTGCCGCTTGCTATTATCTCACACATAGTTATTACACCTGTGCTGTTGTTGTTGGCTTTGATCACCTGCCGTTTTTCTGCTCGCATTGATTTGCTACGTTTTTCTTCATGATTCGTTTTACAGTTTTCCATTAGACTTTAATGAGCTGCATTCGACAGATTTTGTTGCATTTATTGTCAGCATTTGGACGTCCGCAGCTGATTGATTCATGTGCCAGCGGCCTGGTTGAATGCCACCTGAAAGTCGCACCCGACTCTGGACTGCCGTTATATGCGTATCTCAATTGATTTATAAAATTTTGCCGGGCTTGGCGTAATTCATGGCATTTAGTGCACGTCTAATGATTACTTTGTGATATTTGCTCAGAGTTTTTGCAAACATATTATCCATGAATAAAACTGATTTAGAGATAAACAAAGTTATATTTTGACTTCAACAACATTAAAGTATTTTACGATTACGAGTCTAGAAATAAAAGTAAAAAAGAAATGAAAGAGTTTAAGTGCCACGCTTGTCTTTAATTTAAGCTGCTTGGCTATCTGATCTTAATGGAGCCCACTTATCTAATGCATCTCATTAATGTCAGCTTAAGTGCGTTGCGCGATGAGAATGTTGCATGCGGCATGAGCGCATGCCCCATGAACAATTATAATTTGCTGGCAATTTTGGCTTTCACCAAGTCGCTGTGCTCGGAGTCATTTCGGATGGAGTTTCCTCTGCCTCTTCCGCACAGCCAAGTGCGTAGCCAGCTTAAGAGTCGCTGTGGATAATTATGATTAAAGAGCGAGCGACTGAGATGTGTGTGAGATTACGTAACTAAGCCAAGCGGACAACTCGCATGCCAGGCATCTCGTGTGGTTTTTGTCAAAGGAAACGCAACTCATAAATCGCACGGGCCACGCCTCGCACAGTGCCCCCTTTCCCACAGACTCCACCACTTGGCCAACTTGGCTAATTTGCGCAGTCTCAGCATTTGGCCAAATTGTAATTCAGCTTTTTAGCCGCTGCTGCTGCTGTTGCTGCTGCTGCTGCTGCCTGACAATCAACTTCCTTCCGCATGGTCAAACTTGTCGCTGGGAAACCGAAAACCATATCGGCGAAAATGGTAAAGGAAATTATTGGAATGCCTACGCCGCAGCTTATTAATGTAAAAGGCCCTGGGAAAGCTCCGGAAAATCTATTAAAAGCAATTTATTTTATTTCATTTCTGGTATTTACTCATTGTATTCCCAAAAAGCGCATCGAAGCGTTATGGCCAGCCAGCCAGCCAAAACCACCTGCCACACCCGGTCGCGCCCTGCCTTGCCTCCTGGCTCGCCCCGCCTCCCTATTTGGCGTGCTAATTAAGTGCGCAGGGCAAATAAAATGAGCCAAAAGGTAATTACAATGAATGGGAAGGCATCGACGGTGGCCGGACTCGAACCAAAAGCCAATTTTATGCAACAATCAATCAAAAACCATTTTTAATTTTGCGTTAACAATTTTTGTATTCGTATTTCATGCTTTTATGCCAGCGTTGCCTTTTTCTTTTTTTTTTTTTTTTTTCTGAGCGATATTTTTTCAATATATTTTGTTTTTTATCCTTCGTTTTATTTTTGATTTTATATTACATATATTTTATTGGCCTGTTGTCGGCGATTTTGCCGCGTCGCTCGTTTAACTGTGTGAAGTAAATTGGAAAATAAAGTTAAAATTAAAATGCATTAATTGAACTGTGAAATTTCATAAAAGTGTATAAAAAATTATTTCTGCGTGCGCCAATGAGCAGATGACAATGAAGAAGCAGCAACAGCAGCAGCAGCAGCCGACTGAGAACTGAATTAATTGTCAGCGTTTTAAGCGCGTTTAAAGTCGCCAAAGAGTCGCTCGCGCGACTCAACATAATACATTTGCACGGATAATAAAAGAAGCACGGAAAACAGAAATTGCATAAACTGCCTCAAGGCGACAACGAGTGCAACGGTGAATGTAATTAAGTATAAATGATTCTATAAATTAATTGCTTCAATCAAGTGCAAAAAAAAGGAGGTATATTTATAGGAAATATATATGTATAAAAAATTATAAAGCAGATTTATTTTCAGTATCATTGACTTGACGTAATATTAATTAAGCAAAAGCCAGTGGCCACTTCCCACAATTCCCAAGATGGGCAAGTGAGGCTGAGTGTCTAAAGACTTCATCAAAAGTAAATGCCTCAAAAAAAAGGCGTTGATAGGCTGCCTGGCTGCTTGGCAGCCACGCCTAAAATAAAAGCAATTTGCAATTTGCGAATGGATCCATAGATGGGTGCATAAATCAATCGGTTGATTCAGTTTAAGCCTTGCCGCACCATAAACTCCGTCATTTTATGGCTTTGTGGATATACATAATTGTTGCTTATGCATTTTTGCGCTGGTTCCTCTTGTGGGGCGCTTCGCTTAGGCAAATGAATGCGCGCAGCGGCGCCAAATGGCAACTGGGCAGCCAGTCTGTGGCTGGCTTTGGCCACGACAACAATTAAAAAGAAATGTGCACAGCAATGCCAATTGGCAATCGCGGATGTTTGTGGCATTGCCATGGCCAGTCACGCCCCCTTTTTTTTTGGAGGCAACGGTGCACCTTTCGCTGTTTGGCGCGTGCGTCGACATTGGCGCTTGTCATCTTGGCCAGATGTGTATCGGCCGGTCCATTACGAGTTTATTCCACTCCGAAAAGGAATTTCAATTGGTCATTGCCAGCGAAGTTGATAAACTGGACGGCAGCGAAGGCGGTACGCGGTACGCCCCCGCAACAACAACTAGTGTAATCTTGCGCCTAGGCTATATGGTCGTCATTAGCGCCGCAAAGTGGCAAACCGGCTAGCAGCCTGTGTGCCCCGCCAGTCCACGAGCCAGTTTAGCTGTCGTCGTTATCATTGCCACCGAATGTTGATGTTGTCAGCAAACAGGTTGGCCGGCCAACTCTTTAGGCCAAAAAGTGTAGCAGTCGCTGTCAGTGCCACATGAGCATATTGCCAATGCTATCGCTATGGACCATGCTGTCCTGCGGAGTCGTTGTACTTTTGATATCCAAGTAATAAACCCGGCCACAACAACGCTGCCAGACGCAGAGGCACAATCACACACACGCACACACACACACACACATAGAAACAGTCCCAAACACAAACACACACAATCCATGTTGACAACGCATTGGGCCAATGTACGAAATGAAAACCGGAATATGTCGCGTTGCCCCAAAGCGTCCTCAAAGCGCCCCGCCGCTCCCCTTTTAACGGATTCCCCACAACAACGATCCGCTGCAGCCTTTCCCTTTCGTTTGGCCGCATCGCCGTTGCGCAGCCTTTGATTGATATTGATGCAATTGAATGCTGCGGCATGCAGCACGTTGCAAGCGCAATTGCAATCTTTGCTGAATCTCATTACCATTTCAGGTTGCACGTACGTTGCCAATTGTTACGCATACTCTACCCGCAGAGGTCAGATGAATTACTGCTTAGGCTTGAATTGCATTGAATCCACGAAGTAAAATTTGTGACATTTTCAACTCGACCATAAAATAATTAATTATTTTTTAACAATTTCAAAATTAATAATTATTGATTAAAAAAATAATAAATAATAATAAAGACTCACATTTCACTATTAAGAACGTTCTCAAGAAAGCTGAATATTATAAGTTTCAAGCTGGTACATAAGAGCTGCAAATTCGAAAATGTTTCTATGTTTTTATTTATAACTTCACGATAGTTAATTTGATTAAAGAGTATCAATTAGTCGACAAGACCTAGCATCAGTTTTTCTCACACAAAATTGCTTGGCGAATTTGCAAGTTTTGCTCATTTTCAATTTGATTAAATTTAAGCGGACTTAAATTTTTTCAGACTAAGAGCTTTTGATTGTGAGTTAAGAAGTTGCTTGAAGACAGCCCAAATAAGCTTAAATAAAACTGTCTTAGAGTATGCCCAGCATCCCGAGTCAGGTCACAACTAGTTATATAATTATTATTAATTATAATTATAAATAATATTATATAATTACTAACAAAAAATGTGACTGTCATTTAATGCTCTCTAGAATATAAATATTTATATTTAATTTCATTTCATTCCAAATCCTATCTGGCTTAAGAGGCATACGTATCGTTGCATTCCACCTGCTCTGCATAAGAAATAAAAAATCAATTTATTTATTTTGCATTTTTATTTTTAAATTTTATTTCATCTTCATTTTGTGTTTTGTTTTGTTTTATTTTTTTGTTCGTTTGTTTTGGTTTGCTTCGCCTTTTATATATATTTTTTTATTATTATTTTGTATGTTTACTTTTATTTGTATTTTATGCTAAATTGGCTATTTTGTCTGTTGCTTTGTGTCTTAAACTTGTAAATTTTGCGATCTCCTTCATCCTATTGCAATCTCTTCTGGCTTAAATAACAGTTATTTGTTAGCCTCACGGTTAAACCATTGCGTTGCAATTGATTTCCAGGGCAGGGTCTGAGCATTCATATCTATATATATGTATGTCTGTTGGTGCGCCTTTTGATTTCATATTGGTTTTGCTCTCTTTCCTCACCGAGCTAGCTGCGACCCAGTATTTCTTTAGTATTTGTATCGTACTGCTAAAAATTTGTTTTGGTGGTTGTTTACTTTTATCTTGGGCCTATGACTTAAACCTTTGCTTATTGTATTTCGTAATTTTGTGTGTTTTTATGCATACCATCTTTTCTTATTCAATTTACGTTTTATGTTCTTCTTTTATTTTTGTTTCAACACATTTTCTTTTTTTGCACTACAAACGAACTGCGTTTTGGTTTTTTATTTGTATTTATATATTCTGTAATATTTAAAAATTAATTTGCCACATAATTTTTGTTTTTGTTTCACTTAAATACTAAGTATTACGGTATTATATGTGTGTTTGCTTCGTTTTTATTAATAAATAATATTTTGTAAATATTATCATAATAATTAATCATATAATAAATACAATATGCATTTGACCACTCTCTGTAATTTATATATATAAATATATATATATATATATATATTCATATTCATATATATATTTATATAATACCATAATTTTCATTTGTTAATAATTAATTTTGTTAGTTAACATGACGACGTGTTTGTTTTTGCTTTGTTAATACAATTCGCAATTTTTGTTTGTAAAATAACGAAAAAACTCTTAACTCAATATTACATGGCACACATATAGTTAGGCTATCCATACATAAGTATATATCCAACTATGCATATTGGCATATTTCTAATTAAGTTTTAAATTATATCTTTACAATGCTTAAAACGCTTTCAACTGGTTTCTGTTCGTGGAATTCTTGGAACTCTGCGTAAATTTTTGCGTCTGCAATTTGAGTTTTATTTTTGCTTAAATTGGCGTTAGGTTCTTCTAAGTAATTCTTTGTCATTTTTACATTGATCTCTTAAAATGTACTAGTATTTAATATGGCGCACACAATACAATAAATATATATATGTATCTGTAACTATGTAGCTAAGATCTTCTATGAAATAATTTACAAAAGCTTTGGCTTTATACATAAAAAGAATAAATAGCGCGCAAAACAGCTTTTGGCAGCTCTAATTTTGGGGTCTTGAAAAATTTTATTTTACAATAGCGCAAAGTCTCAGTTTTGCTATGTCATATAGTTTTTATTTTTTATCATTTATTTTTTTTATTTTTTTTAGTTATGGACTATCCAACTTGCCTCTACGATGTCCATTTTCAAACAACATTTAACATCTGCTACATATATAATATTGTTCTGAATTTTTGTATTAATTTTAATTAATTTTTTATTTATTATTATTTATTTCATTTTGAGCAATTTTCTGCTTGAACGTTTATTTACATCTTGGTATATATTATATGGAGGGTTTTTATGTTCTTTTTTTTTTTGCAGCTAATTTACTATTAATATATATTAAGTTCTTAAATATATTTCAATAATACGAATTAAAAAGAAATTTCAATTTTTTGGTCCTTTAAAATGATGTAAACTAATAATGCAGACAAATAAATAAATAAAATAAAACAATTTATTGAACCGGAAATAAATATGATTTTAATTTGATTGCAAATTAGTTTAAATGTATATTTTCGGCATTTTAAATTTAATTGTAGTTTTGTAAAATATTTGTTAAATGTACAATTTATATAATTCCTAAATAATTGTATTAATAAAGGTTGGCAAATAATCTGATCGAAATATTTAATAAATATACATATACATATATAAATTTTGATCATTTTAATTTCCAAAATATCTTACAGCTTGATTATATACTTATTTTTTTGCCTATTCGAATGCGCAAAAATTCAAATGGAAGGAATTTGTTCGTGCCTGGTAAGTTACTTGCTTTTCATTTACATTAAAGTATAGTATTTAACGCTTGTTCTCTGTTTGGTTATTCGTTTTTCATGCACTCTCTAACTGCTTTACACTCTAAACACTAATTGCTTCAAAATATTTAACAAAAATCAGTCACTTTGCAAGTTTCTCGCTTGTTTTCTCGAAAAGGAACTTAAAGTACAATAATTATGGTATGCGTGGCTCAACTTTTAACAATAGATAAAACCAAAAGTATTTATTTATATTTTTCTTGTTCCTTTTAATATTTAATTTTAATTTCGTTTTTCTTCTCCTCTTCTATTTTGGCATTCAAGTTAAGCGCTGCTACTAAGTACTACACACGTACACACAGAGTTACAGTTACAGTTACAGTTACTTACAGCTACAGTAAAAATATGAAATTTTAGTTTTTTTTTTTTCTTGTTGGTTTTAGTATGGGGAGCTGTGGCTAATGCTTAGGTAAAAAGTTAAAGTTGCCAACTTAGACGCCAAAAGTGTGTTAGTTGTAGGAGGTTTGGATGGGGCTCAAGTGGCATAATTTAATTTTGATGTTTTTGCTAATTGGTTACAAATACACATACACATAGCTTTAGAGTAGTAATAGTAGTGGTAGTAGTTGTGGGCAATAGCATATAGTAGTACATATGTTTATATAGTAGATATATAGTTATATGCATATATATGGGCTTAGACATAGTGGGGGGTAGTACGTAGTACATAGCATAATGAATTGCATGCGTTAATAGTCGACATTCTCTCTTTCATTCACACATTCTTTCGCACAGTCACACTTCAGCTCTTTCACACTCTTAAGAGTTAATGGGCACGCAGAAGCATGGCTCCAAATAGGGCTAGCGCTAGGGCCAGTTGGAGGTCCATGCACCATGCGCTCGCCGTGTTATTGCTGAAAACCGGAAAATGGATTTGCTCAGGCCGATTGAGCTCCTCCTCCTCGTCGTCGTCGATGGTGTTCGACATTTGGCGATGACGCTTCGTGAAGTTTACATTGAAGACGGCCTCGGCAACGCCACCTGGCGTCGACACAATGAAGTAGAAGGTGCGCGGCACGCGCTCATGCATGCTCACATAAGTCAGCCGCGCCTCCTTGCAGTAGGGCGTCGGCAGATCCTGGAAAGAAAACAAACATTTTCTTACAAACATTTTCGCTCAGAGCTCATTAGGTTACGTACCTTGACGGCGTAGGCCAGTACGGTGGTGCCGTACTGATTGCCCGGCGTAAAGACACGATCGCCGTGCAGCCAGCGTGCCGCGTGCGCCGGCGGATTCGCACAGAACTCCACGTTCAGGTGCAAGGGGGAGCCTGGGTAGGCAACGGGCGTGGCATTCAAAGCAACCACTGTGGGCGCACCTGCAAGAAGAGTAAATGAGAGCGCCGGATGAGCAGGTGGAAGTTTAATTATTATGTTTGACTTATGTGTTACTAATTGCTTTCGTTATTAACTTTTGGAATTTCTTGAGAGTCGTTTACTATTTGCGGACCACTCAAGTTGGCTTGGCAAACTCGCTAACTCGCGGCTCAACTGTACTTGGGCTAAGCCAGCTATAAACACAACGCATCAACTGAGACTAAAAGTTTGATGGCAACGCCATTCGCCATTCGCCATTCGCCACTAATTAAAAGCGTATCACCGACAAAATGAGCCGCTTAGCCAGTGTTGTGTTGTGTGTGCAACTTGCGCTGAGAAATCAAAATAAATAGAGAACAACATGTCGTGGAGCGGAAAGTTTTTAAGAACGTCGAAACTTCATTAAAAACTTTTGTCGACAGACGCGTTAGCGCACCGAAATTTGTGGTGCAACCTTTGTGGGTCACATGTTGAGGGCTGGCGCTGCTCTGATGTGACGACGTTAGCCAACACTGCGACAATCCAATTAGACACATGTGCACAACCCACCAAAACACTCGCTGCGCATATTTAATTATCGAAAGGCATCCGAATTTTGCAATTTTCCTCATCATTGCCCCTGGCAAAAAGAGATAGTAGAGGGAGAGAGAGAGAGAGAGAGAGAGGGAGAGAGTGAGAGAGTGCGACAGATATAGCAACAGACACTCTCCAAATAAACTTGAGCACTTCATTTGCCAGAGCAACAATGGCGGCTCGGCAAACAAAATGGCCAAAAGTGTTAAGTGCAAATGAGTGTACGGCGGGGTTGCCATCTCCCAACCTCCAACTGCCGACTCCCAGCAGACCCAAACACAAACAAATCGAAGCGCCCATCGACACTTGCCAAATTTATAACTCACAAACTCCACAGCCCAGCCCCCAGCGACTAAATGTAAAATCAATTAAACCAAGTGAATGCTCGCCGCCAGCTCTCTCTCTCTCTCTGTGTGTGTGTGTTTTCAAGGATGGGCTGCTAAATTATGCGTTCAGCGCCATTTTGTTGCCACCGTCGGAATATTTGCAGGCAGCTGACAACCCAGCCCGCTGCTAAAAAGAAATGTAATTTATTTGACAGCCAAAACTGATTTCAGTGCGCCCAAAAAGCCTCGCCCAGCGCTCAAAGAGATTTACATTTTATTTTGATTTGCAGCCACTGAGCCGTGTGGCAGCATTTTACCCTCAGCTCAGCTCAGCTCGGCCCGGCCCCGGCTCAGGTGGCAACTCCGTTGGGGGTACGGCCCCAGGGTCAGCGCCCGGTCATTGGTGCGACTCTTAATTTGATTTAAGCGCTAGGCGCTAAATGAAATGAGTTTTGCATTTTTAGACTTGGTATGAGCTGCCTTTACACTGCGACAGCACAGATACAATAACTGTATAGACCAATGCTGAGATTCATTAAGGGAAAAGATTGCAAAAGACTGGGAAATTAAAAAAAAAAAAATTAAATTTTAATTAAAACGTGTTAAGTGTAAAGATTTTCATGTGGCATGTATTTTGGTGATGTAAGATAAATAACAAAATTTTATTTTATAAATAAGAATATTATTTTATGAATTTTAATAAAAAACTACATTACAAAAATAAATCTCACATAAAACTAGTTAGTAACTAATTAGTGTAAATCTAAAAGAATAAAATAGAAATTTATAAATATAAAGAAAAAATAAATTTAAATAATAATAGAATTGATGATCTACAGATTGAGTCAATTTTTAGATTATAAATCTCAGAGCAAACTCTACTAAGCTCTGGCTGAATAGCAAGATAAAAGCCATTTTTATATGTATGTATTTATTTAATGTTAATTACCTTTATTTTGTTAGTTTTAATATAAATAGTTAAAGCTATGAGAGAACTAAAGAACAACTTATTTAGTTGTCTAAAGTAATAATTGCCTTAAAAATTACAAAAAAAAAATTCTTGATAATTAAAAATTGATCAGATTTAGTATACCAATCGATGCATTATCAAACTTAATATATTTATTATATTCCTACCGTATTCTAGTTAACTTGACTGCTTAGCAAATTCTTAGCTAAGATTATATATGATATATATATATATATATTTTGATAATTTGGAATGAGGTCGTCTTCGTGGACTTTACTTGTTGGCAAACTTTGGCCGGCTGCCTGCACTTCATTAATGCAATTAGGCGACGCTTTAGTTCATTGCCTGGCATAACCATGGCAGGAGGGCCAGCTTTCATTTTCGCAATGCAATTTGCATGTTTTGCCTACTTTTGAGGCGGGCAAGTTTTTGTGATGGGCAGAGAGGGGGTGGGAGGGCGGAACAGCCGGAGAGCAACGAGCCGACGAACCATTACCTTCGCCCAAATGGACAACATTTACAACTACAGTAGAATTAACATTTAAACAATAACAACAAGTTGGCATGTACTACTACAATTGGTGCAACAGCGCCAGCAACAACAATAACAATGAGACCCAAAATAATAAAGTTTTACAGCTGAAAATTACTCAATTCCCGTTGCTCGAAAAAGTTAACTTAATTTTTGCAGTTGCCTTTTGTGAGCAAAGTTTCCAAAGAGGTGCAGTGCCAACAAGAGCAACAACAACAACAACGATTGCTGAAACGTTTTGCAACACTTTGTCGGCCACGTCGCCCAACTGGGCAGACAATGGACGAGGCAGTCTAAATGACAGGGTTGCAAAAGCTGTCGAAGCAACTGGGTACATCGGGGCGTGCCATGTTCCGAGCTGCGCGCCCAATTGATTGTACGTCGCCGAAAGTTTGTTTTTTTTTTTTCTTTATGCCTGCTCGTTTTGCATAAAGTGCGTGGGTGGGCGACAGTGCTGGAAAACGCACTCGAGTCGTTTCGACGTTGAAAAAATAATAATGACCGAAAATAATTGAATTTCGCATTCATTCGCGTGTTGCAATTACTTTGTCAGCCGCGCCCGAAACTCAACCTCGCTCTCTGCTCCTCATCTCAGTCTTTGCTGCCTGCCTTTGGCCTGCTTGTTGCATCAATTTTTTTGCCCAGTTATTGTTTTTACTATGCTTCGCGATTTTCCCCTTTTGATTATTGTCTGCTATGTGCGCAACTTGTGATTTTCCCAATTTTTCTTTGAACCAGCGCTTTCTCCACGCACAGTTATTGACGCCCAACGTCAAAAAATGCGTGCTGCCCCGCTGTGAAGCTTTTCACTCATATCGCGTTAAAGTCCTTGTTAATTGAAGAGTATGTGGTTCACTTTGTGAAATAGTTCATGCAAGGAATAACGACATTATTACCCAGAGGCTGGGTTTCTTATTCTTCAATAAATATTTGCATTTCTTTATGAGTCTTTAAGTTCGATAAATTTGTTTTTAAGTGTGTATTAAATTGCAGATGGAAAATTAAAATTAAAAATTTTATTTTATTATATTATTATATATATAATTTATATATATTACGTCATTATTAGTCTATGTGATAATCTATGCAATGATCACTGCAAAGAGCAGTAGCTAGAATTGGAGCTGTGTAGAGGAATTACATATGATTGCTCTACTATGCTCACTCTCTAGATGCCCAAGCTTTGTTTAATGTTGACGTCGAGTTTGAGTTTTATATATATTTAATATATATTTAATATATATTTTATATACTGATACATTTCATATATATTTTATAGATTTTATATATATTTTATATACATTTTAATATAATTTCATTGCATTTGATTTATTTTCATATTACACTTCCTTGGTCATTGCTTTATAGATGCTGCGTATATAATTCAGGCATGTTTCATCATTAAATTATAATATTTTGTAATTATAAAGTACACTCTGAACATTTGTAAAGTACTTGATACTACTTGCAGCACAACGCTTCGCGATTCATTAGCATAGTGCGTGTTCAGATTAACAAAACTTTGTAACACACCCACCGCACACACACACACACATACAGAAAAAGAGAGAGAGAGAGAGAGAGCATCCCGTTGGCGACCTCTTTTGGCGCTGGCTCATTAATTTTTAAGCAGCTGGCGCTTAGGTGGCGAAAAGTTGGCAAACTTAAGATAAATCTAGAGCGCGTTTGAGAGCGGTCGACTATTTGGTTTTGTATTTGGGCTACTTGTCAATGGGGCTTATCTATAATTCAGGCCAAACGACAATTCAATTAAAAGCGTCCTAAGGTGAGCGGCACAAATGGTCGCGCTAAATCCCTTTTTCGATTGTCAAAGCATCGCACGTAATTTCGCAATTCGCACTGACTGACAAGTGGCAAGCAGAATGTGGCAGGCGAGTTGTTTTTTGGTAATTTGTTTATTAATTATTAAGTAGCACAAACAATGCAGAAGGAGAGGGAATGCCCCTGGTCCAGTCCGTGGCGCCTCGGCTCAAGTGCTGCATAATTGAATATTATGATTGTTATTCCCACTGTCGGATTGCCTGTTATTTCACTCCCTGCCACGCTGCTTAAATACTCATAAATGTGAGATGCTCGCCGAGTGTGCATGTTTTTCATAGCTGAAAACGGTTTTATCTTTTCGTCCGGCTCCGTCTGTGGCCCCAGGGGCATGTTTTCCAGTTGTTTATGTCTTTAAGCAGCGCTCACCTGCAATTGTCTGAGTCTGTCTTTCTTTTCTTTCTTTTTCTCTTTGTTTTTGTTTCCTCTTCTGGTATTATGTTTCATTTGTGTTCTTTTTTTGTGCTCTGCTCGGCTCTCTATTCTTTTCATGTGTCTGACTTGACACCCGAGGGCAACTGAAGCTAAGCAACAGCAATAGCGGCAGTTGCTCTTTCGTCTGTGCTCATCAGGTGGATATTACATCATAAGGCATACTCTGGGGCCTAAAGTTATGGTAATTTATGGATGGGCAGAAATCAGCTTTAAAAGCTTGTTAAGCCATAATTTGGCAGAGAATGACATGCTCTCGAATTATTAATATGTGCTGCACTCTCGCTTTGATTACCAGCAATTTCTGTTAGTTTGCGAGTGTATATTTTGCAAAACATCACTTCAAAGTTTTGAGGTCTCACTTTCGTGTTATTAGAAGTTAACAAATAAATAAAAAAAAAAAACATAGAGGAAAAAAAAACATTTATTAAATTTTCAAGTGGCAGCAAGGTAAAAACTTGCATCTTGTAAACTGCACACACACGCACACACGCACACACATACACACACATTAACGACACACAAACTTTAAATGGCACATGTGAAGCGATTTTTGGCAAGTTGTGCAATTTGCATTGCACGAATTGTTGGCTTCAAGGGTCTGGATGCGAGGTGAGCCGGCTGCCAGGGCTGCTTCATTCAAAGTTTAGTTTTCTGTATGACGCAAACGCAAACTTTGCGGTGCGAGAAGCCAAGCCATGGCAAGATATGTTCTACTCAACGTATCTACAAGTTGCAATCTCGACTGCTCGCTGCCAGGCAAAAGTTGGCATCCACTCATTTGATATTGAAAGTGAAAGAGCATATTTAAATATACTACAGAAGCGCAGGCAACGACTGCTGTGTAACATGTTGGCTTAATTTGTGTTGACAACGCCAAATGGGGCCAGCCAGGATGTTGGGGGACGACGACACCGAGTTGCAAGGTGAAATGTTGCTACATCAGTTGCTGCTGCTATAGAATTGCGCTTTGTACATTTTCAAGATTTGGGTTAGAGATATTTACTTACACACACATACACACACACACACACACACACACACACATACACAAGCACACAGATAAAAATATGCTCTCATGCTGATGCAAGCAGCGTGCGATGTTCTTATTAGACAAGTTTCTCACTTTTTTCTTTTTGCACTCATTGCACTTTACCTAAGCCATTTGATTGCCTTCCCCCTGCCCCCTCAGCCTTGTCTCACTTGACTGCTTCAAAGGTCACCACAAAATGCCGTTAGCTTTGGCATCTTTTGGGCATATTTAATGGCCCAGTTTGTAAATCGCTACAAATGCCTTAAAGCGTTAGAATTGTCCCGAAATACAAAAGCTTTTAGCAGTTCTATTTATGCATGAACTGAAGAGTTTAGACTATCAATATGTATATATTTTATCCATTTAGCAGTTGCTAAGCTCTGGTCTCTAACTCTTTTATATTATATAGCAATCGAAATTTCATTCCCTTTGCAAGTTGATCAAGTAGCAATAACGCTGGGGAATATTGTTGTTAAGTTAAATACGAACACAAAGTGCGTCGAGGTCTGTAAAATCGTGTGAACAACGCGAGCAATCAACTAACCGCAGCAGTGCAGCAAGGCGAGAGGCGCGCTGCATGTCAACCTGATGCTATCAAATGTTGAAAGATGGGCGTGGCAGCGCCTCTTGAAGTGCACTGTGTGGCGGCTCATCAAATTTGTGGCGAATGGATGAGGGTGTGAAACGTGCGGTCAGCAGACAACCAATCAGATACACACACACACACCCAGACACGTACACTCGTTGTGTGTGTGTGTGTGTGTGTGTGTGTGTGAGCGTGTGTCAGGTCTATGCTTTATTGCCTGACATTTGACATTTTTATTAGCTTTGCGGCGGCGGCGTTTAATTACATTACGCGCTGCGTACAACGGCGACCATTTTAATGCATTATCTACTATCTACTCTGGGTCGCTGGCGCCAGTTGGCACATCGAAAAGGACAACGACAGCGACAGCGCCAGCACCGGCACCGGCACCAACACCAGCCACTCGACTGCAGCGAAATGCAATTAAAATATGCATTTGAATTTTATTGCATAGCCTTAGGCGCGCCAAAAATTGCAAATTTTATGCGTGAGCAGCTCATTAAACAACAATTGGAAAAGGACGACGGGTCAGCGGCTGCTAAATGGATATTTGCCCCATAAAATGCTACAAATTTCGAAACGCTTTATTAAATTTTACTGCAAATTTATTCAAGACTTGCAACTTAAATAAAAATTAAGTTTAACGTTTGGAAGATTTGTTCGTAATTAATAGACAAGATTTAAGTATAGTAAGTATATTCTTGAGGCTAATAATATTGTATTAAGTTGAGTCTTTAATTAGCTATGCGATAGAAGGCTTTTAAAGCGCATGTAGGTAAAGTTACTAGAAGGTGCAAAGTGACATCCATCCTATATGGAACTTCGCTATGGCGCTCTACGTCGCGGTCTTCTGCCAACAAAATACAAATTATACCGAATAAATCGTTGAGTTGATCCACAGAATTTGACTGATAGAAGGAGGTGTTAACTGGCATGTGAGGAACTCAAGGTTCTAGGACCTTCAACAGCTGCAGAAATTATTGGGCGAACCAGATAGATTGGCAGCGCAGAAAACAATAAAAACAGACGAAGCCTAAAAACATCTCATCCATCGACAAAGAGTAATAGTCATATAAAAATAAAACAAAAAATAAAAAAACTATTAATAAAACAAAACTATAAGGACTTGAAAAATAAATAAAATTTTTAAGTAAAATAAAAATAAAGAAAATAAATTGCCATAACTATTTGATGAGCTCTCTCTTGTTTTAGTTCAAGTGATTTGAAGTATATAATTATCTATTTATTGTAATCATTCATTCGCTTGCTTGAAATCAATGCAAATAAAATGTATGAATTCGATGCAAATGTCGATATTTTATGTGTCGATGTTAATCAAGGTAGCAGCGCTAACCCCAGCCAATCTGTTAGCTATATTTATGCCCATCATCTGCGTCGTCGGGCGACAAATTGCATTATCAATGCACTTGGCTTTAGTGGCGGGCCAACCCCGTGGCGCTGCCACCCGCAAAGCTCTTGCGAATAAAAAGCTTTTGCAATTCCACGTAATCCACTTGAGGCACGGCACCGGGCAGGTCGGGAGGTGGCTGCGGCGGCAACTACCGCCAAGCCGCACAGTGGGCGTCATCATTATAGAGCAACTGAGTTGCCGTCGCGTCGCTTATTAGTTGGCGTAACCAGCGTATGTGGCAGCCGCGGGGCACAATTGGTGGCCGAGCTGGCTGCAGTAGAACTTAGAACTCAGCCCTTAACAGTTGCCAGCCCTTAGCCCTTTGGACTGAAACAGCTCAAGGATCACGCCCCGCCGAAACAGAGAGCTCGGCCAGCGAATTCGATGTCTTGTGGCGCAAATTTGCATGCCTGAGTGGCAATTGCCGTTGCATGGCAATTGCTTTGTTGGGTTATTTAATATTTTATGCATTTTTGAGTTAACAACGCGATTGAAGTGCATTAAACGCTGATGGATAATGCTGGGAGGGCTGGGGAATTAGTTTTTATTTGTTTTCGCATAAAACTACAGCCAAGTGACAGGCAGGCGCTGCTCAAAGGCTAGCTGAGCTGTCAGCTTGTTTTACTGCTTATATCCGGTCAACCAGACGCTGAGGGTGCGCCAAGCTGTGTGTGTGTGTGTGTGTGTGTGAGTGGAGTGCATGGGCCACTGACAAGAAGTTGGATGTTGCTCTGGGCGACATTGCGACGTCTGTTGGCGTCTATTTGCTCAACTTTTTCAACTCATTTCCGTTGCAGTTGTAGACAGCCACCCACCACACACATACACACACACACCATATCTCTTTCTCTCTCTTTCTAACTATCTTGCTCTACAGCCAAAATGATTTCTGCAACTGTCTGTAAAGTTTTTACACGCTGCTGCTGCTTCTGCCTTGGCAGCCATTTTTTAGCTCGGGCCATTTCGGGCGGCCATTTGCCGTTTTGATGACAAGTTTTGAGTTCATATTTTAACTAACGACTGGCGACACACACACACACAGGCACATATGGAAAATTATAATTTAGTCAACATGGCAAGCTGCCTTTTTAGTAGCTCTATCTTACTCAGTCTCTCTGTCTGTCTCTCTCTCTCCCTCTTTCTTTCACTCGCATCGTCGTTGTGTGTGTATTTTGTATGAAAATTGAAGCGTAAAAATTAATGCTTGAGTGCATTTGTGCAAAAGACAACACACACACACACACACACACACACACACCCACACACAGACACAAATAATAGACGACAAGCAGCAAAGAACAACACACCGAAAATTGCGAACGACCATCAGAGGCTACTGGAAAATAAATAGTGTTCCCAAAACAGAACAAAAAATTCTACAAATAATTTGGAATGCATTCCAAAGAATGCAAACAAAGCTGCATACCTGCATTGGCGGAAATTAAGAAAAAGTTGAAACTACAAGTACCAGAATGAAAAAAATTTAAAAAGAACGAAATATGTATAATAATCAATGATAGAACAAGTCTTAGTTCAGCTAAATATATAAAATAAATGAACTAAATATATAAAATAAAATATAAAATTGCACATTTTGCTGACAAATTATAGCTCTAAAACTTAAATTAATAAGAAAACTTTTTTAAATTTAATTTTATATTATATATACATATATATATATATATATATATATATATATATATATATATATATATATATATATATATGATTTTGATAATAATTTAATTTAATATTTTTTCTATAATTCCAATATTAAGGATCGTAGCTTAAGTGTCAGGAAATATTATGAATATATATTATTTTATATATATTTATATATTTTTTATATTCACTTTTATAAAACTTTAAATTGTATTCAAAAACAAAAAAAAAACGTTATTCGAGTTAAATAATTTGTGTATATTAATAAACTATAGATCAATTTGGCTTTGCTCAATCCTACAGTTAAATGCGAATAACATCAAAGCTATTTTGCATGTGCCTCGGGAAGAGCATTTGAACTATTCGTAATTTATTGCGAAATTCTCCAGGGGCTTGAGTTGTTTCGTAATAAATTTCATCTCCTTTTATTTTTGGGATTTGATGAAGAGCGCTGCTTTGAAGTTGCAACGAATTTGGGTTTAATTTTCATTTCGTTTGCGGCTCAGCAACCCTCGCTTGGAAAAAAATGAATTTAGAAAACGTTTATCTAATGCTTAAGATCGCGGCTATGGGCTATAGAAACGCGGCCTGACAGCAGTCAAGGTGGCGGGCGGAAGGCGGCAGGCGGCAGCGGCCGTGGGTGGAGCGTGCGTTGTAAGCATTTAACATGCAATTTGGCGCAGCTGCTGTGAAAAATTGAAAAGCCCCGAACCAGAACTCATAAATTGCCATTTAAATGAGGCACAAATGAAAAACGTCAAAGCCGGCACCCGAGCAGCATATATATATATATATATACATAAATTTATATATGTGTAAAGAGTCGACTCATGTTCATATATGCGCACTTTATACTTTAAGCTCTGTTATGAGCAGCAGCCCGCGCTGGGCCTGGCCTAATGAGTAGAAACAAAGCAATATTTGCCAGCAACGCGCCAAATTCCACAGCGAAAATTTGCAAGAAGAAAAATTACGCATGGAAAATGAAAAAAAAAAGAAAAGAAAGAAAGAAAACGCCAATGAAAATATTTACGGGCAGCACCGAAGGCTGTGTGTGTGTATGTGTGAGGGGGAGAGAGTTTACTGCCTCCACATGTAGTTTGGATGTTGATCAAAAGGCATGCGGCAAGAAGAACATGCACATAACAAATTAGCATGCATAAAACAACGTCGCCCCTCCTCACCAGGCGCAACAGAACAGCTCGTGCTTGTGTGTGTCTGTGTGTGCACAAAGCAATATTTATGCTCATGTACGCATATTTTTGGAGTAGCAGCGTAAGATGGCTTTTCCAAATTAAGCATGGAATATGCGTGGCGCTTTTATTAGAAATCAGCCAGGAAGTAGTTAAGAGGAGTTGGAGTTGCGTTTAGCAAGAGATTGACAGAACGTAGAGTGGGGAAATGTTGGAGGGCCGCTTTCGTAATAAAAATTCCGCAAAAAATCATAAAGTCTGAAGCTAGAATTGGTCGACGACAGTTGATGGGTATTGTTTTAGACTAGCCAAAGGGAGGCTCAGAAATAAATTTTAAGCTTGTTTTATTGAATTTTCAAATTATGAGAAAATAGATTTGAGATTCTTGCCTAATACTTTGCCTATGCATGATTTTTTCTCTGTCAACAATATTTTCCGCTTGCTCTAATCATAAAAGTCAGAGCTCTGAAGAGCTACTCAAAATATAGTCAAATTGCAAAGCCAACAATTGTCCAACTATGTCAAGGGAGGGTCGGAAGTGCATCCACTTCTCTCTGCGGCTGATTACCTGGTGGGACGACAATCTAAGGGGCTTAAATGCAGACAGCACTTAATTACAAATTCCAGAACAGGGCACAAGCCAAATGCTGACAACAAAGGATAAAGAATTAAGGATATGAATTGCCAGCTCAATGATTCGGCTGCAAAGCTGTTGTCCTGCGGCTCCTGATTAGTTGGCTCAGCAGAGGAAAAAAAGAAGAGGAAAGTAAATAGAGGGAAAACTAGAAAGAACAAAGCTTCATTATGCACAAGTTGTTGTTTTTGTAGGCGTGGCAACGTAATGAAGTCGCCAGCGTTGGGAAACGCTTCGTTTAAGCGAGCGCCTCAAATTATGCAGCAAATACGTAAGCAGAAGCAGCAACTGCTTGCATATGCACGGGACGAGGATCAAACAGATGGAGCAGTAGGAGCAGGGGGGGGGGGCAGGAATAATATAAATGTGCATATGAATTTTGAAGAAACGGCAAAGGATACGCGCCTGCTGCCTGCCAGGCAATGCAAAAGTGCACTTACTTACCAACACTAACACACACACGTACACACACTCACACACACAGGCACATGCATGGAGAGTAAATTTATGCTTGTGTTAAAGTTTCTGGTACGTGTGTTGGCCAAAAGTTTCTGCGCAAAAACTTGAGCAGTAGCAGCAGCTGCAAAAATGTTCAGCACTCACACAAATTAAATAACAATTTTCTCTTACAATTTCGCAACGTTTTCGCTTTGGCTTTGGCTCTGGCTCTGGCTTTTCCGTTGCGTTTCCTTAACGTTTTTCCCTGTCCCAGCTTTGGCTCTCCCATTTTTTTTGTCACAACGTCGTTAACTTTGCGTGGGCGTTTGTGTTGACAATATGTACGAATGTGTGTGTGTGTGTGTGTGTGGCTAAGTCTGCATATGTTAACTGGCTGCTTGCGAAAGTGGCTCAGTAGACTTTGTCGCTAGTTCTGCGGCTCCCGTCACAGCCTCCGGCTTGGCCCCATTCGGTTAGCGTTTTGTTTACATTTTATTTTAAGTAATTTAACCAAATGCAGCAAAGTTCTGCTTTCTACAGTTTCATCTTCTTCTTCTTCTTTTCATTCCTTCCAACTTAAAAGTTACACAGCTCGAAGAGAGAATTTTTTATTAGCTCTAAAGTGCTGTTTAATGAAGATATTTTTGGTCGCCTGCTGTCCCTCTGTTTGTAATGAGCGCACAACTCAGCTGTCGCCCCAAATTTAATAAAGAGCATTTTAACTAGGGAGAGAAACAGCTCCTATTCTGCAATAAGCTGAATTTAAACGAAGCATTGTCTTTTCGTATGACGACTCTTAGTTATTTTATGATTCAAATAATTATTAATATTGTATGAAAAATTGAAGAATTTATTGAATCTGGTTTGAACATTGAGTTGCTTTGTCTTGGCACGGCAACACAGAGCCGATGTCGATGTATTGAATGAGAACCAAATCTGAACTGAGCAGGCATGAGTCTGTATTTTATTTAACTTTCAACAAAGCCAATATCTATTTCGGTCTGAAGATAACATAAGACCCAAAAGATTAAGTTGTAAAAAGTCAAACAAAAATATTTCCGACTGTAGCCGGATATAAAGAAAGTTGAGACAAGGAGCAAAAGAGATGAACATTTAGCTAAAATATATTTTTATTTATTCTATAGCTTTAGCTGCATCTCTATTTAATATATTTATAAAATTAATGGAATAATTAATAATTATTTATATAATTTATATTTAATAGAGATGCTATATATGGATTAAATAATATAATATATAATATATTTAATATTTGATTTATGTATAAAATATATTTTTATTTTTTCTAAAATTTGAGTTGCATCTCTTTTAAATATATTTATATAAGTAATGGAATAAAATAAAAATTAATTTTATGGATATATATATTAGAGATGCTATATATATTTATTTCATATATAAAATATATTTTTATTTATGCCAAAGCTTCAGTTGCATTCTCTTTTAAATACATTTCTAAGATTAATGCAATTAATAAAAATTTATTTTATAAATATATTTAATAGAAATGCTATTAATATTTATTTCTTATATAAAATATATATTTTTATTTATTACAAAACTCCAGTTGCATCTGCTTTGCTTCTTTTCTCGACTTTCTATATTCCTAGTGTCGTATAAAATTTTAAGTTCATCGACTTTTTCGCTTTTAGATTTGTTGCTAATTGTTTTTAAGTATTTTGAGCGTAAACTCAAAGCCATTATGAACTCGCAGTTGCATGTTGTGGCCATTTTCAGATTTGATTTTGAAATTAATGCAGCCTTAGCTACGTAGTAGTGTGTAGCTTGTGTTAATTAAGTGTTTATCAGTTGCAATTGTTATAAATTTTATATGATTTCATGAGAAGGGCAGCTGTACCAACAATCGCCAACAATTTCACTAAAGCTTCTTCTTCCACTGCTTTTGGTAACGCTTGCAATCGAGAATTGTGAAAAAGAGAACCGGAAACTTTGTAGACTGAGAAACTTGCTCGACTTTTGCTTTGCAGTTTGGGAGTTTTTGCTTTTTTCTTTGTATTTTGTTTAATTTTAGAAGCAAACACAAATACGAACCGAACAACGAGTAGATGTACAAGTGCAACTACAGTGAAGCCATTTACCCAGGAGGTTTACATACACACAATTTCTGACTTGTCTGACTCGCTATCTTCCTCTTTTTCTCTCCTCTCTCTCTCTTTCTCTCTCTCTGTCTCCGTGTAGTAAATTTAATCTATTGTTGTGTGTGTTGGGTCCTCACGCGCTTACAGGTTTTATCTAACTTGTTTGCTGCCTTGCCACCTGCTGTCTCTCTCGCGTATCCCATATCCAGGCGTCTTTGACTCCAGCTACTAGTTACGGCTGCCAGGCAATCCTTTCTGGCTGCCACTTGATAAATATGACTATTTCACGCTGCCAGAGCACCTCTCGCCAACATGCCCGCCATGGCCCGCTTCGTGTTTAGTTGTTTATTTGCGTTAAGCGTTAGCAGCAACGCCTCTGTCATCTGCTACTTGCTGCTGCTCTTCCTGTCATGTCCTGGTCCGGGCTTCCGACTGCTGCGTATTTTGTTTATACAGCACTCAATTTCGCAGTTTTAATGACAAAATGTCTTACCTTGAAATTGCATGCGAGATAGCATTATAAGTGTGCGTGTGTGTGGATGTGTATGTATAGATGTCTGTGGGTGCGTTCATATGTTGAGTCTATACAAGCACCTCGCCATCTTCACTTGACGCCCACTTGAGCGACTTTGTTTGATTGCTTTGGCCGCAGCTCGGGCGCAACTGTGAGCTGCCATGTTTGTATTGCACTCGAGGGCTCTAACTCCGGGAAGCAGCCTAGCTGGACCTGCTGCTGTCAGCTGCCGGCCGCTTAACCCACCAGCTGCCAGTGGAGCGGGCGCAGAGTGGGGCCAGCAGCAGCCAGCACTTGGCAAGTTTTATTGTCTCAGTGTCCACTTAACTTTCGCCTCGAAGACAACTTAATGCTGTCCCGCAAGAGAAAGAAAGAGAGAGAGAGGCGAGAGGAGCACTGGCAGAGGGAAGCTTGGAGCTGACAATATGAAATCAAAGATGTGCGCATTTTCTTTAATTTCCGGTCGCCTGATTTTTCATTTTTTTTTTTTTTTGCAAGGAATTCAAACAGCATCGTGTCGGCATTGTCAGCTACAGCTGAACATTTTATTCATGACGTATACGTAATTTCTCAATGCCTGAGCGAAAACTGATTGGAATTGGCTCTGCCTTTGCCGAGTCATCAATCATGCGTCGTTTTTCCACACGCCCAGGCAAAGATTTGACAAGTGTCAATGCGACAAGATAGAGCGCAGAGCAGCCGAGCCGCAGCAGAGACAGCAGCGACATCAGGCGACGGTGGCAAAGAGCAAGACAGACTGACTGTAAGGAAGAGAAGTCTTTGGGCAACTTTTTGAAAATCACATGCAAAGTAAAATGTCGAAGTTTTGACAGCCAGCGCAAAGCAGCTGAAGGCGGGGGCCACTGGGCGCTGGGCGGTGGGCGCTGGGTGGCTACAAAAAATATTCACACAAAACTGAGACGAAAAACTTTTCATTTGTTTTGCAACGTGCTGAAAACTGCTGTCAAAGTTTTTAATGTTTTTAACTCGCTGCTGTCACCTGCCAAAGCCCGAAAAGTAGGCTATATAAACTGTGCGAGCCACTTCTCGCTGAAACAGTTGTCCCAATCGGACAACAGATTACACTCGCCAGAACTACACAGCATTGATCCAGCTTTCGTTTGCCATTTGGTAGCAATAATTGGACATAATTTAAGAATTAAGCACTGAGACTTTAGCTGCTGGATTATGGAAACGAATCATTGAGCAAATTTATTGCTTTTCAGCTTAAACAAATGTCCGTGTGTCTTCAGGTATTAGCATATTCGAGCCGAGTCAGCTAATGATTGATTCATTTTATCAGTTCATTGAATTTAATAATTGCTCAATTCGCATAAGCAGCTCAGAAAATATGCTTCGATAGCTTCAGCTGCATCGCTCAACTAATTTGAGAGCTTTTCACAAGAATTAATTAGTGAAACGTTCGCTTTACGGCGAGTACTTCGGATCGGAGTTTACTTTTGACTTACCCTTGACTGAAACAATGACACTTTGCAGCACTTCGAGCTTCTTCTTGTTGGCCAGAGATTGGCCCACGCACTTGTAGGTGCCCGCATCCTGGTACATGACATCCTTGAGCGAGAATTGGCCGGTCGGGGCCGAGCTGCCATAGCCAAGCCCGCGCAGACGTGCCGAAACCGGATCCAAGTGTGACCAGCAGCCCAGGGAGCCTGCAGTCGAACAGAGAAAACATTAAAGTCGTTGCATAATTTGACTTGGCGCCATTTCTAATTTAATTAATTGACTATGCCGGGGCACGCAAGTTTTAATTTCTTTAATTGATGCCGGAGTCGTAAACAACAAAAAGCTTCCATTTCCATTTGTCAAAGCGAACGCCCCCACCAGACAGCACAGCCCCCGAACTAACTGATATTTCGGCTGGGACCGTTGTTGGCTGCCTAAAAGTGAGCAAAGTAAATTGCACGCATAATTAATTTTCAATTGTGCTAATTAATGAATGGAGCTCCATTCAGCGACTGCCAGCGCAATCTTTTCGATCTGTGCCTCAATTAGTGAAGCGAAAATCTAAACTGTAATTAGATATAGGGCGCATCTTTCAGCACAGCTCGTGGCTCCATTGCGCCCGCGGTCGAACTCACTTACTTTGATGTTTTTTCATGGATACTCAATTTATGACTGACAAAAGGAAAGTTATATTTTGTAAAAGCATTTGTAATAAATTATATGGTAGATAACGGAAACTGTAAATAATTCAATAATTACTATATTTATATGATGTCTAATTTCTTCTCTACATGAAAGTTCATCATGGAATATACCCCAATAAGTTTCTTATTAGCATACGAGTTCGATTTCTACTTAAGTCTATCCGTCAACACTAGCTTACCTTGTGGACACTGCAGTGTCACGGCGCCGCCAAGCTGCACCTCGAGCTGCCCCTTATTGGGATTGTGCGAGGCAGCCGCTACGGAGACATCTTGATCATCTGGTTCCGATGTGACATCGACCGAGTCGTCTGTAAATATACCGAGGAGCAAACAGAATGTGTGAAAATTTATGAACATTTAAAGAGTTTCGCTATGGCAACACATGTGCTGGGCCATAAAATATGATAAGCTTGTCAGCAATTGTCAAATGTGACAATATTTCAATGACAGCAGAAATGGAGTCGGGGCGTGGCTCAATGGGGGCGCTGGCAGTTTTTAAGCAAAACAAATTGCGCGCCGCGCTGACAGAATGTGGGGCGACACTTAGGTGACTACGAAGCACCTGAGTCATGGCCACGAGCCACACAATGAGTTGGCATTTCCGATTTGCCGTGATTTGACTGACTATTGAGGTTCAGCGGTTTGCTTGAACTAAAAGTGAAAAGCGCCACGCAGGCAGGCAGCTGGAAAATTGACTGAACTTCACGCAGTACCAGCGGGCAGCAGCAGCACGAATTCATAAATAAACACTAAGATGAAGCGCGATAAGAGAAAGACATTACGCCCCTTCGTTCTAATTTCGCTGCCAGCTGAAGAAAATGACATCAAATTTATGCGACATATTCGCATATTTTGTGCTTAACAGGGGGCAAAAAAAAAAAAAAAAACTCAAGAACTCTGGACTGGGAGCTGCGTGAGATTTGAGTGTTTGTGTGCTTGGCATTGAGCTGAGTTCATGTCGTGTGTGAGTTCGTGAGACCAAAAAAGCACGATAAAGGAGAATACTTTGCATTTCGAACTAAGTTATTAAATGAAAAGGTGTTTAAAGAAAAAATGTCTAGTGATATATATTTATAAATTGAAAAAATGTCTAATTATATATATTTATAAATTTATAAATGACAAAAAAAAAAAAATGAGAGCTTTTGCAATAATTTAATAATAATAATAATAATAATAATATTAATTTCAATCGAGTGCACTAAAAGGTTATGGGTGGTACTTATGGGTAAATATAATTGATTCATTTTTCCCCTAAAACCTGTCCCAAATTCAATAAAAAATGACAATAAATGAATTAAGTTTTCATGAATAATTAATAAGCATTTTATAAATGAAAACTTCCTAAAAGAATATATATCGGAATGATGAGGTAAAAAAAAAAAGAAATTATATAGAAAATGTTAAGTATATAAATATATATGAGATCTGTTAAAATAATTAAGTATTCTTTAATAATTAATATACAAATAATATGTGCAAACTTAATAAAAGAATATTTATCGCAAATTCAATGAAGAAGAACAATAAATGATATCGCTCGAAGAGCCATATTTCGAGGCGACTCGTGTGGCGCACTGTAAACGCGGCCATCTCTTGTGTGGCGGCGGTCTGTGGTGTGCTTTAAATTTCAGACTGCCTTTTGTGTCACATTCTTTATGGCGCTGTTCATATTACATATAAATTACAATTTGCGTTGACGTGTGCCTAAAAGTATGCGGCGTGGGGCCTTTTGTTTGAGACCGGATATCATAACAATAAGTTGCCAAGTGGATGCCTGAGCAAAAATCATGACAAAGGACCCAGGCAAATTGTCTGTTTGCATGTGTGTGTGGGTGTGTGTGGGCGAGTGGCAGTGTGTGTGTGAGTGGTGAGGCCTCTGGCCGCACGTAAGTCTTACAAAGTGCTGCCCGCTTATCAGGTCCGCAATTCGCTAACATTTCAAATGTCTGGCAATTTGAGGTTGCACCTCAAAGCGCTCATAAAATTAGCCCTTGCCACAGCCTCCACAGCCAAAGCAACCGAAATCCAACTGCTTAACTGGGCTGCCGCACAATTAACAAAAACTACTAATTACAAACAGTCGGCGGCCCTTTACAAAAACGCACCCCAGACACGCATTAAAGAAGTGTCGAAACCCTTAAAGTTCCATGAGTCAAGCTGAGATTTGCACAAGGAGGCTTCGAGGTGCGCACTCCAAATGCCAAAGTAACAATTAATTGTAAGCTCATTTCGAGCCGAGTGCCTTCGTCGCATGTCAATCAGTTGGCATCAGTTAGCCAAGGGGTGGAACAGCAACCCTCGGCGCGGTCAGCAACCCCTGCAAATTTTATTGCTGACAATAGCGCAAAATACTGTCTGCGGGGTGCTAGATACTCACTGAGGTGGAGGACATAGGCAGAGGCGTGTTGCTTAGTCGAAATCACGTAGTTATAAACATTTTTTATTGCTCGAACACAGAAAAAAAAAAATAAATAAATAAAAAGAGACAAAGCGACGTTTCGCTGAGCAAATTGACAAGTGAAAACTCAGGGCAAATTGAGAGAATGCTTCTGCTTCGTTTTCTCTTTCTCTGTTGTCTGCTGTCGACTGACGGCTGTCTATAAAATGTCTAATGAGCTCAGCTCGACTGACAGACATTTGTCAATGGACAATGCTCGCGGCCTGTTTGATGGCGACTGATAAGAATTTGAGACTGCAAATTGTAAAATGGGCGAGAGTTTGTCGTAATTTGAAAAGGAAGGCATTTGATATATTATGAAATTAGATAATAGTTAAGAGGGGGTGGCAACAGACTGAGAAAGCCAGGAAGCAATAAGAGCAAACAATATGACTATGCTTTAAAATCTAAGAAATATTCTACTGATTGAGCTAAGAGCTTCTATTTAATTTTATATATTTCTATTTAATATATATATTAAAGTTATACATGACCAATTTCTTAGAAGTATTCTGTATCTACTTTTTATCTATACATTTTAAATTAAATTAAATTATATCAGCCTAACAGCTCATACTTTGTTTAATATTTCGCAATTCCATGGAAGTAAATAAAAATTAATACCAATCGATCAGCTATAACTATATCTCTGCTCATGCAGCTCTTATGAATTCAATTATTAGCTGACCCCCAGTGACGCGCACTATAAATTTCACACATTTCGTTGACTTCATTTAGTTGTTAAAATGGCATCGCAATAGTTGGGCTCAGCTTGGCGCTGCTGGCTCCCGCGAGCGGCGATCAAAATGCGACGGGCTTTAATTGTCCGTCTAACTACACGAAAGTGGGCAACAAGTGTCTGCAGACTGTGAACTGGTTCCAGGCGGTACGCTCGATGGGCGCCAATGTCATAAGCCTGCATAATTCAGATGATTTGGAGCAGCTCAACGCTTGGCTCAACATTGTCGCGCCACTTACGTTGAGCTTTGGACCTCGGGCAACAGCCCAGGCCAAGAGGGGTATTACTTCTGGCAGTCGACGGGAAAGCAGGTGCAGTATTTAGCCTGGACCAAGGGTAAACCCATTCTATCCAATGGAAATTGCATGATGCTCTTTTCCAACTATACCTATGTCAACAGCATTTCGAATCATATCTCTTTGGCTCCCCACCCATCTGTGACGTGACGGCACACAGCGAGCAAAAAAGCATCTGTTTGCTGCCCGGAACTTTTGAACTGGATTATGTGTCGTATAATGATAATTAAAATATAATGGAATGTTTAGGCTTATTCAACTATATTATTCCACATCAAAAAATCACAAATTGAAAATTAACTAATCTCAAACATTTTAGAGAACTTCACCAATAGTTCACACTCGATTTGAGTCAACCACTTCAGAGTGGAAGTTTTTATCACAACAATATTCAACATTTGCTCAAGTTCTGCACTTCACATTTATCCCCTTCTCGCCTCACTGCATAACATAATTCCCAGCACTTGTTCCACGCATATTTTGCTCAATTGCCATTCATAAGTGTATGCGGCTCTGGCCGTAGCCGAAAAGAAGAGAAAAGAAAAGCAAATAAACAAAGGCAAACAAATGTGCATCAAGTAACGTCCATATGTCCTCATTGATGGGGCGCTGAGGCGGAGTAGGATTGATGGCACCGTGAAAACTCGTGAATGTCTTCCGCATGGCATATAAATCCGAGGCAGAACAAGAGAGCGGCAACAAATATGAAGAGCAAACAACAAACACTAATGCAAACAAGAGGAATCAATATGCCAGACAGAGCGAGAACGGGAGCGAGAGTGAGAGCGAGAGCGTGAGCGAGACAGAGCTAAATCATATTTCAGAAGATAAGGGGTTGACGGGCGTTGGAGGGCTGTAGTGGGTCTCGCCACCAATCATTAATCATAAAGCATCATCATCAGCATGTTGGCGTTGGCTTCAAGTAGTTCCCCTTCGAGCCGCCCAGCCAGCCAGGCCAGCCTGAAGCTATCTGAAGTGCGTTGTGGTATGTGGCATGGGTGGGCATGCGTTGGCGTGGGTTGGCATGGGCTCTGTGCCGCCTGCCAAATGCAGACCAGTCAGTCGCACAGCAACCCGAAAATCCCCACCCCGAATCCGCAAACCAGACAGAGTGTATCAGCCACGTCAATATGTCCACACACACTTCCTTTGTGCTGAATGTGAGTGTTGCTCAGATCATAAATCCTTCAAAACACGCATTGCTGTCGTTTACATATTGAAAAGTTATTAACTTGTTTACGCACACACGGCTCCCGCTCCTGCAAAGCTTTTCTTCACATCACTCCTAATACTATATACACAAACTAGTTTTCTGGTTTTTCTATTGGCTGCTCGTTTCATTTTCATTTGGCGTCTGCAAAAATGCAACATCATATTTATTCATGAATATGAAGCAGCACAGAGCACAGAGCTGAGGCAGCAATCAGCTTAACTTACAAGCTTCATAAACAGCGAGCGGAAGCCATGCCCACGTTAAAGGCTGCGGCGATATGCGCCCTCCCCTCAGCTTGCCTCGTCAAGTGGAAACGAAGGCGCTCTGCGGTGGGTGCATTTGATTGCGTTTGTGTCTTGGTTATAAATTTTAATTTTTTCTTCTTCTCAGTTTCAGCTCGTCGTGAATTTGCCGTTATTTTTAGTAGAATATATATAAAGATATAAATATATATATGCATATAAATATATATGTATATATATGTAGAACTCTTTTTCAGTGTCTGCAGCTGCCGCATAAGCGTGGGGGGTTTGCGCGTTTAATTTGCAATGAGTTGAAATTGAAGATGATTGCAGTGGATGTGATGTGCAAGACAAAAAATACAAAAGTGGTTAAAGATTTATTTTAATAGACAAGAAGATTGAGTCAGATTGCGAAGAAAATAAAGATATATAAAATGGAATTAGGAAATGCATACAAAACATATTTATAAAACTAAAATCAACTATTGAGTTAAGGGCACAGTAATAGAAAATATAATCATAATAAAATTAGAATTAAGTAATTAAAAATAATAATCTATTTTAAGCACTCAAAAAAATATTTTCCAATAAAATAATAATAAAAAAAACAATTTCTAATAAAATTTAATTTTTTTAAATTCAATTTTAATGAACTTAAGAAGTCCTTAATTAAAAGATTAAATTAATTCAATTATTCTATGAGAAATGAGATTTTGATTGCCAAAAATTAAATAAATAACTGTCGATAAATACTTTATTTAATTTTTATATTTTTTCATATTTATTAATCATAAGCATTTACTGCAATCAATGAATAACGAGTCAGCATATATTTTCACAGTCCAATCTCTTAAAACTGCCCAAGTTATAAAAGCAAATAAACAATTTGAAGTTCTCAAAACTATTCAAATATAATTTTTACACTAATTCACGCTTATTTCAGACAATAAAAAACTCAAGATTATTATCCAGAATGAGTTTTTAATATTTCTGCAAGTGGTCGGAGGCAACAAAGCAGCGCAGAGTAAAGAAAAACCAAATGAGTTTTGGGTTTCATTTGAAGCCAAATAAAAACAAGTCAAATAAAATTTTATTGCGAATCTTTTTGTGCTGGCTGCTGGGTGGAGGTTGAGGTGGAGGAGGAATTTTCGACCAGCCCTAAGACCAAACATATACCGAAATGTAATCGCCGGCTATAAAAACAAAAGCAGCAAACAGAAAACTAATAATCGTGCGCGCCGATAAACACAGAAATTTAAGCGGGCCATCGCAAGGTCCAACATACTTCTACTTGAAAGGGCGACTGGGCAGATGACGGCAACGGAGAGAGGGATAGAGAGAGGGAGAGTGGCTGTGCAAGCCAGAAAAATGCTTCATATCGCGTGGAAGAGGCGAACGAACTTAACGATAAAGTTAAACCGCGATAACCAGTATGACAAAGGATAATGTATAACATGCGCAAGGACATTGCCGATTAGCCATAACCGCCAGTTGAGGCATATGAAGTAAGCAGCTATGGCGTGGGGGTTAGGGTTCTTGGAAATGCTTACGATAGCGTGTAAAATTAAATTTTATTGTAATGCTCCTCAGAGCTAACGGACAAATGTGTTTTTCCAATTGGGGACTTTCTTTTGCTTCTTCACAAATATTGCGCACATTGTTTGTATTTAGCTCTGCTCCCAAGCCGAAGTAGTCGATAGATGGGCGCTGCCCCAAGAGGGTGCTGCATGGCCAGGGACAGGGGTTGACACATTCAACTTTTCGATGGCTTGAATTTTCACAACAGTTGGCTGAGCAAATTAGTTTAGTGCCATGCAACCACAGAGCTCTCTGCGGACCAATTGAAAGCAAAGAATAAAAGCACTTGAGAATTGGTTTATTCCAGGTTGACAATAGAGACAGAGAGCTAAATATATATTTGAAATAAATGAAAATATGAGAACTGTGGAAGGATTCCGCGAAATCTTATAATGATGAATTAATTATTATTTTTTTTTTTTGTATTTCAATTGAGTTATACTTATGCTAATAGAATTTCATGTTCATTGGGAAATCAATTTAAGTTTTATATCATATGATTTATCATATGCTTTAGCTTATCTAAATTCCTGTAAACTTTTCAATTCTCATATTTACCAAGCTAAGAATATAAAACATTATATAATACGAATACACAATTAATAATAAAATATAATTTAATTATATAAAATAGCCATCGACATCTAACATAGAAACTAAGTATATAGTTCTTATATAAGTTGTATAACTGAACTCCACAAATGAGTTTCCGACAAATCGATTTGGCCATCGAAATTGGCTTTTATACATTTTTCTAATCCGAAACTTTTCCTAATTGCACTTTGTTAGCCAAACATCAGAAGCATGATGCAGGCCACTCAACATTAATTAGCCTCAATTCGAACTTTAACTCATTAATGAGGCAGCCAAACAAACTCCTGTCGAGGACATACCTGAACCTGAACCTGAACCCTCCTCAGCACCCAGAGCTCAACACATGTCGATGGCTGTGGCCAGGCGCAGCTGTGTCTTATACAGTGCCACTTTTTGCTGCCCAGTCTCGGCTGACGTACGTGTCAAATTAGCGACGTTTTAACAAGCTCAGCGCGTCCGTAAGTCGTCGGGCTGTCCTTGTGCGGCTGCTGCATGATAGCGGGGACGCGCGTCCTTCGACCGGCTCTGCGCTCTGCCCGGCAAATCAATCACATGAAAGTGGCCAGCGCAAAAGTTTGAGAAACTACGTCAAATTGCCTACTTTTGTAATCGTCGACGTCGGTCGCGCTGTTGACTTTAGCCGTTCGTCCTCAGCATGTCCTGGTCCTGCTTCTGGCGTGTCCTGTAGTTTTTGGGCGGTGCCGCCGTGTAGCACGCTGATTGCTTTTTCATTGCATTTTGTCAGCCGTTCTTCTCGCCCTGACCGTCCCGTCCGCTGTTCCCTTGTCGTTGTCGACAGCAAAGTTTTCTTTTGCTACCTGCCCGGCGTTTTCCAGTTCAATGGCTACTCGACGCGCGCGGACGGGCGACGGACGGGAGGATTGGTAGAAAACATATCGTCAGCAATTAAGCGAGCATTCAAACGTCTGTCTCTGAGCTGCTCGGTTTTTCTTTTCGATTTGTTGCCAGCGGATGCTTAAAATCAAAATGCGATTTATCAGTTTTTCTTATTTTTCAACCGCGTTCGCTTCCACTCCTCGCACCATACTGGGGGGGGGCCATACTTTCGGTATGGGGACTTAAAATTTTGCAATTTCCTCAGTTTTTCTTTCAAGCGCCATTTATCAAAGCTGTGCAGCTGTTTGCTAGTTTATGACAGCTAATCCTTGAATACTATATCTTAAAGATATTGCCCTCAGCTGTATCTACCTACACACAAGCACTGTGCATCTGGATGGGCTTTTGTTCTATATATGCTGACTGCTGCTAGTTCGATTTGCCATTTGGCAGTTTCGTAAACGTTTTACAAATTGATTTATGTGCTTAACATGTTGCCATGTTTGTAACCCCGAGCAAACCCCGCCGAGCGTCTCTCACAATTAGATTTCGCTCCAAAATCAACGGGAAAACTTTTCGGCAAGCCTCACCAAAAAAGAGACAGCCAGACACAGTTAGAGAGGGAGCGAGTGTGAGGAAAAGAGGTTATGAACAGGGGATGCAGAGAGAGAGCGAGAGTGTGAGAGACAGAGACAGAGAATGGGGTCTTGCTGGACGGCTTGGCACATCAATCATCGATAAATGTCGATATGTCGGGCCAAAAGGCATGGTGCGTGTTTTTGTCTTCACTTCTTGGCCTTTTCGGGCGCTTTTATTTTTATTAATAAAGCATTTGTTTTCCCATAATGAGCAGCGACAGCCGCCTGTCAGGATGCTTTTCGGCATTTTCTTGCCACGCCGCCTGTTTTCTTGCTGGCGCATAAAAATTTCAGCGTAGACGAAAATCATTCCCCAGGGTCAGCTTTAGCTATGGGCGTTACAGTGCCTGCGGCGGCATTCGCATAAAAAAGTGGCAACACTTTGTCAAGTTGTTATTACCAATCATATATATATATATATACGTATATACATTTTATTTTTTCCTTTTTGTTTTGCTTTTGTTTATGTACTTTGCCTTTGTCATGCGGCTTCTGGCACTCATTTTGTGTTTGTCATGATTGATGAGCAAGAATTTAACGAATTGTGGGCCCTACGCCTTCGGGAGAAACGTATCGATTGGGGCATTGGGCGTTAACAGGGCGGCGTAAGTGATCTCTTAGATAGTTAATAAAAAGACTTTGGCTACTTTTAAATTTTCCAGTTTAAGATACATTTTAGTGTATTATATAAGGCTTAGATTTTCGCTCAGCAAAGAAATTCGTTATATAGTTGGTTTGGTAAGTCGTTATATTGTTAATACTTATATAAGCAGCTCAGTTAAATTACTCTTGGACATATTAATTTTTTTTAAGTAGAATTAAGACAGATTTTGTATGATATATAATGTTTTAAGCGAAGTCTGATAAATTTTTCGCAACTTAATTTTTGTTCTATAATCCATATTCCATATTAAGTGAAATGGATAACTTTAAAAAATTTAAAGAAATTTATTTTATATTTTTTGTTTTTTTATATATTATTCTAAAATGCTGTTTATATTTTTAAAAACTTTTGCTGAAATTCTAGAAATATCTAAAGGACTAGAAATATGCCCTTACTTCTAAAAATCTTATGCCCATTTAGGTAATCAAATTTGATTTTCGTTTAGCTCCATCCTACAAAAAAATAGACCAAAAAGTGTTTCTTTTTTTTTTTTTTTGGCAGCGTCATTTGCCAGCAAAGTGGCTTCTGTCAGCGACATAAATTCAATAAAAATAATAATAAAAATATTTACAGGCATTAACACGCGTTCAGCGCGTAAAATGTGCCTCCAACTGACAACTCGCAGCTCAAACACAAATCTTGAGCCGCAAAATGGCAAAATATTGACAGCAAAATGGCGCACAAGCATAAATAGGTGTGTGTGTGTGTGTGTGTGCTCATGATGCACAGACAGAGGGTTGACAGTGTCACACACCCGCTCAATGCCAATGCCAGTGCCAATGAAATTTGCCACATTTTGCATATGGAACATGGTGGGTAGCGAAATGCTCCAGGAGGGGCAAGGGCGGCATCATCAGAGAAGGCAGGCGGTGGAACAGGAATGAGATGAAACATTTTGAAGATGGGACGCAGCAGCTGCGAGTGTCGTTAAAGCCACGCAGCAATTTTTGGCAATTTTTCTCATTTTTTTTGGAGGGCGTGCAATATTTATTTTTTTTTTGCTCTTGTATTGTATGAGAACTAATGGCGAAAATATTATCACGCGCCATTTTGGAGGCAATTTCACGCATACGAGCGCTAATTTATTTGGAGTACTTGTAATCGTGGTGGTACTTACAGCGCACGCTGAGGTAATAGCCAATCGAGGAGTATTGAAAGTTCAGATGCCGTGATGTGCACTTATACCAGCCGGAATGCTCCCGTCTAATGGAGGTAAAGTTGAGGAAACCATCGCCAGTTTGCGGTACCTGCAAGGAGAATGAAATAGAAACAGAGAGCGTGAGTGAGTGAGTGAAAAATTGAGACAGATTTCGGCTTGGAGGTGGGTGGGCAACGAGTTTCGTTCGGTCTTATGCGTAAACAATTTTTGGTAATTAAGGCAACGCAAATAGTTGGTCCAAGAACTTTTTACGCGACAACTGCACGAAAATCCATTTAAAACTTGCTCCTTGCTCAAAAATCACAAAAGTGCTTGCAAAATCCAGATCCCAGCCAGAGCCAGAGCCAGAGCCAAAGACAGAGCAGAGCCTACGTATGCATAAGTTTTATAAGACTTACCGGCGTGTCACCGTCGTCCTTCTGCCAGCGCGGCGTGCTTGGAGGATTTGAGTCGACATCGCACTTGAGGCTAACTTCGATGCCCTCGCGCAGCGGATAACCAAAGCCAGGTGTGCGCGAGATGGCGAAGGAGGGCGTATCTGCAAAGAGGAAGGGCGGACAGGCAAAAGCAGTTGAGACAAGGGTTATAAGAATGGATATAACACACAGATACGATGAGATTTTCGGTTAGTTATTTTCCTGTCTGCCATCGCCTGGCGACTGCCAAGCAGCCAGCAACTGCCAACTGGCGACTGGCGACTGTGGCCACATCTACAAAATAGTTTTTTAATTAAAAAATTACGACACAAAAATAAACGCCAGCAGAAAGAAACTTTTATAATTAAACTAAATGCAAATGTGTGTTGGCTCCTCTCTTCTCTTCTATTTTTTCCCCTACTCCCGCTGCAACCACAAAACTAACACACTTTGTTTGACTCTAGCAAAAACATCTTGGCAAATTGCATGCCAACCAAAATAAATAAGTGACAATAATAATGGCAAGTATAATGTTGGAACAAAATTGAGCATAATATTGACTTAAAACTTCATTTGCTATTTATAAAGCTATGCTTTAGTTGTGTGCACTAAGCGTATGCATGTGAGTAACATTTTTAGAATAAGAGTTTAGCAGAAAATACAAAATAACAAAAGAGTAATTAAAATGTATAATATTTGAATGTGACCTATAATAGTATCTCTCAGCCGTATAATTCTTTTTAATGAAAACATATATTATATAATTAAAGTAAATGTATACATGAATAATTAAGATATTTAATAAGCAGACTAAAGAAAAACTTTTTTTTTTTAAATAAAACCAATATAATTATAATTATAAAATAAAATGTATAAAAGAATAATTCATTGTGAGCTCTAATAACATCATTTGCAACAGAACAATTTTTTTTTCAATGAGAATTTATATGTTATAAAATTGTTATAAAATGAATTGTGAGCTACAATAGTATCTTTCTCAGCTGAACACTTATTTTTAGATTAAAATATAAAATAAAATTTATGTTTAATAGTTAACCAAAAACAATATATATTATATCTTTGTGCATCAGCTTAAGCTGATTTTTTAATTATTTTTAAGTTGATTGTATATTTAATAAAAAATTAAAAATAAATAAATAAATACCTCATATTTTATATGACATTTTAGGACAATTTTTTAATCTTAATACTGTGCTTATGCAGTTCAATAATATGAAATGAATGTAAGAAAAAAATGTATATGTTAAGTCAATCGTTCGCATTCATTTGAGTATTAAGAGTCACTTCAATTTCTTATGCCAGACGGAATTATTTAACATGTTAGACGAACTCGATATGCCATTAAATGTAACTCCATTTGGGTGCCAATCAAAAATCTATTGAATGCATGTCAAAAAGCTATCGACAAAATGCACATCTCAATGTAAATGTGAATGCAAATGTAAATAATATGAATGTTTGGCAATGTGACACGCCCACAGAGATGCATACATTTATTTATATGCATATATATAAATATATTTGTATCTTGTTGCATTCAATGCATATTCATAGGCATAAATCAAATGTTTTTTAATTAGTGTTAGACATACGGGGCAGTTGCCAAAATAAAAAATAAAGCGAAAGAGAAAAAACATGTTACAAAATCTGAATACAACGATTTCAATCTTTTCAATTTTTCGCTGCCTCTCTCTTTGGCGCTGTCTATCTCCCTTTGTCTGCTGTGGGCTTTTGTAACTAATACAATTTGATTATGCAGGGCAAATGAAATTTGTTTGTCGGTTGTTTGCCAAACTATTCAATAGACATTCATCTGAGTTGGAGTGCGTCTGTGTGGGCGTAACATGCATACGGACAACGGACAGACATCATACATATATACATATGTATATGTGTGTGAAAGGACGTCTGCCTGTGGACACTCAACGACGCCCGCTTGCCCTTTTTGCGGCTAACCGAGCAGACGAGAGGGCTAGCGAGGATGACAGGTCCTTGTCTGGTTGGCCCCGGCCCTGGCCCTGTCGTCCTGGGCTTTCGTCTATCAATTTGTTTGGGCAAAAATCTAAGCCACAAACTCAAAAAGAAGCGCAAAAATTGTTGTGCTCGGTCTAACTATGCATAACAGGCAATTCCAGCAAACTGCCTCTGCAGCATTTCCCCAAAAATTATACGAGAATATATAGAATGGAAATTTGAGCAGTTTCTTGAGTCTGAGCTTCAATTCACAGAGAGAGATATGGCTCATTTGAGCTTGGCGATTTGGGCGGCTGGAATACCTTCCTTAAATTGCTTCAATGTTGAATTTAATTTTGAAAATTGTTTTTAAATTGCGAAAGCATTTAAGGCTCGTCTCGTTGACTGTGCGATTGATGTCCTTGATTTGCCTGTCAACTGTCTGCATAAAAATGTAAAAATTAAATGCAGCAACAACAACAAGAACGGGCACACAATACAATCCTCAACTGTCTGAGCAAGTGCTTTCATGTGTGTGCATTTTAATTTATACAACCGTAACAAACAATAACATTGGGTATGATGTGGGACGGGGCGTGAGCTGGCTGGCGGAGCGGGGCTTGGGGAAAAAAGGAGGAGCTGTTCTCAGTTGTTCTTTGTTGGAAAACGTTGCGGTTGGGCCGCGTCTGTTGTTGCTGTTGTAGGCCTTTTGCTGTTGTTATTGCGGTTTTTGCAATTTTCATGCCTGGCCAAAGCTCACACACGCACACCTACACACATATCCATCGACTGTAGTCAGATTCAACATGCCCACACTGAAACTTAGTGATGCAAATCCCGCACGGCTTTTCTATATTTTCCAATCATGCCCCGTCCCTGTCGGCGTCTACCTTGGCATTTGTCATGGCATTATGTGGCTTGACGGGCATTAATAAAGCAAATAACTGTGGCACTTTGTTCTGTGCTGATCCCGTGCCGTATTGGCTACCAATTTGAGCACGTGTCTGCGGCTCTGTTACTGCCAATTAGTGCGACTCCTTCTAATTGCTGCTGTTGTGGACACACTCATTGATTGTGATTTGCAGCCGGTGTTGCTGGCGGCGCAAAGTCACGTGGATGCCAACAGATGTCTGCTCTCCCTTCGGCTGCTTAAGCAAGCTGCTGCTGCTGCTGCTTTGATCACTCAAAAAGATTATTTGTGTGCTGAATTGTGTTTGTCTTTGCCCTGGACAAACAAAATTGTTATGCAAAACTATGCCAAGTCACAGTGTGTCTGGCTGGTAGACAGCAGACTGGTTACAATCCTTCGAAATGGAAACCTTGAAAGCGAAGCTATTTTTCTGGCCTTTTATATAATTAAATTGTCAGCTGTATTTAATTATTTTTTGACTTATTGTAATTAATTATTTTTATATATATATTTATATACTTGAAAGCGAAGCTACTTTTTAGGCTTTTAATATAATTAAATTGTCTTCCTTATTCAGTTGTTCTTATTACATATTATTATTACTTATTATTATTACTTTTTATTATTACTTTTTATTACTTATTGTAATTTATATTTTTTTTTTATTTATATTTTAAAAGTTTTTAAATGCCTTTTTAATATTTAATTCTTAATACATTTAAATTGTCTGCTTTATTCAGTTAGTTTTGTTTTTTAGACTGATTGTAAATAATTATTTTATTATACACTTATGTTTTACAGGCTTATAAATGCTAATCATCTTGTTGAAAAAGAATGCCTTACGACTTTGCCACCAAAGTTTGCCTTTGCTGGCCGAATGGCAGTTAATTAAAAACTTTGTCAAAGCTGTGACTTTTGATTTCTCTGTCGCAGTGCTTGTTTCTTTTGCTGCTCGTGTTGACATATCCCTCTCTTATAAAGCCTTGCTCCATTTCCATTATATTATTTTCTCTCTTTTTTTTTGTTTTTTTTTTTTTGTTTTTTAGCTGCTGCTTCTGCACTTTCCATTAAATAATTTCACCTTTGCTTTCTTTTATTGCTGCAGCTGCAGCTGCATAATAATTTCTTTGCCTTTGTTTTCCTTTGCCCATCGCCGACCAGTGACTCCGCATTGCCGCCCGCCCATGCAGCTGCCCCTCCGCCAGAGCCACCAGAGCCACTATATTATCCTTTGGCCCAGCCAGTTGCGTACCTCGTGGCATGTGTTAACTTTAGCAATTTAACTTTTTAATCAACATTTGCTTTTTGGTTTTCACTTTTACTTGTCGCACTGGCACTCGCTGCACCCGACCCCAACTACCCCACATGCCCCACTCTCACTATCGCTGGCTGTGTTAATTAAACAAGGTGCGATATTCCTCTTGTTGGGCTTTTATTAAAAACTTTTTCAACATTTAAATATGATGCCAAATGAGTGCATGACTTACTGACTGACTGACGGGCATGGATAACTACGCACGCACGCACACACACACACATCGAGTGATATGTGCAATTAGCTCTTTTCACATTCAGCAGTTAGATAAATAAAGTTTTTTAAAATGCATTTTTACATCTTTTTTGTTGAATAAATTTTGAATATATTTTTAAATAGAAAAATGTATATATACATATGGAAAAAGTTACCTTTAATGTAGAATATTCAGGAAATTTAATTGAGAGAAAACAGGAAATTATTAATTAAATTATTTAATATATATATATATATATATATATATATATATATATATATATATATATATATATATATATATATATATATATATATATGTATATATATATATATGCTTTTAATTTAAATATCCAGAGTTAATTGGATGATAAAAATAAATATTTATTTTACTTTTACTTTACTTAAATATCCAAGAGTAGCTCTACTCACTCTTGAGCCATGATAATTTTATATATATAAATTATAGAGCTACTTAAAAATAGTTTTTATAACCAGAAACTCAGACTTACACTGCACATCAAGGAGTAGAGAGGCGTTCTGTCGTATCTTGAGCGTGGGATGCTCCATGACACATAAAATCCTGGCATTGTGATGCGCCCTGTAGACGGCGGGCAGACGAGCCTCGCTCTTGGCGCCGCTGTTGATTTTGTAGCCGTTCTTATCCTGCGCGGCGGTTGGGAGATAAAGAAAATTCGTTGGGCGGTTGATAAAAATTCCATTACAATTTAAGGCTTAGGCCACGACAAATTGGGCGAAATGACAAGGCAGTCAGGCCGGCCAATTAGTCTGGGCCTGTTATCAGGGCGACATCATTAATTTAAATTAAAGCGTCAGCCCAAGAGCAAGGGCAGTGACGGTGGCAATGGCAATGGCAATGGCAGTGGCCATGCCTACGCCCACTCGAGCAGTAGCAGAATTTTACCTCGCCGCGCCCCTTGACATGCAAATTTGTTGGCACAGTTTTCAATCAATCATCCGGTGCGCCTGTAGTTGGGGGCACGAAGCAGACCAAACACGCAAATTTGTGGCATTTAGGGTCTACGACAAACAAACACACACAGACACACACCCACCTACACATACATACAACAAACACTAGTGTCGACATCTTCGATGTGTTTGACAGGTGGCTGCGGGTGGTGGGTGGCTGGGGCGCTTTGCAAGGTTCGATGGTTTATGCAGCGCTTGACCAAATGTCTGCTTTTCATTATGCTCGAGTGCAAGACAAACAAATTTGGCGCAACCGCAGCCAAGTGTCCGTCCGGCGATCCGTTGTTTAAGCCGTAGCCAGAAAAGCCACCGTTAGCCACACTTCATGTGTTTACTGTCTCTCTCCCTCCCCCTCTCTCTCTCTCTCTCTCTCTCACTCTATGTTTATATATCTCCCAGTGCTTATGTCCGCCTAGCTTGCGGTTGCGCCTGGTTTGCATTAAGACGACAATCCAATATGTCAAAGTGTCAGCCAAACGCATCGCCACTCCATTTCTCTAATGGACTGGCGACTTAGCCTTAGCTGGTACTAACCTTCTCGCTCTTGATCTCCTCCAGCTCCAGCACCTCGGCGGACACCTTCTGGGCATGCCGATCCACGCCCGGACTGAGCAGCACCTCCCACGTGAGCGTGGGTCGTGGATTGCCGCCCTCACTGACGCAGGCCAGGTTCAGCTCCGAGTTCTCTTTCACTGGCACAAAGATATTGCCAGCATCCAGACGACGCGAGTCTATCAGCAAATATGGAGGCTTGGGCCGATCTGCAAGAAATAATTAAATAGATTTTTATAATACAAAGATCCAAACTGATTCAGAGTCTCGTAATTCGGTTGAACTTAAAAATATTCTGAATAAGTATTCGAAAGTCCAATTAAAGTCGAGGACTTTTCGCTTTACGTGATAAAACTAGAGCAAATTTGACTAAGCTGGCACGCACCTAACGCGAACGCTTTGCAGCTTTTGTCATTTGCAGCTAGCTTACCGCGTACACAACTGTACCTGCGAATCGGCTAATAGGGAAAGTTTTTCTTTTCTCGACTTGGCTCATTGCCCGACTGCTGGGCCAATTTCGCAAATGTAACGACCTTTTTAATATTTGTCTAAACTTTTATATTCGCCAGATCTTCGCGCTGGCATGCTAACGGCTGTTGGCCCCGGCTTGGTACTCACCCAGAACGACTAGCTTGACGGGCCGGGCATTTTCTATGTACCGTCGCGTATTCTCCGCCTCGCACTGCCATTTGCCGTCATCCTCGAGCATGACATTGGTGATGGTTAGCGCTCCATTAGCCTCCTTGATAAAGCGATAGTCGGTGACGCGCGTCGTGCGGTCCATGGCATGCACCACCTGCGGGCAAAGAGAAAGAGAGATAGAGAGAGTGAGTAAGTGAGTGAGTGAGTGAGTGGACTTTAAGGCATTAAATGTAATGTCTACTGAGCTGCAGCCACTGTGGAAAATATGCAAATGTCTTTGGCCAACTTTTAATGCAACACCCACAAATTTGATGATAAATTCAATGATCCCATCGCACCCTCGTTGCCAGCCACAAGTCAGCTGCCATGTGTGTGTAACAATTGTTTTTTTTTTTCACTCGTAATATTTTAATACGAGCAGCTTTTATTTACACTTTTATTACACTTCACTTCAAACAAACGAAAATAATGATAATTTAAATGCGTTCGTGTGTGTGTGGCACCCAGCCCCAGTACCAACAAATCCACTGAGTACAGTTACAATAATGTGGCAACAATGAACTGTTACTGGCTTACAAAAATGTGGAAAAACAAGAATGGACATTAAATTGCGGCCAATAGTTGTACGGCCCATCTGTCCTTCTGCTGTCTCTCGGACGGGGCTTAATGTTCAGTGAAATTTATGTGCGCATTCAAATGCTGTATAAAAATATGAAAAATATTCGTAAATGCGCTGGTAAGTGCGGTGCGTGCTTATGGTGGGCGTGGCAGCATTCTTTTCAGTATTCATAAATTATTTTAATTGCATTTGCACACCAGAGCTTAACCTTTGGCCGTGCATTAAACTGTCGTAAATGCCGCTGACTATATCCTTAAAGTTATGATATCGATAATAATTTTATCTTACGATATTATTGCAGCTATCTGCATGAAGATTTTTTATGAAAATTATATACAAAGAAATATTTATATTGATATATAAATATAAAATGTACTTAACATATACTCCGCGTGGAGTATTTATATGTGTATACATTTTTTTTTCTCAGGTATTGGCGAACTTGCTTAATTTGTTTTATATTTATCGAATTAATATCATTCAGTTGACTCATCAGATTTTAAAATAGTTAGGCTTCCTATGATATTTATTTTAAATTTATTTAAAGCATTTATTTATATATATTCATCAATCTGTGTAAAATTCTTTTTCATTTTATGAAAACCGTAAAGCTACAAATCGATCGCGGCTTAGCAGTTCAGCTTTCACAAATAAATAGAAATCACCTATGCAATAGAAAATATTTAAAATAGACTACAGAATACTCTGTACATAAAATATATATAATATTGTCCTTTCGCTTAGTATATACAGCTGTTAAATAATATAAATATTAAGTATTTACAAAAATAAATTCTTTTAATAAATGGTTTATTAAAAAATATATTGTAATTATTAATCATCTTATAATTATTATTAATTATTTTTATTTATTAAAAATATATTTTAAAATTCTATCTAGGATTCCCTCTTTTTTGAGTAGAAAAGGCAACAGCCTTACAAAAAAAAAAAAAAAAAATTAAAATATGTACAAAAGAGAAGCTAAAATATTTTCGAAAAAGTTCTGTTGTTTTTCAGCATAATGCGCGTGAGGCTTTTGAAGCCAAAAATAAAAACTTAAAAAAATATGTGTGTAATATAAATCTGTGTAAAATGTAGTATAAACAAAATATTTGTATTCCGCGCTTCCGTTTCCGTTGCGTGCGAGCTTCAATTATTTGTTAGAATCCTTTCCACTGGCAGCTGCGGATTTTTTTTTTTATTTTTATTTTTTTTTTTTTTTTTTTTTTGTATAAATTTTTGAAAAGCAGCGCAAATATTTATGCGTGCCTGGATTTTAGCAATTTTTTCTTGCTGACTTGGCAGCGTGTTTTGTCCTATCTGTGTGCGAGTGCGTTTATGTGTGTGTATCTCGACTTCCGCTGAGCATTTGCTGCAGTCGCCGCGGCGGCCATTTCAGAAATTTATTAACCAGCGGCCGACGCTAGACGCAACGCATCGCATCGCATCGCATCGCAACTGGATTTTCAGACTGTGCAGCGACGCATTCAGTTGGAAATTTATGAGGTAACATGGCACAGAGATGCCAGTTTTGGCGACTGCACACCTGCAGCATTCTGTGTGTGTGTGTGTGTGCGAGAGATTTTGGTTGGGCAACATTGCCGCTAGACAAAAGCGTTAAATGAGCGTGGCAAATCCTTGTTTACAGCGTCGAGCGGCCAGCGGATTACACGCTCGATTGTTTTGGCCACCCGAGCCGGACCCACAGCCCAGGTCCAGGCCCAGGCCGAGAGCCGGCAGTCGGCAGCCGGCAGCCGGCAGCCAGTTTGCTGGCCATTGTTGTGGCATTAAATCTCACGCATGCGACGTACTCGCAGCGGCGATCTGTTTTCTGGTAATTATGATTTTGCGCCTTTTTGTCTGCCATTGTTGTTGTAGCTCTTTTTTTCTCTCCTTTGTTTTGCAGCTGCCTCAATTCGCATAAATTGTTGCATATTTGAAGGCGCATTTGAGTTTAACATGCGCATAACTTTGCATAATTTGTGGCATCGTTATCTGGCGACTGCCATTTTTGGCTTGGATTTGGCTTTGGCTTTGGGTTGGGTTTGGGCTTCGGTTACGTGTCTATTGCAGATGGTGACATGGCCAAAACTAAATGCCAACATTTTTTTTTTTTTTTTTGTGTTTGGTTAGTTATATGTTGGGCTGGTATTTTTGACAGTTATTATGCATTTGTTTTTGGTATTTTCTAATTGCGTTGTTTTAATTTTTGTCCATTTGCAATTTGCAATTTACATTTGCCGTGAGAGATACGAATTCGCATATTTGTTGCTCAATATTTATGGCTCTGTACAATAATGCAAATTTCTGTTTAGCTAGTTATATGATTTAATTATTTTACGCTTCCCAAATATAAATATATATATACATATTAAGCTAGACATTAGGCATTACAAGTTATGTTTTCAGCCAATAATATTTGTTGCCAGCGAAAAACATAATTTTTGCGCATGAATTGTCACAAAATTTCAATATTTACATTTCAACACTAACTTTTATATTTCTAAAATAATATGAGATATTTATATTTATAGAAAAAATTTGGTTAACAATAATAAATAATAATAATAAATTATATTGGGTAGTTTTTGGGGTACTCAAGCAATATGTATATAGTAAATATATAAAAAAAAATTTTAGTTATAATATAAATTTATAAATTTTATTAAAATGAAATAAAAATAACTGACAATTTTTGTTTAAAGTTCCTTAGGCTTATATTAATATAATACAATTTTATAGAGAACATTCAAATTAACATATATTAAGTAGCTTATGTATATATATATTTATATATTTAGGGCATTTATAAAAAATAGAAGTCTAAATATTGAATTGATTTAATTAGTTAAGCCATGCCTCAAGTTGGATGCAATGAACTTCCTCGAGCAAACAGTCAGCGGAGAGTTGAAGTGGCAAAGGAAGTCGAAAAATGACTACATATATGTAACACTCTTATTCTCTGCTCTCTATGTTCCTGTCTCTAACTCTATGTTCTCCTTTCTCTCTCTCTCTTTCTCTGTCTTGCTTGGAATTGCAAAAATCTTGTCAGCAAACATTACTCGCTGCCTGTCGCTGGCGCTGCCTTTGCCGTTGGCCCAAAGCTACTAACTTGAAATTGCTTTCGGCAAATATATTAGCCTCTTGATAATTTTCAACAATAAATTCTTTGGCACACACATACACACACACATGCTGGGGAGTTTGGCATCCACTCAAAGTAGCTAAGGCTAGCTGCATGACTGCATAGGGACCTCCAATGGATTGTGCAGCGCTCCAGAAAGTACAACAAAAGTCGCTCATGTTGCAAGCTGTCAGTGCAACACTTGTCGCATGTCATTGCCGCAGTTGCACTCGCAATGGACACGTGCGGAGCGTTGCGGGGTCTGGTCGGGCGCAAGTCTGTTTGTTGCAGAGTTTGCTGAAGACAGCGCACAAGACGAAAGTCAGCGAACAGCAGCTGAAATGCAATTGCAAATGCTGTTTGCGACATGAGCGAGCAGCGGAGTTCGCGCTGGGCTCGCGTGGGTTGATAATGATAAACTATATTTGCCATTCCACGAGCAGTCAAAGTGAAGAAACTCAAATGCTCTACATATGAGTGAAGTCTATAATCTCCAAAGTTATTAATTTAGTCAGCCAGATCTTTACTTTTGTCTTATCAAAGCATCGTAGTTGCTTAATCGAACTCTAAATTGAACAACTGCAAAGCTTCGTATTGAAGCCCCTTTAATAATTAGCCTAATTTGCTGCACTTGCTGTGAGTAGAGCATTTTAATTGTGCCGCGATTCGCTCAGGCAGTGCCTCACTTTGTTGCCGCATCATTGTTGTAATTGCAGCCGCCCCATGCCCGCCCTTATCTGAAGAGCATGTGCTCCGCTCATGTCTACGCTTGCACATGGCTGGCTTTTGTTTTAACACAACTAATACAATTGCACCGTGGGGAAATGTTGGCTCCATCGTTGCAACGTCAGCGGCGTTGATTTTATTTGCCAGCGAGCGAAGCTGGCACTGGAGTTGGAGTTAGAGTGCAGCTGGAGCCGAGTCGTTCCCGGCCAGTGTACCGACATTGTTACTAACTTAATAAACTTGTCAAAGGTACAAAGTAAGCGGCGTGTTACCAGCTTGCCACGCCCACTGCCACAGCCGCTGACGTTGCATTGTTGCTTGATTTTCATTTGGGGATTTGCCGCCTTCAGTCTGAGTGATTAATTTCTTGGCTTGATGTGATTTACTTACAACTGCAGTCGCAGTCGCAGCCACAGCCACAGCCGCATCTGCCTCTGCCTCTGCCTCCGCTTTTACCGCCTAGCATCACCAAGCACCGCCGAGCGAATCACTCTATTAATGTCATGCATTAAGTTTTGCCCTGTGTCTTCTAATTGACTAATGGAGGCTTAAGGCGGCTTTTGACAGGCAGACCCTGTGAGATTTATGTGCTCTTAGCCGCTGCTGGGACACATAAAAACCAGCAGCTCCCGCATCCAAACAAAGTCTGTTGACCTTAAACCTGAGCCATGGCAACAAACACTTGCAGCTATAAATAAGTTGCAGCCTGCCAAGCGCCACATTGTATGCAACAGCGGCCAATGACCAAAGATGCAACCATAAAAACGACGCATCACTTTTACTATGGCCGCAAAAATGTAGGGTATCACAGGCTATGCGGCGCCTGAATGAAAATAAATAATTGTTATGAAAGAGTAAATATATTTTAACTAAATATGTTTAGTCTAGACTAACGCTGAGACCGCTTAAATATATTTATTTCATTTGAAAACTTAAATATTAATAAAATATTAAGAATTTTATTTTAAATATTTGTTTATAATAATCCAAAGTGTTTTCATTAGACAGTTACAATATTAAATCAAAATTAATACAATATTAAAAAAAATATCAAAAGTGAATATAAAATAAAAGAAGTTTTAATCAGTCTGCAGCCTTTTCATTAATCGAAGAAAATTTTACAATATTGCATCAAAATTAATATTTTATTTATTTTTTATCATTCCAAAATATTTTTAATAATTGGCCAAAAAATTGTACATATACAATATTAAGTCAAATTAATACAAAATAAAATGAATTTTTTTTTACCATTTAAATTTAATTTATTTTTATTCATTTTCAAGACTTTTTAATAATCCCGTAAAATTTTAAGCAGTTATTAAATAAAATAAAAATGAAACGAATTTTATTCTTCTTTTATTTTTAATATATTTTAATCCATTCTAAAATCAGTTGCAATATTAAATCACACTCCGAATTGAAACTGATATTTTGTATTTAGCGAGCCTTTGCCTTCTCGTAGAGTATACGCAATTGTCATAGCTGTCGCTTCATATAAGCTGTTGTTGCTGCATAGCTGAAACTTGAGACCGCAAGCTTTATGTCTGGCAGTTGTCGCCTTTGAACATATTGCACAATAAAAGCTAGCAAATTGCGCGTAGACAAAAGCTTAGCCCAGCCTTGTGGTTAAAGGTCGAGGGACGTGTGCAAAAGCAATGCAACAGAAAATTTTTACGGCAAATAAAAGCAAACGCAATCGATAGATGCGCAACGTCGTCTGCAATCATTTTTTTTTTTTTTTTTTTTTGATAGCACAAACAAGTGCAGCAATCAGGGACAGCAGGCGACAAAAGGCAGCAGCGAGCAGAGCCAGAGCAAAGACGTGCCCGTCACATTTGGTGTGTGCAATACGCCAAATGGCAGCTGTTGACAGCCAATTTGGTGGATTTTCGAATTTATTTTTTTTTTTTTTTTGATTTGCCCAGTGATGGCATTTTCTTAGCTTACGCGCTGCGACGGCATACAATATTGAATTTAATTTTCGTATAGAATAAACAGCAGACAGCAGACTGACTGCTGGCAGCAACAATGTTTGCATACGCCGCCCACAAGTATGCAACGCTTTTTGCCAGAACCAACACACACACGCGCAGACACTTACACCTGGGCCAGGTGCTGGCTGAAGCGTCAGTTAACTGGCAAGCCAAGCCGCAGACCAACAGCCGAAGCACGTACATAAAATGCTGCTGCTGTTGTTGTTACTGTTGCAGTTGTTGTTGTGCTAGTTTCAACTATTATTTGCCCATCAACAACTTGGCCTGCCCTCTCGCTGCCGTTGTTGCAATTTACACTACACAAGAGCAGCAACAACAACCACAATGCAAACAAGACCGAACAACGGCAACTCTAAAATCAACAAGAAGCGTAAAGTAAGTACAGCAAGTCGAGCACCTCACCGATGTTTTGTTGCTCATATAAATAAACATATACAGTTTGCTTCAACTTCCGTGTAATGACTTACTGATGAAGTTATTGTGATAAAAAAAAAAGTATTTACACTCGATTATTAAATAAAACTTTATTTTATTTTCAGCCGCAGTCAAACAGATCATAGTTTGATTCAATATGTGCATAAAATTCAATATCGATGAAATATATTAAATGCCTTTTGCTACAATTCAGTAATAAAATTTGTAATCGTTTGCTATAATTCCTTTGAGCTCCACAGTCTGCAACTCATAGTTTTTTAATTTTTGGTGCAGCTTCATATATTTCAACGTGTGCGTGATGCATACTATCATCCACAGTTTTTGCTGGGCTGCCGCGGAAAATGCTTTCGACTGTGGCCGCTGGCAGGCAAAGCGGTTATAATTGCATTACGCCGAAAGGTAGACTAGCCTCCCGCCCCGCAGCCCCGCCTCCCCGACGCCACGTCGACTGTTTGCACTTGCAATTACAACTCAATAACTTTTGCCGGCTGGTTGTTAACTTTTGCACCATGTTTGTTAATTTTGTTGCAGCTTTTTGGCTCTTTGGCGCTGCTGCTGCTGTTGCTGCTGCCAGCAGTTTGTTTTTTGCTTTCTTTCAATTCAACTCGTTAGTTAAAGCACGGGCAGCAGCCAAAAAAAGAGTAGAACTGTAATTTGCATTTGTATAATATTTCGCTGCAGCAGCGCGTGGGTGTTGCCACAGAGCACAAAGTTGTAATTAGAAGTCGGCCACTTGGTGCAAAAAGCAGCAGGCAGCAGGCAGCAGCAGCAGTTAGTCTACGACTCGTGAGGGGCAAAGGGCAGCGGCAGGTCCTCTGACAGATGAACTCTTAAAATGCTTTTGACATCAGAAACTATCAAATAATAACGATTATCCTATTTGCATAATGCGGCATTTAAACGACAAATAAGCAGAAGCACAAAAGCCAGACACAGAATGGAAATGAGAATAGCTGAGGGACAGACAGAGATAGAGCGCGAGATAACGAGAGAGAGAGAGAGCGAGATAGGCAGCGGGAGCGGGCAACGAGGAGAACTGACACTTGAGACGTCTGACAGGAAGATAGAAGACAGCGTCCGAAGGGTAGAAGCGAGAGACCAGCGAGGACAAAGGACAAACCTACTGCAGGCGGCAATAAAAAGCAACTGAGAGCGTAGATGCTTAAATTATGCATTAAACTATAAAATACCCTATTACCAACTGAGTAAGTAATATTAAATAAATCAAATAGAAAGAAAAAAATAAATAAATAAAAATATTTATTTTAAATGTATTAATTCTTTACCCTTTTTGAGAAAATATATAAAATAAAATATATAAAATATAAAAGTATCATTTAATATATAAAATTAAATTGGAAAGATTCACTTATTTTTATATAAAAGAAAAGCAAATAAATATTTTTATAAAATATATAAAATGTTTATCTTCTCAGAGAAGATTTCCTACTTCTTGATTAATTAATAATTAATTTAATTTATTTAATTTTAATCTGTACATTTTTTTTTTAAAATTTTGTATTCTATATTTTGTATTGATATCTGCATTAGAATGAAAATTTTGCATGCTATATTATATATATATTATATTATATATTTTATTTATTTTATATTTTCACTCATGAAAATACAAATTTTACTATAAATCAACTAACGAACTTATACACCCAAATGTTACCCTGGAATGGGTAGAAATATTAAAATGCGAGAGCTGCGAGACAGCTCAAGGGACACAAAGAAAGCGCTAGTAACAGCTAACGGGCCGCACAAGAATGCAATTAAAGTCAAAAACTGCAAACAAGTTGGCAGCTCCGACAGCTGCATTTAGAGCTGGCTGACATTTGGGGGGATAGAGTAAAGTAGCAATTGTTGTCACTTACCTGGCCATTCTTGTACCACATGCTGGAGGATATGTCCAGGTCAACCTCGCACATCAGCCTAATCTCTGAATGCTGCTCTGCATAGACCACCGACATCTCCTCGTCCTCGTACGGATTGGGCAGCACGGGACGTAGTGGCAACGCCCGTGGACCCTCCAGCGGCCCATCGTCGTCCATTAGGTCGGCGTCGCGACTCTTGGCAAAGAGATCGCGCGTGGAGGTGCCACTATCAAATTCTTCGACATCATCAATGATGATGACGGGCTCCTTGGGTTTGGGTTTTAGATCCTCCGGCGCCAGATGCACAGTAGACCGCGAGCGTTTTGATTTCATCGTAGTCAAAAGACCAGCAAGCGTTCGGTTTGCATACGTCGTCACGGTGGCGCTGGTCGCCACGGTGGTGGAACTGGACATGACTGTGGGCAGCTCCAGCTCCTCCTCCTCCGTGTCGCGACGTAATCGTGGCTTAGCCTCCTTACGCAGGGCTGCCCGATGCGCCTGATGTACCCGATGACTCTTCAGCTGCGCCTTCCACTTGGCCACCTTTGCTTTGGCACAGTTCTTGGCACACTTTGAGGGCTTACTGCTGTGACCTGGCAGCTTATGGTCAACTGTCAGCTGGTGCATGCTCTGTGCATCTGCGGCCAGCTCGAGCGGCTGCTGCTCTGATATGCTGCGCCATTTGCTGGCTGCGTGCTCGGCGGGCGTCGTCAACGACAACGACTTGGCATTGATATTTTGTTGTTGTTGTGTGTAGGTGGTGCCTGCAAATAAAGAATGAATGAGTGAAGATGAATGTATTAATAATGATAGAATAATATTAATAAGGAGAAGAATATATTAATAATGAATGAATAATATTAATAATATATATATAATATATACTTGACATGACTTTTAAGGTTCACAGTTAAAAAAAAAATTGTATTTTACAAAATTTATTTTTTTACATTTTGCTAAAGCTGCTACAAAAATATAAAACAACTTTTTTTATTGGTCATTAAAAAAGACGCATGTAAACCTATTCATTTTTAGAAAGAGCATTTTTTTTTAATATTAATAAAAAAATAATTCATTTCTTATTTTTAAGTGTTTATTTAATAAAAGACGAAGCAAATTGAAGTGCGTCCAATTCAACGAACAACGAAAAATCCACATTTTTGCATTTAAAATTTCTAAATTCATCGATTAAAGAATTATCTTTTTGCAAATCAGCCAAATATAGAAAATGGAAGTTTGATATAAATCATATTTTGGGACACCAATTTATGTCTTATAATAAATAGAGCACTTTATTGATTGGTGCGTCTAACCAGTGACGTAATTAGTGAATTACTCCTGCTCTAATAAAGCCTAATGGCAGAGCTCAAAGTCTTACTTTTCACTATCAATATGCTCCATAGAGTAGCAGTGACCCAAATGTGAACGCATGAGCAATTCAATTTACACGTATCTAACAATGCTGGGACGATGGCCCACCCCCAAGGAAGTCGTCCGAAGTACCTGACCAAAAGTGATGCAAAAATGCCAATGGCAATACTTTGGGCATGGGAGTATCAATTACATTGCACTGTAACGTGTAAATATCACAAGGCACATGCGCTTACAAGGCTCATGCATTTATTTATGATATTTTACAGGGCTCCCACCCAAATGGGGTTAGGCAGTTGGGGACTGCTGGCTTCTTGCAGCAATGTGTGTGTGTTTCTGTATGCATGCAAATCCTTTGCTAATCCTTTGCCATGCAAAGCAATTTTCAAGCCTAACTTTTGTTTGGCTGCCAGCCTCCACTGCTTCGTAGTAGATCCAGTCGAATATACTGTTGGGGCTGTTGTCACTTTGGCAACTCTGGTTATTGTCTAACGTAGGCGGCTTCTACTGCTACTGCAGCTTCTGCTGTTGTTGATAAATTTACACAAGTGTATGACAAGCTTTCAAATGGTAATTAATATTCATCTGAGACGAGGGGCCATCAAAAGACAACGCGCCCAGAAACTCGTTCCCAGGCATTCGCATATATGGGGAGTCAAGTGTAGCCGGCAGCCGGCAGCTAGGCACATCGGCAGCCCGTGTGGTTAGCTGACAAAAGCAGTGGCAACTCCAGCCGGCTGCAATCCTATTCGGTTTTTGGGCTCCACGGCCCTTTTCTGGTTTGGGGGCGGTGTGTGTTGCTATTCTTTTCACAGTGGGCGTAGCTCGGCTTGGCTCTTCCTGTTGCTGTCGGTGTTTGTAGCTAAATTAAAGTTGTCATTTTTCAAGTGAACGCACAAAATTTTGCAATGCGCCTAATAAATTTGCACTCAACAACTCTGGCAGCTCTGGCAACTCTGCTCGAATATCCTGGCCAAGGCACTCATAGGCATAACTTAACAGCCCGACCAAGTCATTTGCACAGCAGGCGGCACTCGTGCATGTATGTGCGTGTCTGCGACGACTTATAGCCCCAGACACACACACACACACACACACACACACACGCATGGAACACTCACCCAATTCAGAGAGGACAGGCTGCGTTAAAATGTTTTCACAACAGCTTAAAAGTCTGCTACACTTTTTGCATAGGCAGCCAGCCAAGTGGTTGTCTGTCCGTGTCTCTGTGGGTGTATGTGTGCATGCGTGTGTGTGTGTGTGTGTTGTCTTGTTTGTTTACATGCAGTTGTAGTTGTTTGTGCTGTAACTTAAGTTGTAAATGAAGATTGCGCCGGAAATTGCACAAAACTGACAGCGTCTTCGCTGTGCTAGCGACTCAGCCGCCCAGCCCCCATCTCTGTTCTTGCCATCCTCTTGCTCCACTCGCCGAGCTCTTTATGTGCGTGTAAATTTAATGAAGCTGCCACCCATGCCAGCGTGGGCGTGGGCGTGGCTCATGCTCATGCATTTTGGGGGGCGTTGCGAAATTCTCTGGCATACACGAAATACGTTGCATACGTTGCGGCGCATAAATTGCGTGTGCTGTGGCCCCGCACGTGGCCTGCCCTACCCCAAGCTGCATCCGCTGCTGTTGTTTGGCAGTTCATAAAATTGTTAGTTCTGAGGCTAAACTTGTTGGCAGCGTGTTGCTCATTAGGCGGCTGAACTTGGCAGTCACAAAACTCCGCAAGGCAACTTGATTGGATAGGTAATACACACATATTAAGGCGTATTGGCAGCGAAAGGAAGTCGGGCTAAGTTGGAAAATTTACCGCTACAACTATCTTAAAAAACTTTGAATATACTCATACACCTGACTATGAGCTGAGGATATTGAAGACACATTTAACGTGAAGCAAGAATAAAAATATTAAGAATATTAAATGATATGGGCTAGAATGATATAAAATATTTTGAAATATAAATATAAATATTTTTTTCTCTGATTAAAGCTGTTAGCTCTTTTTAGTATAGCTGTCAAATCAAAGCAATTTTACTTTAATTGCAAAAATATTTGCTGCATTTCATGGAGAGAAATAACAATTATGACCAGTCAACAGTCTGTGCAGTATAAATTTATATGTATACGTAAATAGACACACTTTTTTTTTCTTTTTCCATTAGCTCTCTCTCTGTGAGCTCTATCAATATGCAAAATGGCGATTGCATTTTCATAAACTGGCAAAGGACGTACGTACAGCCGCGCGCCTGGGGGCGTGCTGGGCAATCAAGCGCTGACATAATTACATGCTCGTATGCGAATATGTCAGCCTGATTACAGGCTCGCTCGCTCGCTCGTCTCACCAGTGGACGGGCGGGGCGTTGTGTACATGTGACAAGCAAATTTCATTGATTTCGCTTCTTTTTTTTTCTTTCATTCACTGCGCCGATCGTTTTTGCCTGACAAACATGCAAACGACATGCAGTCGAGTTGCATTTTTTAATATTTGTTTCATTTTTTTTATTTAACCTCTTTTACGTTGCTCTACAATGGAGCATTGCCCGCGCTGCCTACACACTTCAACATTTTTTAATTATGTCAACAATAATTTAATGCACTCGGCTGCTGTGTGCCTGTGTGAATGCTGCCAATAATAATATTATTTTATGTAAATGCTGTGCAATCTAATAAAAAATATTACCGAGTTGCAAAACAATAAAAAAAAAAAATACCTATCAGTGCAAACATAAGTGGCACAAAAAGCAAAAGTCCAGGGTATATAAAAAATGCAAATCGGACGCATGCATATTCAATATGTATTTTTTCTCGAATATCGGATGATTGCACTTGAAAACAGATCCATACGAGACACATAAATGTATATATTTTCGCTTTGATATTCGTAAATCATCAAATAATCATGTCAGCTTTGTGATTTAAGCAAGTTTCGCTTACAAACTTTAACTTGGAAAATAAAAGCTTTAACTAAGTAGCGAATGTTTAACTACAGTACAATTTTGTACAATTTTATACTAAAACAAATAGCAAGCTAAATTATGAGAAAATTTGTCATATGATTATTTTGAAAAAATTATTTTCAAGTATATATATATATATATATATATATATATATATATATATATTTTTTTTATAAATAGAAAAAAAAGAGATAAATCAGATTTAGGTACGTAAAGCAACGCCTGGCAATAAAATGTCATATACATTTTCTTCTGCTTCACATTAGATGAGCAATTGCTCAAAGAGTAGACTTTAAAATGTGTTTCACTCTTTCTATGATAAATATTATTAATTGATATCTAAATTTGGCAATCCATATGTTTTTATTTCTTTTATTTAATGAGTAGCATAGTAATACATCAGGGTAACTGTATATAGCCAATTGTTATATAAACTAGTCACTCCACGTCATTATAAAGAACCTTAAGAATCACTATTGAATTGTTAAGCCAATCAGTGGCCAAACGATTCATTATTTAATTATAAGAATTATTTGTTCCTATTAAAGCTTAATTGTAATTGTTGTATTTTCCACTTTTGATTTCTCTCTCTCTCTCTCTCTCTATTTATTTTTCCCTTTCTTTTCCCTCTTTTCCTTCCCCCATTTTTGACGAAGTTGAACGCAAGAATAACGATCCCTTAGCAATCAGCTTAAAAGTATTTTGAAGCATTGGCAACTCTATGAGAAATGCTTACAGAAAATCACAGGCAGTCAGTAGTCAGCAGAGTAATTCATAGAGTAGTCAATATTCCGGGCAGCCCACCGACAGCCCCATCATTAAGTAGACTTCAATTGTCAACACACAATGCCTGTGCACTCTGCATGCAACGTCCTATCGTATCGTATGCAATATGCAGTATGCAACTCCTTTCATCGTCTTTTCCTCGTTCCTTTTGCACATGTGCCGAGCGTGGAGCACAGAGCGTTGATTAGGTTAATGTCCTTAAGGCATAATACCAGCTGGCTTTCCACTTTGCTCCCTTTGGAGATGCCAGTCAAAGGCAGCACTTTAAACTGCCACGCCCGCCTGCGTCTGCTGCTGCCGTTGCTGCTGCTGTTGCGGCCTCTGTCTTCACGGTGCTCGCATGTGTAATGCACTGGCTGCAGCTGCAGTGGCAATTGCACCTGGACGATGCTGGCTTCTGGCGTGCATTGTTTAAGTTTCATGACGTCGACAACTTTGGCAACCGCCACTTAATGCAAGCAAAGTCATGAGCAGCAGGCCATGAGGTTGGGGCAAGGCGTGGTCGTGCCCATGTCTGTGCTCTGTGCTCAGTGCTCTGTGCTCAGTGCCTGCACTTTGCCTCGGTATGCCGTGCGGCTTTTGTGGCAATGGCTGCGTGGCAAACCAGCAAATACTTAACAACAACAATGACAACAACAACAACAACAACAGCAACGATAACAACTGTGTAAGCGCCAGTTGTGCGCGTTTGGCTATTTTTGCCAGTGCCAGCCCCGCTCCCGCTCCAGCTCCAGCTCCAGCTCGCTTGCTCATTTGCTATTTAAACTAAAAGCCTTTTAATCGATTCTAAATGGGCTGCAAAATTATTGTGTTAATTTGCATTCGGCAGCGGCGCTCGACCCGACCCATGTAAACTCTGCAATCGTCTTGCGAATGCAACCATTTTCAGACATTGCGCATACGACGTGTGGGCGTGTGGCCTTGTGGCTATAGCCAAGTCGGCAACACGAAATGGAAAGTTGACAGCATCTGTCTCTCACCAGCACCATGTAGCACTAACTACTAAATAATTAATTAATTAATGTGCTACAAGTGCAATTTGATTGCCTCGTCGTCTCTCTATAAACACGTCAGCCAGAATACGAAAATACCTGCAGGTAATGCAGACACTTAAATTTACTTATGTCTTATGAAACAACTCAAAAGCCAAATGCAAATTGCCATAAATTTTCGAGTTTCTGGACACATCACATACTATTTGCAAGTTTAATTGAATTAAAAAATCAATTAGAACATCAAAAAACAAATCAAACTAAAGAAATATTTGAATGCTTAGGTTTGAATAATAATTATTTTATACAATAAAATACTTTTGAATAATTTAAAATAATTATATTATATATTATATATTATATTATAATTAAAATAAGTAAAATAAAAATATTTATTAATTAATTATAGTTGTTATTGGTAATGGGTAATAATTATTATTATTATATTATAGGTAATCGGGCTTTTAAATAATTTAAAAACATTATATTTATATATTATTACATTTTTATATATTTATGCTATAGCACTATTTATTTTATTTTTATATTTATAATTAAAGCGAAAATAGTGTAGCGTTTTTTTTTATGTATATTATTCAATTTTTATTTATATTTATTTTATTTTAAATTTTATTATTATTTTATTTTGCTAAAAATGATTATTAAATTTTTATATATATTTATTTAATTTTAATTATAGCATTGATGTTTCTTTTAAATTTTCTGTATTTCTAATTAATTATATTATTAAATTTTTATTTGAAAATTTTATTATTTTCAGTGCACATTGTTTATTATTTTTTAAGGAGCTTGGCTAACTGATCTCGTGGCTTCAATAAACACTACAAGGTCAACTGGATGTGCTAATGGTTTACTTTCTGTGGTGCTCTTTATGGCTCTTTTTTCTAGTTATTGTATTACGTGACAGTTTACGGAAATGTGAGTTTCCCCACTGTTAAGGAGTCTGTGTCATTCGGCCAAAAACATTTTTTATTATTATGCATGCGAGTAGAGCTTTTTGCAGGCCACCTGCTTCCCGTTTGCCTCCTGTGGCACATTAGATGTGGCCACGGTCAGTCGTTTAATGTGCACGGCAATTACTGGGCACCAGCACCATCTCTCTCTCTCTCTCTCTCTCTCTCTCTCTCTCTCTCTCTATGTCTCTCTCTCACTCTTTCGTATCCGTTTGCTGTAGCTGGCGTTGCACATGTCGCATATTGCTTCATTGCACAGAAGCACAAACAAACGGAGCGTCGACAATGTCAGCGACATTTACACAATGTCAACTATAAAGTTGCCAGGGGATGGAGCGGCATGGACTGGGGGCAGGTCGGAGTTCAGGTGCGACCGGGCTACACTTGGACATATGCGTTGCATTGCAGCTCTCTGCTTTGCAATTGTGTCAAATTAATTGTCAACTGTTGTCCCCACCCGTCGCCCTGCAGCCGTCTCGCTCTCTCATGTAATATCATGTGTGTGGGAGTGTGTGTGTGTATTTTATGCAGTGTCTGTGTCGTCTGTTTGATAAATTGCATTTAATGGTTGACGCCAATTAAGAACATTTTTGCTGCTGCTTCACAATTTTGTTGCTGCCAGTTGCCTGCTGCCAGCTTCCAGTTACCAATTTCAGTTTCTCCTTTCTCTTGCCATCAATTTTTTTTTTTTTTTTTTTTGGTTTGCATTCTTGGCAGTTGCTTTCAATTTGGTAACTGGGCAGCGTTTTTGAAAGTCGCCTAATGTAACTTGCCTAATAGAAATTGATAGCTTCACTTGGTAGCAACTATATATAAAACCCTTATCTCATCATCTCCCTTTCTCCCTCTCTCTCTCTTTCTCTCACTCTTTAGGAGTCTTTCCCGCTCTCTGAGCTGACCACGTGCTTTGCTCATATTTCTCACTTCAGCACGCGCACATTACACAAAAACATCACATTTTATGCTCAACGTTGTTTCACTCTTTCGCTCCATATAATAAGTGCCGTATCTCAAGGTAACTCTTGGCTTTCGCATTATTTATGTATCCTGTCAAAAAGGTCAAACGTTTGTTTCCATCAGTATGCAGCCAGTCAGAAATCAGTTAGCAAAGTTTATATAACTTTGAAAATTAGAAAAATATTTCGAAAATTTCTAAAAAAAATATTTTAGAACTCAGCTAATATAGCAAATGACATAGAAAAAACTTTGGATAAGGGTATTACTATACTTTTATACCCTGTTTGACTTGAAAGACAAAAAAAGTGAAACATTACTCTTTATTTTTGTGGTACGACTGGGGTCATTAGGCGTGGCAGCACTTAGCGGCTCTACGTGCTGTGCCCAGTGCCAACCACAAATTAAGTATACGCCATGTTGCGCTGACTCCTAAAAGTACGCTGCAGTTTTGCTGCCTGCACAAACAAATGCTGAGACAACAAACCGACAGATGGACAGCCAGGCCGGAAACGACAGGACGCTACAGAGCTGGACGAAAAATGCCCGCAGTGTCCCGGGCTCCGGTTCGTTTCGTTTCGTTTTGTTTGTTGTCTGTTTGTGCGGCTGCGTGTGTCTGCAACTTTTGCTCCAGCATGAATTAAGCGCCAAAAATGTGCGAGGCACGTAAATAACTCGAGACCAACGTTCGAGCAGCACGTGACCAAATTTCGATGGCAACTTTGTTGCCCGTCGCTTCCCTAAAATGCTTCTATTTTTTTTTTTTTTTTTTTGTCCCTCCACTTTTTCGAGTAGACTTTTAGACGCTTGCACTCGACTTTATCATGTTTTCATTTCGGGCGGCATTGCCTTTTTAATTTCTGCACATTTTGCTGACGCTGGGCCGGAGGCAGATGCAAAACGGGGGCGTGGCTTCGCCACTTGATATAACATTTTTTATACGATTTTTTATTTATTTGCATGCAATTTGCTTATTCTTTTGCTGGCGTTGGCTTGTTGTAGCTCGTCCGCTTCGCCGCAGCGCCGAAATTAATGCAAATAAAACGAAGCGTAGGGCAATAAAAGTTGTTGTAGCGATTTGCTGCTGATGTTACTCTTGTTGTTGCACTGTGCAGCATAATTTATTTACTTTTGAATTGACTTTCCTGCACTGCACATACCCTGCACAGGCAGGCAGCGATGGGTGTATGACTTTTACAGATTTTATTGGTGGCACCAAAATTTTACTTTAATATATATTTTATATCATTCGTTTTGTGTTTTATTCACTTGAAATTTTCAACTGGGTATCTCTGCGTCAGTAGACCCTAAAAACATTTTATTTCCGCGTCGCGGGAAAAGTGCAATTAAAATGATAATTTCACAGTATCGTGCCACGCCCCAGCACGCCCCTCGCCGCGCACATAGTGCACTGTCGTAGCAGCAGAGGGACGACTGCATTTCGCACGTACTGTGAATTATAACCGTGCCGCATAAAAGTATGCTATAATTTTGCGCTTAAATGATGCGTGCTCAGTGCCTGCGGCCAGTCCTCATGCTGTGCCCTCATCCTGCTCCATTCTATCCCCTATTTGGCCGGCCATTTGGCTAGAATAGTTTTTTTTTTTATATTTTGTGCGGTGCCGCATCGCAGCCTCTATTTGCCCAGCCAGTTATTCCCCGTAAAGTACCTTCGGCCCAGACGCCCAGCCACTCCCGCTTTAGCCCTTCAGCAAATTTTATTGCATTCCTAGCACTCGACCATTTTTTATGCGCTTTAATTAATTCGCTTGGCCAAAAAAGAAGAAAAGAAACAAGAAAAAAAAATAACATGAAAACAAAAAACAAAGCAAATCTTATTAACTTTGGCTTCGCCTTTGCGTTCCGACTTATCTGAATGCACACAAATCCAATAAGACAGGCGCTCCAATAAAAATCAATAATCAATGTCGAAAGGCCACCCCAAATAAATGAAGAAATAGCCGTAATGCTTTGCTTATTACCTTCCAATTCATTAAACGTGCCATCAAGCCGATATAGACCCAAGCTCCTGTAGCAGGCCAAACCCCAACCCCAACCCCAACCCCAACTGCTACCTCTGGGCAGCCCTTTTCACTTAGCGTTGATGGCGGCTAGCAACATTTTTTTTTTAGTATGTGCGTGTGTGTTGGAGTGTATTGGTGTGTTGATTGTCTCTACGGCTCAGTAGGTAGTTTTTCTCATTATTCTTCTTCTTTTTGTTTTTGGGGAGCGCTTTTTTTTGTTCATTTCCACCCAATATACATTGACGCACTTTGTGGTTCAGTGGCTTAAATAAACATGGATCATGCGAATGTGAATAAGGAAACGGAGCACATTTATGTTATGTGTGAGCTTAAAAAAGGAATTCCAAAAATAATCGAAACTTAACTTAATTTGAATAAATGAAAGGAAAAAAATATTAAACGAATTATTTCTTGTGTAAATAAAATTGTTATTTTTGCCTTTAGATTGCTAAATCCTAGATAGTTTCAAATATTTAAGCAAATAATTTGAACAACATTAAATAAAGTGCAAGTGCAAGTTTCTATATAAATCGAAACTTAATTAAATTTTATCAAACAATTATATTTAATTGAAATGTAACCTAATCAAAATTCATTGAAATGTTTTCAAAAAGAATTTTCAATTTTTATCTTTTATTATTTAATAAAGCAATTTTATGTTATTTAAAATAAATGCTTTTCATAAAAGAATTTGTAGTACCGTCGCTAGACACTGTAGATCTCTCATCCCATGTGGCATCTTAGGATTCTTAGGATTCTTTTAGTCTAAATTTCATCTCATTTCAATTTAATTCAATAAATCACACGAGTGGCTCGTCTTCTCAGTGAAATATCCAGACACTTGGTTACACAGACACACTCACACACACACACGCTCACACACTGTTATACAAACAATGCCGATTTTGGCGCTTTGAACCACGTCCAGTCTGGGATACTCAATCATTTTTACACTCAGTCTGGCAGGCTGACAGGCCAGTCGGGCGGCTCGCTGCCTTTCTTATCAGGCGTAAATAATCACAAACGTTGGCTAAATAATAAATACATGTATGGGATGTACTTGGTCATACGTGTTTATATATATGTGTAAAGATGCCTTATACACCCCGGTCGGCTCGCCCTTGCGGCCCAATCAACTGGCATTAATAGCCTGACGCAGTGAGGCACTTAGTCTGGGCGACTGGAGGCCGCATTTCGTGCGGCATGAAAAATGATGCAACAGTCGTCTGAGCAGCAGGCATTAAGCGCGGTCGCATTTCCAAGCAATACGAAAATAAATATTAAATAATCATTTATTTTCGCAGAAGTTCCATATATGCTTGTTTGCCTGTTCGTGTTTTCACACGCGTCGTATGCGTGCGTTTGAGGCGACAATTTCTTTTGCTTAATGCCTTGCTGCGCCGTTCGAAGAACAGAAAAATCATTTGCCTTTCAGCTGCGCTTTTTTAAGGCTTTTCGAGCATTGGCTTAATGGCTTTAAGCCATGAATAACTTTTGCCGTAACGTAAGTTGTATTAAATTAATTATTCATTTTTAACTAAGATTATTATTGTCTAAGATTGAAAGTATATATATTTTTAGAACAATTATTATTCTTTAAATTTTATTTAATAAAAGTATTTTTAATGAACAATATTTTTTCAAAATATATATCTTAACTTGAGTATATACTGGAAATGAATTGATCAGCAGAATAATGAAAAAAAAACATTTATTTTATTTTAATTGTATATTATAACAAAAAAATTTGCGGTTCCAAAGTGCAGTAACCATATTATTATTATATATTATTTTAAGATTTATGTTTAAGGCTTTAAAAGTTTTTTATTTGCCTGTAACTAGAATTATTACGCTTTTCGACAAATTCACTTTTTAAAAATGTGGCAGCTTGATTGTAATATTTATTTTGTTATTTTGATTTATTTAAATGAAAATTCTGATTCAATAAATATTTTAATTTTATTTGCTAAGCCCAATTAATTTAAAAATACTCTAATTTTTAGTACTTATACGAGCGCTTTATTTTGCAATTATTATTTTTTTTTACTCTAACTTTAAATAAAACAATTTGTAAAATTTGTCTCGCTTCACCCACTGGCAACATTCCACCACAAAAGCCACCATGAAAATGTGTGTTAAATATTATGCAAAAGTTGCAAATTGCGACTAAAAAGGCATTCGTAAAATTGCAGACGGCAAAACATTTTAATAAACTGAGCTCATGCATCAAATGGCAGGTAATACACACACACATAAACACACACACACACAGACGGTAGTCATGGCAACACCTAGAGGCACATGCATGCCAACACATACACACGCACACATTCACACACTTGCGCACGTAATTGGCGGCAAAACAATTAGTAAAATTTCACAGTTCAGAGTAAACGGTGTCTGTGCGTGTATGTATGTGTATATTTGTGTGTCTGTGTCTGAGTACCTAAAATATTTGTACACAAAACTGCGCAGGAAATAAACAAAAAAAAAACAAAAAAAAACAAAAATGTCTGACGAGCTCGTCTAAGTTACAACTTGAACAGCAGCTGGAGAGCAGCAGTGGAGTGGGCGGAGAGCCGGCAACAGTTGTCTGCTGAACGCAGTGCGACAGTGGCAATCTCTCAAGTGGCAAAAGCCAAAGCATTGCAACTGTTGACACACTTTGGCAATTGCAGCCAATTGCTGTTTGGGGGCGTGGCAGTAAGAACATTTTACTCATTGCTGCTGGACCCGTAATAAATTACCGTAATTTCAAAAACACTTAGTGCATGTGGCTGAGCGATGGCTCCAACATGTGTGAGCGTGTTCGCCTGTGACTGTGTGTGTGTGTGTGTGTGGTGTGTGCGGAGCATTAGCATACGTGTGCACGTTTTTTAAGCAGCTGCAAAACATAGGCAAGCGGCGTGTGGCACAAGCAATGGAATGTCGCAATTTCCGTTTGAAGTGCAGCAAGTGGCAAGTTGCAAATGTCATACACATACATACACTCATATACACATACACCTGGTTCGTTGATTGGTTGCATAAGCTGCAAAGATGTAGACCCACAGAATCGCAGCGAGCTGCCTTAATGGAAAAGCTATGCTGCATGTCACCAGCTGCCAGCTGCCAGCTGCCACTTGTCAGCCAGCTATAAAGTAGAAGAAGAAAGCGATTCGTTGCTATAAATGTCGCATGTGGCCTACTTATGGGTGATACACCAGCGCGCATATTAAATTAGTCTACATCAATAAATACAATTTAGCTAAAAGAAAAGCAAAAAATCAATTGAAGATTTTGAAATCGATTGCAAAAGCGCTGATACGATTTTCAGCAATATAATTAAATATACGTATATATATATATATATATATATATACCCACTTTTAATGCTCCTTATAAATTTCAATTATTATAAAATCTTACTTGAAACATCGGCAGCCATAATCATATTTTGCTTTAGGCATTTGCCGCAGGCTCACGAGGAAACAGAGTGCATTGACTCCTTAATAGCCCAATTAAGTAAATTTATAAGCAAGCAGACATTGAGATAATTTTAAAGAAGTCTTATATATATGCCCAGCAGAGAGAACGACCTCCATTTGGAGCAGCGAACTTTAAGGACTTTTCTCGAGCTCAATTCAGTTGCTGCTTGCTGGGCCGTTTCGAGTGGACAGCAAATCAGAGTGTGACATCGAAACGTCTTCAATTTGAAATGACGAGGACAATGGGCAGCGACTGAAACATAGTTGAAACTGGCACCAGCAGCAGCTGGTCCGCGAGGCAACGGAATAGCAGACGGATATGAACTGCAAGTGCGCTGACTGTCAATGGGAATGTCAACGGGAATGACGATGATGATGAGGGCGCAGAGTACATCATCGTCATGCCGACGTTTGTTGTTGATGAGCTTGTTTTCGAGTGTCCACACACACACACGCACGCACACAGCAACACACGTGGCAGCAACAAAGAAACGTAACGCCACTGTAGGTGAACTGCCCACTTGACGCTTTTACTAACCCTTGCAACTTGTTCAAACAAGTTGGCAACTTCATTCGTTTTCTTGAAATGCTCGACATGTTAGGGCCGTGGCAGTAAGTCGCATCATGTTTGTACTTTTTGATGCCCCTCTGTTGTGTGTATGTGCAACAGTTGCAAGCACTTGAAGCAAAAGAGCCACCCGCAACCAGCAGTCATACGCCACAGTAACGGGCTCAACCTTCATTCAATTCAATTTGTTGTCAACAATATTGGCTGCCGGCAGCTTGAGGCATGCCTTTTGGCCACCGCTGCACACATAACTGAAATGATGCGGAAAATTGTATTTAACTTTTTTTTCTCGACGAACTCAAAGCTTATTCGTCTGATTTCAAATGTATAACTTTTCACACACTCACGCACGAGTTATAAAAGTGCTTTTGTCTTGAAGTATTTAATAACGAGTCGCTGTTTATAGTTTTGCACACGAAATCATTTTCCTTAAATAGTCCAGGAATAAACCCAAAACTTTCGTGGCTCCGAACATGAAAATGAAAACAATTTGCCAACCACAAGTAATAAAGATGCTCCCTTCAAGGGGCAACAAAAGTGTGATCATCTGCTCGTGGCAATGTGTATGTTTCTGTGTGGATATAATATGCTCTGTGTGCACATGTGACTCTCATTGGCGCTTTATTGTGATGTGCACACGTATTCTTGTCTCGCATCCTTTACCCCTGACGCCTCCCAGTCCTATTTGCTTAGCCTGGCATTTTATTTTTACTGTTTATAAGCTGACAAAATTGTTTTGCTGCTCCTTATATTTGCAGCCTCGTTGACGCTGTTGTCGTTAAATGATTTTCTTGTTACTTTATGTTAACGGCCACACTGCGGCTACGTAATAAAAGGGCCTCAGCAAATAATTGGCCCAAGCTACTACAAGCCATTCCATTCGGATCCGGCTGCTTGTCGCATGCCATGTGAGCTGCCCACTTAAGAGAGATTTTTTGCGCTTTTCGGTTTTCATTGTTTTTTTTTTTTTTTTTTTTTTTTTGTGGCCAGCTTCAAAGCCGCATCAAATCGGCTGCGCCACACACACGCATATTGGAGAAAAAGCATTCGGTTTCGGCTTTGCATTGATAAGCACTGGAAGCGTTTTTCAATTTCATGCACTTGACTGCGGCCGCTGGGCACTCGTCAAAAAAGCAAATCCACCGCTTGCTGCCCACCAAATCCTGCCCAATGGACATTTCCTCATCGCTGCTCACATTGCGTAAGCAAATGCGAATCTCCTACACAATTCCGGTCCGTCGAAATTGGACGTTATGTATGCGCATTTTTCGGCTTTTACCTCGCGCTTCGTTGGCTTTAGAAAATACCTTCAAAAATACAGAAAACAAATGAAATCTGCATTTTTTTTTTCTGTAAAAACTATGTCAACTGCTTTGGTTTGGGTTTTGTTTTTTTTTCTTGTCAGGCAGGTCCCCAGGCGGCCGCTGTCAAATGACATTAGTTTTAGTTTTTCTCTTCTCTCAAATTTCGGTAAAAAAATATAAAAAACCAAAAAAAAAAAATATTTTCCTTAACAAAAAAAAGAGCCAAGAAAAAATGGCTAACTCTGGCGCGCCCAGGGCTTCAGCTTCAACTGATGCAAACGCCTTGGAGCTACAGCAGCTGATTTCACGCAGCTACAAATCAATGAACAAACTGGTTCAATTTTACAATGGCCAGCTACACGACGAGCTGACCGCACTGATGAGCTCCATTCAGGAGGAGCAGCTCCCAGGACGCAGCGTCAGTGATCATAGCTCGCAGCTAACTGAGGCACTCGACCTGAAGTGGTAAGCCGCTACTCAGGCAATGGACAGTATATCATATTAAGAACTTCGTAATCTGCAGCTTAGCCGGCGTTAATAGGCTGAGTCACTATGTGTTGATGCGGCCCAGTTGCAGCAGCCTCGAATTGCATGGCACCCCAGAATTAAGGCAACTCTAGGTATTCATTGAACTGATTTACGGACCACAGAAAGCTCTCAAGAAATGGCATTAAAGCGCATTGGAGCGCGCAACGAGCTCCACCCACAGACGCTGCAGTTTCATTTTATAAACCAGTTTTCCATATGAGTAAATCGCATTAATATGCTAGAGTTTCATTTTTTCGAATAATAAACTCTTTCCTAAAAATTTGGTCAAAAAACAAAATGGTTTTGAAAGTGCAGTAAAATAAAATAAATTATTATTTAAGGGGGAAATAGAAAGTAAAGTAGAATAAAAAACTCTCTAAATAAGAAACAGTATAACAAAATATGAAACGATTAAAAAATATGCCGCAGCATAAGCACTAAAAAATAACTTAAATTTTGAATAAATTAAAAAACCATTTTTAAATTAAGCTCTATTCCCACAAATACGCTCTGATATTTTCTGTTTACTATTATTTTAAGTAAGACTTAATTATATATATATATATTTACACATATATAGTTAGTCTAATAAGCATGTGAGCTGCGTTTTGGTTACGTCTAGCCATGGGGACCGCCATTCATTCTATAAACTTAATTAACATGCTGGCGTTTCCAGACGTAAGGTGAGCCTACAGGGCAGACATTTTTATGGCGCATTGTTAACGCGCGTTGCATGAGCCACACAGCACACTCGCGTACACATACATAGACAAAAGGAACGATAGCAGCAGCAGCAGCGGCAGTGACTAGGAGCCAACTGGCAATACAATTTGCTGTGACAAATGCGACCATAAACAAAAATGGCGACGCCGCCATTTTCTAGTGCAGCGACAAAATGGCTGCCAGCTAAAGTGCCAGGCGCTGTGCGAGAATTTCATTTGGGCGACCTTTTATGGAATTTATCACACGCGACCCTCGTCTCAGGCGGCGGATTTCGAGTGCAGTTGCCCCCGTCAGCAGTCGCCAGCCTTTGGTAATGAAATTTCGCTTTGGCAATTACGTGGATCTCGGGCAATTTGAGATGTCGTTGGGTTACGGCCACTAAGCGCTGAGCATATGTTTAGGGTAGTTAGAAGTACGCTAATAGCTCCAGTAGCCGCTGCACAAATTGTGGGCTTAGTAAGTACCAGCGACTCACAATCCACAGCCATGGCCCAAGCCCCAAATCAATTTTATTGAGCGTCAAGCGAAAAGCAGAAAACAAAGCATCAAAAATTCATAAAAAACTTGAAGCAAAGGATGATAACAGAGGAAAGAGAAAACGCAAATATAAAATAGCACATTGAATACCCTAACAAATGGCAAAACTCGATAAGATTACTAACATCTAAGTATTTATCTAAAAAAATTTTTTTATTTATTATATTTTTGATTGATAATATTTAAATATTTATAATTATTTTATTATTTGTCAGAATTAATAAATAACTATTTATCAGGAGAAAATTAAATGTGTTTTAATTATTAATTATTATAAATAATTCGAAATTTAAATATTAATAAGAACAATATTTATTATAATTTTATAGAATAATTATAATAAATATTGGTAATATTCAAATATTAATAAAAACAATATTTATTATAATTTTATAGAATAATTATAATAAATTTTGGTAATATTCAAATATTAATAAAAACAATATTTATTATATAATAAAATATTAATAAATATAATATTTATTAACAAACAACTGAGTATGCTGTAATTATTAAATGTTATTATTATTATTATTTTCATTATTATTATATTAGGTTTGCAGGTATATCTATATCTATATCTATATTCATACCGTACCATGTTAGAAAAAAGCAACTCATCTGCTTCTCGAAACATAGTCATCAGTATATCTGTGCTAGAGTATTAAAGTACATTTTGCAGAAATATTTTCATGGCTCGCAGCTAAAATGTTATTAAAGTCAATAACATAAAGAAGAGGACAGTATTTTTTATGTGATCCGAGGCCGAAGCAACTTGGCCAAATAAAATAGCTAACAAATAAAAGCAAATCGACGACGACGAAAAAAAAAACCATTTGCTAATGTCAAAGTCGTAAAAAATATAAAAAATTACTTGTAAATAAAAATTTATATATTTACATAAATTACGCAAAGAATCGGAACAGGAACGAGAACTACTTAGACGAAAGTCAATAGGAATTATTTGATCAAGTTGGCATCACCAAATTTCTATTGCTTTTAGACAGCAGTCGATTTTTGCTTTGTGTTGACAGCCACAGAGTTGAGCTGACGCGTTGTTAAATTAGTGTCTGAATTTTATTCAAAAAGTTAAAATATGAAAGGCCAAAAGATCATGCACACAAAGCCCGTCCGAGCTTACCAGCCGATTGGTAAGCCTAATGACTACTTGGTAATTGAAGAGCACAAATTACGCGAAGCGACAAGTTCTGATAATTTGTTTTCTCAGGCGAAGTCAAATAAAGCGTCAAATAAGGTGAAGAACAACACGGCTCCAGAAAGCGAACTTGCGGAGAAAAGAATCGTGTCCACAATGGCAACGGACTGCGAGCGGCAGAATCTAACACAAGAAGAGATGCTATTGGGCTCCAAGGATCTGTCTATTGCAGTGCGTTTGCTCTCCCGAGTATACGATATTTCGACGGGTCGCTGGCTGGAGACGCCTCGGGAGGCGGCTGAGACACCGTTGACCGTGGTGAGCAATCTGCAACCAGGGACGATTGTCAATGATCAGCAACAACAGCAGCCTCCTCCGCCGCCGCCACTGCCACCACAGCAACAGCCGCAGCCGCCACCGCCGCCGCCTCCGCCGCCACTGCCACTGCCACCGCAGCAGCAGCCGTCACCACCGCTCCAGCCACCAGGGTGTTCTCAATCTACTCATGAGTCACGTGCTCAGCAAATTGCTTCTAATCCTAAAAAACTCTCTCATCGCTTTGGTAAGTCGCTGTACTCCAGCTTCGTTCCGGAACAGAGCGCTTTGCCAAGGCGACGATCTCAAAGCGGACCACCGCCAACCAATCATCAGACAAGGCCCCTGCCACCGTCACGTCAGGTGCCACCTCGTCAACCGGCATATGCTACACCGCAACGAATTCCAAGTGGCTCACGGCCTATCATTGTGGTTCCCAGCGCATCCACAAGTTTGATAACTCTGCACAATGTGAAATTGCTGCTGCAGGATCACCGCTTTGTGCCGCCGGGCGTAATAAGGCGCACGGATATTCGCCTGATGGAGGAGGTGAACATTGTGCGCGACCGTGAAGGCGAGCAGCAGCACTATCGAGTTATCGACAATGTGGAGCGGCTGTCAACGGACGAATGGAATCAGGTTGTGGCCATATTTATCTGCAATCCGCACGAACAGTTCGTCCGTTGGCCCAGTCAATACGACGCCGCTTTCGTCTGTCGTCAACTGTGTGCATTTTACTTGCACTACAAGGAAACGCCCGTTTATCGGGAGCTGGGCTTACTATCGCTCAATATACTGGCCGTATCCGATAATGACCGCACTGAAGACGCTTATATTGCCCAACAATTTTGGGAAAAGCTGGATGAACACATGGCCGAAAAAAATCGACTGTTACCCTTAGACCAGCAAAACAAAGGAGATAAAATTTAACAGAAACACGCACACACACACATCCAATTGGTCCGACAATACATGAAGACATCAAATCAATAAATATATTAGGTCGAGTATCAAAGACAAGGGTCGTTTTAGAGACTTTATCTATATATCTCTGTACTATATATATTTATACATCTATCTATATAACATTTGATTTGTCATGATGTTAACGCCGATAATAAAATGTGTGGCAGCAGTGACGACGACGCATCAGAAAAATATATCACGTAAGTATAAAAATCATATAAAAACGTTGGGAAACTGCAAAGTTGGCAAAAAAAAAAAAAAAATTAAGAGCACAAAGAAGTCGCTGGGGGAGCTGTGGAAGGCTGAGCGACGATGGGACAGCGCTTTGATAAGATAAGCGCGGGTGGAGAGAGCGAAATGGAACGCACGCGTGAGACAGCAGCTAAATGGCACACAACGGAGCAGTTGTCTTATATACGAGAATAAGCCTGTGTGTGTGTTTATAGACTTACATAAGGCACTATATGCATCCCACAGCACAATGGGCACATGTATGTGTATGTATATGTTGATAATAGAGCTGAACACGTTGCATAGAAATCACTTGTAAAATGAAATTTTTCTATTAAAAGGAAAGAGCTAAAGGCTTAAGCGCGATAAATTGATAAATAGAATATATAATGAATGATATAATATAATATGTTATATACATATACAATATGATGAAATTTATAAATTAATATAATAATATATAATATGATCAAACTAGATATGATAAACTAGAGGAATATTTTCTTCTATTTAAACATTTGTTCTACACTTTGTCTTTTTAGCCCACTGTGTACAGAGTGCCCTTAGAGCTGTAGCTAGTTAGTCAGCCAGTTACTGCTGCTTGGCAATCGACTTCTTTTCTAACGGATAATTCGATGACTTACGCAACGTGTGTGAGACAAAGGCAGGTTGTGAGAGAGTCGGTGGTGCGAGTGCCTGGTATTTGCTGGTGGCTCATGTGGACATGTGTGTGTTTGTGTGTGTGTGTGTGCGTGTGTAAATCGAGTTTGTCGCCAATATTCAATTTTGTAAATTGAAGCAAAGTAGTAATAAAAAGTAAAATGAAATCGAATTCGTGTCAGCTAAAATAAAAAAGTAAGCACAGGAGAAAGAGACTGAAAAACGTACAGTAAAAAATAAATAAAATAAAGTAAAAGATAACAAGATAAGATGTGAAGTTCTATTAACCCACAAGAAATTGAATAAAGCGGCAATGACAACGGTGCAGTTTTCCGCCTTCAAGAAAAAGATTTTTTATAACGAATTGCACTCTTACAGCCGAGGCTAATCGACATTGGCCAGCCATCGATTTAGATACTCTTTTTTCAGCTCATAGCTTTCTTTATATTCGAGGCAATGTATCCTGTGGCAAAACAAGACGAAGCACATCTAAATTCTCAAATGGTGCCCACATAAATTTTCGGGTGAAAATTTGCATTTTCCGCATTTGGCCAGAAGAAGTGAAACGAACGAATATGAAGAAAAACAAGTGCAAATGCGCTTCGCATTACAATTGGGGATTGCGGCCGAGGCTAATGCCATGTGACGCCCACAGCGGCCAACAAATGGCACATAATTCAATGCTCGATGGCAGCTTTTTGTGTGGCTCTTTGATTTGCTTCTTTATGTTCCAGTTTAAGATACATATATATATATATATATACGCTTTTTCATACTCATTTTATGGCTTGAGCAACGCCCGTTCATTGGTGGGCGTGGCACGTCGTCAGGGCCATTTGTGAGTAAAGCGCGTAAATAAAATGCCACATGAAAATACGAGAACGCATTTCCATTAAAAATTGCGACTGCAATCCGATTGTGGAGCCATTGACGTATCCAGTTACGTAGTAAGTCTGCCCATGAGCATATACTATTCACATTGACATTTAAATCCACAGAGTAAGAAAGACGTTGTGGAAAAGAAAGTATTAATCAAAATGGAAATGATGTAGCCTTATTGACTTGTTTGGCATTTTTAAAAACTGTTTATTCAGGATGAAAATTGTTAAGTATATTTTCTTATAATTTAAATAAATTTGTACCAATAAACGAATTTTTTCTAAAGAAAACATTTTTCTCTTTTCCTTCGCTTGAATTTCGAATAAATAATAAAATTTAAATAAATTTGTAATTTGAATTTTATTGCTGCTTCAATATTTTTCTTAGATAAATAATTTCGTCATTTTAAAATCATTTTCCTCTTGCCTTTAACTTAAGAACTTTTCACCCATGCTCCATACTCCAGGAGCCAAACTCAAATTGAATTGATATCGTTTGCTGGTATTACTTGTGACTTAACACTGATTATACACGCTTCAAGACATTTTCGCACTTACTTATACGATAACGCATACAGATACTCTTGCATAGATATGCGTGTGTGTGCGTGCATGTGGGTGTGTGTGTGTGTGTGTGTGTGTGTGCACTTACTTACTTATGCCAAGCGAAACTTTTACTTTATACCCAAGCGAGAGCTCAGAGCCGGCAACCGAGAAGCGAGAAGCACTTTTAGCTACCATAAATCCCCATGCTTCGGAAACTTTAAAAAAGTGTGGCCAAAGTTTGTAGCCCGTATCAAATATAAAATGAAAAGAGAAAGAAAAAGAAATAAGCCAAACAACATCAAATTGTTAGGAGAAAGACAGAAACCTGCAAGGAATTGAGAATGGAAAATTCTCTCGCTCTAACTCAAGCTCAAGCTCGGCTGACTGTCAGCTGCTGTTGTTGCAATTGTAATCACAAAAAATAAACTTAAAGTGTTCGACATAAATCGAGCAATCAAACCAAGCAGAAAAATCATGTGAAATTTGGTCAGGGGGTGAGAGTGAATGAGAATGGGAGAAAGGGTTAACTTACAGACATTTTATGTAAGCTTGCATAATTTGCATATTTGACAATCACTCTGTGAGAAAATTATATGAATAAATAAATTTTATCAGAGCTCATCTATAAGCAAATTCAGACTGGCAATTTTAGTTAAGTAAAAAATAATATTATATATTAAAAGTAAAGTACAAAATAATTGTAATGTAATATATATACATATTTATAGTTTTGTGTTTAAGACAAATGAATCCAGCTGTTAGAAATTCCTTCAGTTGAACACTTTAACCGATTACAGGGTATTATGAAACACATCAGAGCATACTTAATAGCAATACACTCAAATACTTTCTCTCTCTCTCTCACCTGCTCATATACCAATGGCAACTGCTAGGTAAAATCATGGCACGAACAGCGACAATATCAACGACACTTTGATGACCAATGCAGCATGAGCAAGAGGGAGAAAGGGGGTGGCCACCCACGCACCACGCACCACACGTACAACCGCAATAAGCAGTGCAGCATTTGCTGGCAATCATTTGGTCGGGGCTTTGTTCAGTTTTGTTTGGCTTGTTTTGGCCAACGCCTGCCAATTGTTGGCCATTGATTGGATGGGCATGGGCATTGGCATGGGCATTGGCATGGGCTATCGTGCATGACTGTGGATTATGAATGGACACTGAACGAAAGCCACTCGACACATGGCCAGATTTTTGAATGCATGTTTACAGCGCAATACAATTATCGCTGGCAAGCTAAAAATGCGCTCTGCAAATGAATAAAAACTTTGTGTAAATGCAAGGCAAATGGCCAGAGTTACGGCAGTAGCAACAACTCGAGCTCTTAATTGCAGTTGGCCAATGGGTTTTTACTTATAAACAAGAACGGCCTATCGTTAACGAGCTGCCAAACAAGCAGGGGATTCCATTTGCTTTACAAGTGCAGCAAACGCTGTGAGCGCAACCTGTGGCACTCTCACGGCACACACACGCGCACATACGGAGTTCTGGTCAGCTTGGCAACTTTTCAACTTGCGCCAATCAAACAAGTTCAATAACGGTAATTAACAGTGCAACGGTCAGCGCACGGATGCTTCAAATGCAACTCGAACTCGAAAACGACGCCGTAATTTGTGAAAAGTTCAAAGCTATTAGCATGTTCCCCATCGTGCCCCACCTCCATTCCTCCCCCTATCATGCTATGGCCGCTTCCGTGTTCTCGCCGCTTGTAGAGCAACGGAAGTATTCCAGTGCCCGTTGCACCACCCACCTAATGATGGCAATTGCCCCACCACCAGCAACACCACGGCCACGGGCTATAGGCCATTAGCACAGCGGGCACGGGCGAACCTGAAAGCGCGGCATTTTTCGTAGTGGGCCTGCTCAGTTGGCCATTTGCCCACTTGGCACTCGGCATGTCAGTTTTGATTGAACCTGATGGACGCGCCTAATGTGGTTTAATTGTGAATGATGTGCGGAGGTCACAGCGGATGCCTCTAATGGTTATTAATGTGCACTAATAACTAAGCCCGCCGCCCAGACAGCCAGGCAGACTGATTGACAAGCAATGACGAGCCGAGTTGAGTTCATTAATGTCATGTTTAGTGCAAAAGGAATTTAACACAATTTCAGCAGATGTTGCCAAGCTACACTCACAGCGTGTTCTATTCAATGGAAGTGCAGTTTTATTTACTCTCAACTCAAAAACTTATTTTTACTGCATATTTTGGCAACAGAAATAAAATATATTTCGACGAGTGCTCGCATAGCTTTGTGCATATTTGCAGTATTCGCCTCTAATAAACAGACCTGTGCACTGTTGTTGCAATCTGTTAGCGGATCTATCAATTTGTAGCATTTTCAAGCTCATATAAGCCACACACATGAGTACACACACACACACACACAAGTACACACATACACACGCACACTTGAGCACTCACACTTCAATCTGGCAGCCGCAGGAATCGAGAACACGCAACCTGACGGGCCGGATGCTTGGCAACTAACCCAGGGCGGGTCAAAAAAAGGGGGCTTGGCCATGGGCGGCAGGGGGAAAGGCATGGTCTTGCATCCGATTCACTTTATTCTTTCTTCGTTGAGGCGGCCACTTTGGTAACAGAACTTGAACATGAGTGCAATCAAATGTATTACATTTTGTGCAACTTAAGCGGTGACTGAAGTGCCGAAGACAGCTGAAGCAGAGCGAGACAGGGTAGGAAAAAAGAGACAGACAAACAGATAGAAAGAGAGAGTGTGACAAAGAGAGAGAGAGAGAGTCTGTGAAAATGAGCGCCTGTCTGCTAGCTGGAGCGAGTCATGGATATATCCGACTTTGGGTGCAATGATTTCCTGCAAAACTCAAGTCAAGGCTGCGGCTGCAAAAACTAAGCAGATGAAGTGCTTGCCTCAACCCGCCACAAATAAACACACGCAAGTGGCACAAAAAATGGGCCAACGGCAAACAACTCGGATAAAGGAAATTGCTAGAAATGCATTTTGTGGCTTATGAGCCATGAAGCAACAACCCAAAATCCAAGAGCGAGTGTGCTGCATGCGCACCTTGAGCCACATGGCATGTCTGACAAATCAATTGAGTTTGCTCGACAAATATCCGCTCGAATGCCAGCCGACAGGCAAATGAATGCAGTGCAGTGGCTTATTTGAATAAATAACCAAGAGCCGATGCTCATTGTAGCTGAATGTGTCGACTGTCGACTCGACTAAAGCGGCAATTAAATGTGTCTGCATCAACATTAACTCAAAGGACAAAGGATTTTTAGCTGTGACAAATTCGCAGTGTTTGCCCAATTGGCCCTAATGTCTTGATGAATTATTGAACAATAGAAAGAACAAGAGAAAAGAAGATGAAGAGAACAGAAGAGACAGAGTGTGATAGATAGGGAGGGAAATGCGGATGACATGCTATGATATGGTTATCCAACAATTTAAACAGTGATCCAACGAGTTAATCAATAGCAGGGAGACACAGCTTGAATTATACACTCGAAGAAAAAAGCTAATAATTTTAAAGACTTGCTAAAAAAACATCACAGAAAAATATTTATTCCTTTAAAATAATTTAGAACTAATTTAGCCAAACATTTAGAGACTTTAGCAAAATTCTTAAAATATGAATTCCAAATTTTCCTCAGTGTGCGAGTTGGCTTGTCATTGTCCTTGGCGTTAGTCAAACAAAGCAAAAACTTGCTAAATTCCCTGGCCAAACAAGTGAAGCATAAAAAAATTTAAGAAAGACGAGTATAAATGACAACGAGAGGCAGAGAGTGAGTGAGAGAGGGCAAGAACGAAAAGGAGTAAGTAACGAACTTTATATACCTAAAAGGGATTTATTTGATGACTTGTCTAACTCGTGCCATTGACTCATACGATGACACTGCCAGGCCCCAGCCGTGCACCCTCCCCTCTTGTCCCTTGCAGTTGACTGTCCCGCTATGACGCAGCACTTTTGCAAATGAAGTTTTATAACTTTGCCCGTCGATTGCGAAGTCAGTGAAACTGGCGTGAGAGTCTGAGGCGAGCTGCAGGGTTGCAAAATGCGACAAAATGGAATGAAATTAAATGCATTTTGAAAAATGATAAAGTTGTTGCCGACCTAACTGACAGAGATGGCATTTGAAGAAACCTGTCTAGGAATCCAGCAGCTGTAGGCAAGACAAAGAAAAAATTAGACATTGGATGTCAAAGTGGAATCATATATGATATACCTTTGCACGTTACTTGAGATCTGGAATTCTGGTACGGCAGAGCACATTTAATGGTTTTGGACTTACCTGAAAGAGAGATAGAAAAATTATAATTAGATTGGCAGCAAGAAAAGTAAAGAGTAATAAATTCAAATAAAAATATATTTTATACAATAAATTATTTTTAATATATTTTCATTACATACACTTATTTATTATTTTAAAATATATATATTTATAATAATAATATATATATTATATATATATATATATTATATATATATATATAATATATATATATTTTTTTTTAATTTTTATTATATACAAATTTGTTATTTGATAAATATTATATTTAAGTCTCAATAAATACTCTATAATCTTGTATTTATATATAATGTATATAAAACTACCTGTTATAAATATATATTTTTTTCATACAGCTGATATTAATGTTGAAATTCATGGTTTTAATTAAAAATGTAATTTAATAAATTTTTCCGGAAGAGCGAACGTAATGAGACAATGCGACAACGTATAAAACAAGACAGCAATGGCAAGGGCAACAACAGAACGGCGACAGCAACAGCGACAGCGACAGTAACAACAACAATAGCAATTAGCAAAATTCGAGCTGTTAGCAACACAGCGGCACATGCAGTTGCACACACGTGTTAATAAGTGTAGTGTCGTGTCATTGTTGTTGCAGTGTCTGCTGCCGCCACTTTAGCCACTGACTTGTCCAATTACTACAACAACAGCGCAGTACAAGCGGCATTCAAATGGTGCGCCGCAGGCCAAGCACACACACACACACATGCACACTTGAGTATACATATATATATATACACACGCAGAGCACGGGTCCGAGGCAGCATCGGAAGCGCCAACTACAAAGTTTTTTCATATCCTGTGAAAATTATTATACGCTTTTCACAAAATAGTTGCAGCCAGCGGCAAATGCTCACGCACACACACACACACACACACAGTGCACTTTTGACCAGGACGAGCAAGGAGCACATATGTGCAACACCACAAAATGGCAGACTGGCGACAAGGACTCGAACGAGTTGAGTTGTTCGACAGTCAAGCGTATCCTCAACTTCCTTTTGGACTCGACTCTGCTTGGCGCTGGTAAAACTTTTGTCAAATTGTTTTTGCTGCAACAGCTTGTGGGCAGCGTCAGCATCAGCATTAGTTTTAATCATTTGCTGCAACTGCTGGACGACCATGCCCACTCAGTGGCGTGTTTGTCATATTTGCGTTAATAAAATAAATAACTCAAAATTGAAAGGACTCGAAAGCCACTTAAAGTTTCCAAGTGACTGCACTAGATGAAAATCAGTGCCAAAATTACACTTCAGCTGTGCGATACGTAAGATCTTATACTATTGTCTGTGAAGCGCATAGTTATAAATTTAAAACTACTTACAATAAATAGCAAAGGGGAGTAAAATAAACTAGAATATAATATTATTTTATTATATTATTTTAAGCTAAGCATTAATATTGTTTTAAAATATGCATTTAAGTAAATAAATAATATTATTATATTATTTTAAGCAATAATATTATTATTCACTTCCCTTGAATAAATATCTAACGATGTTCATCATTGTTTTGATTCACGCATAGGTCAAAGTTTTATTTAGTTGCTACTTTTAGTTACTTTTGTGTGCGATGGGTGCCAATATTTTTGAGCAGCTTTAACTCTGGGTTCTATGTCGTAAAGCATAACAGCTCAAAGGCAGCAGCAGCAAATGCGCGCTGATACACGAAAAAAAAAAAAAATACAGCCAAAGTGGGGAGAAAAAAAAGGCAACACTTGGCCGACTATGCTCCACGGTTTCATAGAATTTCGCCCAGACACGTAGTCGCCGCCTTACTCTGTAGTCTGCAGTTGAGCGCCTTTCGCATTTTGCGACTTTGCCTTGGCGCGTCTCATCGCGGTGCATATAACTCACGCTTTTCAGCGCCAAAGTGCACTCAGCGCAGAGCACCTGCCACGCCCACCGAGCACCGAGCAACCGGCATTGAGTATATGCCATGCTTAAGCCAATAATAAATTTCTGCAACAATTTTGTGCCAAAGCTGCAGTTTGTCAGCATTAGCCAAGACAACGGCTGCCGCTGCCGCTGCCGCTGCCGCAGCTACTGCTTCTGCTTCAGCTGCCAGTGTTGCCACATAGACAATTTCAGACTCGATCGAAGTGGTTGCTGCAGCCGTAACCGAGCACAGAGCTGGCATTTTAACTGTATTTATAATTAACTAAAATTTAATGTTAACTCAATTTTGACAAGGCACGAGAGCAAATATTGAGATAAAAGACGACTAAGAGGACTTAAAGTAGAGCAGCTGGGCGTAAACTTTCAACTTATGTCACACTGAGGCTGTGGGTTGGATGTAGGGTGTGGCGGACTAGCTGTCTGTCCGTCTGCGAAAAGTTCCAGTAGTCAGAACGTGGCATGTTAAGTTCTAGCAACTTTTGCAATCTTTAACAAAATGCGAAATGTTACAAATCTTTGCCAAAGCTCTCACGAAAGAGCCGAGTGAAAGAGAATGCGAAGAGACAGAGTGAGTGAGAGTGGGATGTCGAGCCTGAGTAGATAAAACCCTTTCACATTCGCCATGGAGAACTTAATTAATGCAATCATAGTAAAATGCTTCACAAAATAAGTTTTGACAGCAACAAGAAGCAAAAGCGAAAAGCACAGAAATGAAGAAAGACAAGGGGCAAGGGACAGCGGCATGTGAGATTGTCAGATATGCATTACAATTAATTTGAATTTCATTTTGAAACTTTAGACAACAAATAAGGACAAGGACATGAGCCATTTTTTTTTTTTTGTTTTGGAAATTGTCCAAATAAAAGATGTGTAAATATTTTGTATTAAATTTAATTTGATAAGCTCTTTAAACGAAAATACAATGAAACGAGAGCCACAAACAGAAGAGTAAAGTAATGTGTATGTAAGCAACTGCAAGACCAAAAATAAACAATCTTAAGATTCAGGTAGCTTAAACTAATTGAAAAGCAAGAGAAAAAGATTCTATAATTTATAAGAGTTTATTTGAATAAAATTAGTTTTCATGATTTCAAGAATATTTTTAAAAAAAATTGTATACTATAAAATGAAATATTCACCTAAAATAATGAACAAATTAAAGCACATGGTAAATGTAAAGGCAACTCAAATACAAACATAGAGCTTTGCAATCAAAAGGTTTTTTTTTTATTGAATAAATTTCTAAAATTGTTATCCCACAGAAAGATAAACTTGAGCAACAGTATTAATTTAACAAAAGAGATTAGAGTTGCCAGGTTATTTATAATTTTTAATTTAATAACAACTTTGTTTGCGCCCCCTCCCCAATACTTAAACACGCTGCCATAGATTTTGCATGAGTTTCACTTTTATATCGTGATTTAAGTCAGTCTGGCTTAACCTTGCCAGCGAGAGCCCACGCATGTTAATTAGCAAGTGGAAAGTAAAAACGAGTTGAAGGTTATGCAAACAGCACCCATTCGCTGAGTTCTAAAACTGATTTCATTAGCATGTAGCAACCCAAGGACTGACAACATGCCTCTCGGCAATTTCATTTGAACTTTTGGCAAACCAACACGTTTTCATCGCTTGCCACGCTTTCCCATTTCCACACTCGGAGCCAAAGCAACGAAATGTGCGTTAATTTAACAAAGGTTGCTTCAAATCGAGTCTGCCACACATAGGATTATATATATATATATATATATATATATATATATATATATATATATATATGTATATATATATATGTATATATATATATGTATATATATATATATACATATATATATTCGAAATTGGCTCGTAGGTGAGCGTGTCAAAAGTTTTAAGGTCACACGTTGCTTAATTATAGTCAGCGTATAATAATTACAGAGTTTTTATAGTGTCAAATCTAATCCTGACAACGCAAATATCAGATATTAATTACTCGCACACACACACACACACAGACACACTGACTGATTGTTGTTTGTCTTGACGCTGGTTAAATACAATTTTGACATTGCCTGCCAAAGACAAATTATCATAACGACTCCTGTTCCGGCCGTCCCTATGTCCTGTTGCCAGAGTCCTATTGCTAGTCACTGCTTGTACAACTGTTTGCCCTGACGAGTGTCAAATTAATTGACAGTTGCGTGGCTTTCCATTGTCCGCCCACGCGCCACTAAACGGGGCAACAGCCACAGCAAAGATCAACTTGCCTCGCTTCCGAGCCGAGCTGACGTCCTGGCATGTAATGCTCCGGCTGTTTGGATGTTCGGCAGGGCGGGGTCGCGTTTATATTGCAGTCGAAGGATTTGCGCATAAACATAAACACAGCAATGGGCACGTTTCCATATTTGTGCGTGGGTGTGAGCTCTGTGGCAGCAGTATGTGAAAGGACATAATATTTGCTGCATTAATTAATGCAGACACACAGACACAGGCCCACACGCACACCCACACACACACAAAGAGAGAGAGAGAGAGAGGTAGAGAGAATGACAAACAAACAGACATATAGCTATAGTGGGCGAAGGAGCGGAGCTTAGGACCTTGTCGCTTGTAAATAAGCGATTTAATGAGCTCAAATGTGTTGAATGACTTGATTTTTGTGCTTCACGGCCTGTCTGCGTGTCACTCGTGTCATAAAGAGCTCAAGAGGTCCATTAAAGCATAATTACGAGGCAAGAACTTATGACAAAATCTTTAATAATAAATGCTTCTGGTCAACTAACGCGCATTTCATGGCTCTTTATGCATATCAATCAATTTCTGTGACACTGAATTTCTTAATCAGATTCAATTTAACCTAGCCTGATCCAGTTGAGTTGTAAGTGAATATCATATTTATATATTGCCTCAAACAAGTCTCAATCAATATTTGTTAACGAATTTTTTTCTAGCGCCTCGGTCAAGTGCAGCTCAAGCTTTGCATTTGGCAATCAACAAAATTGATTAGAGTCAGGGACGATACGATTTGGATGGATATGAGTGCAGCCAATTGGCAAAATGGCCACTCCTAGTGGCCACTCGCCTCCTGCACAACCCACTTCCTTAACACACACAAAAAAAAAACACAAAAGATGAAATAAAAACAAATGCAGCAGGCAAAATAGACTGAACCAAAGCGAAACCAAAGCCAAAACCAAAACCAAAACTATGCGACTCAATAGCAGAGGACTGGAAGGAGGCCTTGCTTAGTTCTGGGCTCGGTACTGAAACTATTTTTTGTTTTATTTTGTAGACAACGCCCGCTGGGAGTCCAGCCCAGCACATCATCAATATGAAACAGGGGACATGCATAATCGGGCGGATGGCTCCCAGTGCGGTGCATTTATGCGCTCGCTCGCCACTCGTTGTAGGAAATCCCGTCCAGACAGGAATTTCAAAATTCTGGCATGCCAATGCATCGGCTGCTGATCTGTGCCGCCCGTAACGAGTGGGTATGCCGTTTGCCAACTGGGCTGCAGTCCTATGGACTTACTTCACTTGGCGAGTCTATTGCCAGTTACTGGCAATTTTTGTTGTTGTTTCGCTTAGTTATCGGCGACTGGCGAAATACAAAATAATAAAATACGACGGCCTGGCAGAGCTTTTGCACTGAGATAATAAAAAACAGATTAGAGTTTGTGGCAAAACGAAGCTGCAACGAGAAACAATCCAGACACCAGCTCCATGCACCCACAATTGCCAATGCATGGCCTATGGAATAAATTGAGAGTATGTAAATGCTAGACCAGATGGAAAAAACAGAAAAAAAAAATCTAAGCTTATATAAATTTTAAATATACATATAAATATAAGTAATTTTTTTAGATAATTTACTAATATTTTATATATTTCATAATGAATATTTTATTAATAATTTTTAGAGTTAACTTCACATTAATATAAATTATCATCAATAAAAATTTAAAAATAATTTCTTTAAATTATAACAATATTTTTTACAATAATATTATCAACTATTGAAATATTTACCATGTATAAAGGAAACAAAGCAGACACTGAACTGAACGACTGAACACCACACAATCTGAAATGCCACTGAAGAAGCCCTGCAACGGCCCTTCTTATATAGGCAGCTAATCTGCCACTGTCAATTGAGCTCAGCTCGAGCACACATTTTCTGAACTTATACACACATCATTAAGTTTTAACGATGAGTAACTTGTACTCTTTCTCTCATGAATATAATGATCCACAGCAATACACACCTTATGTGCTCCTCTCGAATAATACTTTCTACTATGGCTATGCAGGCATAGTAGATTCAGAACAACTCATGCTCTGAGCAGAATGTGTTACGCCTCCGAATTACTTCTCTCAATCAACTCGAACACACATATAGACATGCAGGCACACATATAGACAGCCATTGGATTAAGACATCAGAATGTGCTATTTGCTTTATATTTTTGCCCAAAGACATATATTATTTTTGGTCAATGGCTATATAATATTAAATTAACTTTTCGAGTTTCAGATAAATCCGAAAAACGCATTTATTGCCTTTCAACATACGAAAAAGACTCACGAGTCTGACGACAGCTCACGAGCTGTCTTCAATGAAAAACTGGCTTACTTCCTTAACTACAAATAGTAAAACTGTAAAATTCAAAATGAAATTGAAATCATGAAATATTTCCAATATAAATTAATACGCAGCTGACATTGTAGCAGACTGATATTTCCATAAGCAAAGTCCCAGAGTCAACAAAAATGCAATCAAATGCCGCAGAATCAGAGTGTGATTATATTTGACTGTTGCAATTTTGTTTCCATTTTTATTTTCATGATTTTTATTTGTTATTATAGTCTTATTTAATTTAATTACATGCCTCAATGCTTTGGCCTCTTTTATTATTTATAGCCTTAATTTGCAACAAATTTTTACTAATTTCCATTGTTTATATTTGTCAGCGTTTTCTCATATTTATTTTACGTTTTTGTTCGTTTTGTTTTTGTTGCACACTATTTATGCGTGTTTAATTGCAACTCATTAAGCATATTAATTAAATCACCACATTTCTGCATTAAAGTGCTGTGGAAGGGAGCGGCAGCTAAAAGGGCTGCCTGTGGCTGCCAGTACTGTCACGTATTTCAATTGAAGCGACAAGAATATATTCACGCAAATAGCGACAGCAAATTAACATGAAAAACTGAAAATGTATTTTTTGTTTCGCAAAGCAAAAATAATTATGTATATAAAGTAATTTTTTATGCTTACATTTGCATAGAGAATGGAAAATGTGAATATAAAGAAAAATAAAATTTAAAATAGCTGCGAAAAATATCATTTATATTGGCAATATAGTTATACATAATGGGATTTACTTTTGATCCGCGTCACTGGCAGATCGAAGTGTGGGGACTATGTGACATTTGGCCAGTTGGCATAATTTACTTAAAATATTACACCAAACATTACAAGCTGATTAAAAAATGCATAAATATGATTAACACAAAAATTTCCAGCATGAATAAAATACAATATACGTGCGTATTAATACGCTGAAACACATACAAAAAAAAAAGTACCATTTAAGAAAAAAAACAACAGAAATTAAATAACATAAGCGGAAAGCCAACAGACTGCGATGGAAATTAATTTGCATAGCGCTGAAAAATATTTGCGAAGCAAATAATAATTTATAAATTACGCATTATTAATTGATTTAAAAATTGCGATAGTGAAAAATAATTGCATTGGAATGGGAGAGCCTTGTTTGCATTTTGAATTGCGCAACAATAGATTGACATAGATTTGATGATGAACTATGCTACACAGAGAGAAAGACGAGGCGATAGATATAGATATAGATATAGATATAGATATAGATATAGATATAGATATAGATATAGATATAGATATAGATATAGACATAGATATAGATATATATATAGATATAGATATAGATATAGATATAGATATAGATATAGATATAGATATAGATATAGATATAGATATAGATATAGATATAGATATAGATATAGATATAGATATAGATATAGATATAGATATAGATATAGATATAGATATAGATATAGATATAGATATAGATATAGATATAGATATAGATATAGATATAGATATAGATATAGATATAGATATAGATATAGATATAGATATAGATATAGATATAGATATAGATATAGATATAGATATAGATATAGATATAGATATAGATATAGATATAGATATAGATATAGATATAGATATAGATATAGATATAGATATAGATATAGATATAGATATAGATATAGATATAGATATAGATATAGATATAGATATAGATATAGATATAGATATAGATATAGATATAGATATAGATATAGATATAGATATAGATATAGATATAGATATAGATATAGATATAGATATAGATATAGATATAGATATAGATATAGATATAGATATAGATATAGATATAGATATAGATATAGATATAGATATAGATATAGATATAGATATAGATATAGATATAGATATAGATATAGATATAGGTATAGAAATAGATATAGATATAGATATAGATATAGATATAGATATAGATATAGATATAGATATAGATATAGATATAGATATAGATATAGATATAGATATAGATATAGATATAGATATAGATATAGATATAGATATAGATATAGATATAGATATAGATATAGATATAGATATAGATATAGATATAGATATAGATATAGATATAGATATAGATATAGATATAGATATAGATATAGATATAGATATAGATATAGATATAGATATAGATATAGATATAGATATAGATATAGATATAGATATAGATATAGATATAGATATAGATATAGATATAGATATAGATATAGATATAGATATAGATATAGATATAGATATAGATATAGATATAGATATAGATATAGAAATAGATATGGATAATATGTAAATAAGCATTTCATATCCTTTTTTTGTGCCTGTCTGAGGGAGTGAGGTGTGAGAGTTGTTGGTTTGATGGACAACTCGATTTTAATGAAACGACACGTGTCCTCGGCTTCAGGTGTGAGTGTGTGTGTGAGGGCATGCAATTAGAAAAATGTCACAGCCAAACAAAGGCACACATCATGCCATACCTAATTCGGTATGCAAAAATCACGCCCACCAACTTGTCAGCCAAATGACATTTAAATGTTGCAACCAGTCGAGCGAAAGAGCCAGGGAGCGAGACACAAAGAGCGAGAGAGCGATGGATGGAGGTGAATTGTGTAAAATTACCTTTATTAGCGGGTTTTGCGATGGTGTCGCCAAAGCAGCGCAACGGGTAGAGAGTCGAGCTGCCACGTGTTGCACGTGCTATGCACGAGTTGAGCTGGGGGTCTGCTCGGGCAAGGACTTTGGCTTACACAACATGAGGTATGTACAACGTACACAAAAGGCAGCTTTATGCAGCACTGGACTGGACAGAGAGAGAAATGCTGCTGTTGCCGTTGTTGCTGTTGGTGTATAAATTTGGGATTAGTCTGCGCTAGGGGGCTGGTCTTTGCCATTAAGCATAAAATTGAGTTCTGTCTCGCGGGTCTGGGCATGGGTGACGCGGCGCCAAGCATTTAATATGTGGGATTTGCCAGCTTATTTCAGAGCTCTGAATGTTGCTGTTAGTCCCGCTTAGGGTTCACAGAGCGGTCACTGGATTTTAAGGCTGCGAAGCGTTACGGACACGCGGCTAATGCCATGCACTAGCTTATTTGATTTATGCATGCGCGTGCAATGTGTCTGTGTGTGAGTATTGAATGAGTAGAGCGATGTCAAGAATTAAGTGAAAAGTGGCTTTCAAACGACAATATATATATGTGCAGACTTAAAATAGATGACTCATTTTAAGAAAAAATAAACATTGATTGAACCAGATGTATAAGAAATGTTTCATTAAATAGCAGCACAATTGAATTATATTTCTAGAGTCAATATAATAATAGGCAAAATATTAATTACTCCCTTATACCTAGCGGCAGTCTTTAAAAAAAAATATTTAAAGACTTAAAATTCAATCAGAATTTAAAAAAGTTTTCATTCCCAAATTTTTGCTGACTTAAAATATATTTTAAAAATAAATATGTCAATAATAAATTAAAGATTTCCTCAATTCTTCCTCAAATTGTTGAAAAATAAAATTGTTTACATGTTAAACTGAAAAGTCCGATTTTTTATCAACTTAAACATACTAAGGCAGTTCATATAGCTCATAATTGTCAGCTGGCAGGCCATTCGATTTGCGACAAGGTCAGGAGTGCTGTTGCTGTGGCTGTTCCTACACTCGAGTTGACATAACTCCTTTGACACGCGCTCAAACAAAACATAAAAACGTCTGACAATTTCATTCAATTTGCGAATGGACAGGCTGACAGAAAAGAAGACCAAACAAACAGGCTGGCGACGAGCGTCTGCAGTTGTCACTGGGCCCACTGGCCATAAAAATATTTAAATTTTCTACAAAAATACGTCGAGAGAATGTCGCTTCGTATATTATATAAGTATGCATGCAAATATATATGTATATATGTATATATATGTATTATTGTATTTTATGCATTTGCTGTTGCTTTCACAGCGAAATTTATAGCTTATTTATATAACAATAAAAACTACAACAGCAACACGCACAGCATCAGCATCAGCATCAGCATCAACAGCAGCAGCAGCAGCAGCAACAACAATCACAGAAATAACAACACGCAGACACAACATGAAAATGTCGCCTTTTCTTTTTTCTGGGCGGTGGATGATGCGAAATTCGACGATTGTGACAACAACAAAAAAAAGGCGGTTAAGTGCGTGTATTTGACCAGAAAATACCCTGTATCCAAACAAATAACAGAAATATATTGAGGTTAAAGTAAATCTCAAACTAGTTGACGCTTAATGCATGCATCGACTCGATTTTTAATGCAGACACATGTATTTTATTGGCTGGCTGCGGCTGCAGCTTGTTAAACACATTTGTACCAATTTTTTAATGCCACTTTGTTCGCGTTTTTATGGCTACAGGGTATAAAAAACACACGCGTATGAAATATTATGCAAGTGCGTCTGGCTGGCAGTTTGTGAATCTCTGTGTGCGTGCTGCTGTGGGTGTGCGAGAGCATACAAATTAAACAAGATGCAACACTCAGCCGACTAACTGCCCGTTTCCCTGGCTGCCCCGCCCGATCGGCTGGCTGGCTGGCAGCTCTACTGTCATCCTTGCGGCCATTTTGTCTGCCCTTTTTACATGCACTTCCGCCCGGTACCCACGCATTACCTTGCCACGTTCTGCCCGGCCTGACGCGCCGTTGTTGCGGTCGCCGCGGCCTCACTGCCGGCCCCATTTCTGTGGGCGTAACTGCGTTGGCTGGCGCCAGTTGCAGCCGCCATTAAAAATTGCCAACAGCTTGCAAAAAGACGCAAAAACAATACAAACAGCAACGAGGCTATATGCAACAGCAGCAACAACAACAGCCAAAACAACATGAAAAAGAAAGAAAGAAAGAATACGCTGATTTTTATAGATGAAAATATATCGCTGCACGTTCAATGACTTTATATGACATTCACCGCAGTCCTATTTGAAAAAAAGCCCATATTAAATTAAATTTTATTGAATTTTGTCGTTGCTTTAAAAATAATAATTGCGAACTTCATATAAGTATTAAATATAATATCGATCAGCACTCATGTTCGAGCTATATCAGTCAGATTTAACTCTATACTAAGAGTCAAACTAGTCTAGCTTAGAGTTATTATGGAATATATAATATATTATATGTATTGTATGCAAATATTTTTATATAAATTATCTAGAAATAATTTGTCATTTCTAGGACGCATTTATTAGAGAACATATAATTCAGTATTAATATTTTATGGATATATAAAAGCTCATAAATTTGTATAACCCCAACTTCATTATCGCATTTAGAGTTTTAATCGTTCTTGACCTCATATTCATATGTTGGAATAATGTGTCAGCAACTCTCGCAGCAGAAAGTCGAACTTTGTGTTTGACTATCGAAAACTCCGACGTCAATGTCGTTTCAGCTTGGGCTTCGGCAGACGAGGGCTTCGGTAGACAGCTCATTTGTCGCTTTTGTATAAATTGCAGCTGAATAAGAGATAAAAAAATGTGCTCTTATTGATAACAACACGAAAATTTTTCTTTCGCTTTTTTTTACAGGTGCAACAACAATTTGTATTAATATTTATTTATGTGATTTTGTTATCAAAGATTTATGGCAAATAAAGTGCAGCTTGACTGCTTGCTGTGTCCTTCATACAATTATATTTTTAACAAATGAGAATGCTACTAACATGAAATTAAATTAAATTATTAACTTAATGAATGAATGAATAGTAAATATAAAAAAAAATATATATATATAGATTTAGAATTGATACTTATGCTGCTTGGGCTTAAAGTTATTATTTAAGTTTACTACAATCCTTGAACCACTTAATATTTATTTACAGGGTATGGGATAATCGAATACCTTTAACAAGATATTAGCTGTTGGTTTTTTAAATAGATTTTTGTGTTCTGTCCTTGTCACATTTATTGCTATTGCATTGTTGGCATTTTGCAAATTAAACGGATTTCCGCTAAAGGCCATTTCCGTTGCCCACTTTCCGACCCTGACCACGCCCACAGCCTGAAAAGCTATTGAAAGTTGCTGCGCTTTTTGCCAACGGCCCCTAACACGAATTTATTTTTTATGCCGTCCATTCTCGTTTTTTCTTATATATACGTATTATACTGTCGTATTGACAAATGTTTTCTATTGTTTTTTACGCTCAGCTCCATGCACTATTTTGATTTCAGCAGCTGTATAAGAGAAGCAACCAGATAGAGATACAGCGCGAGGCACGAGCTGAGTGCCATCCGGTTTTTTTTTTTTTTTTCCAGTGCAGTTTATGACAGTTGGCTGCCCGTGGCGCTGCTTTGAATGTTGTTGTCACAAAAGAAACTTTAATAGAATTTTGCTGGCTATTTGCATTGGTAGCAGCAATTGTCAATTGCTTTCATTATTTGTTTATGCTTTTTTTTTTGACTGCGTTCAGACCAAAAAATTGATTACTCTATTAGCTATTTCACATCCCAGAAACTGCCACACATAACTAGTTTTTTATTTTTTTTACACGAGTCACGTTTCAATTTATTGCAGCCTATTAATTAAATGAATTAGACCCCATTGAACTGAAAGTATATGCTAATTAGTAAATAAACAAGTGTGGAATAAAAAAAAAAAAAAACTAAACGAAAAATAATTAATATTAATTGTGCTTAATAAGGAAACATAAATCTTGTAATCAAATTAAAAATTACTAAAAATAATAAAAAAAAGTAATTCCATTCATATTAATTCAACTATTCATTATTTAAACATTATAATTGAGTTTTCTCAGAATATTAATGAAATTTATATATATATATGTAATCTGATATATTATATTTTATTGTATTTATGTTGAATAAGAGTTCATAAAAATTTATTTATCTATTTTATAATTATTATTATTTTTTATATATAATATATTAAATTATATATATTTTTTTATGAGTTTATAGAAATTTGTAGACCTTTAAATTGTATTTTAGCAAGTTGCTGCTATCTTGATGTGCTTTCCTAGTGACCTTGTGACTGCCCTTCAGTTGGGACAGCAAAGTTATACAACACCTGCGGACTGAGCCGCATCAGTCCCTGGCTCATTAACATATTGAATTTAAATGTCATGTCGACCGACGGAGTTCGACGTACGCCCCCGGGAGCACAAAAGAAAAACCACAAGGCAGACATCGAAACATCCCTGAAACGAGCCGCAAAGAATGTTAAACTACTTTTGTTTGGCATTTGCATTCCCGGGCGCAAAGCCCAAAAAGAAATTGCTGCGTAAAAATGTTGATAAAGCGACTCATCTACATATTTTTGGCTGTTGAATTGATGGCATGATTAAAAAGCCTCTTGCCTGGTGAGGGATATTTGCATTAAAAATTATAAGCAAAACAAATTAAAAAGCAAATTATAAATGATTTCTGATAATAAACAAAATCTTCTTTAATTTGAAATAACGTTTAAGTTTAAATTTAAACAGCCTCGAGCTTTGGCTTAGCTGCAGCTAGTTAGACCAGCTGCTTGAGGCGAATCATCCCAGCAACTAAATGCTGTCATACACACCACACAGTCTGCCACCTGCCACGCCTTGCTAGCAACTTGGATGGCAAGCAGCATTTCTGATATTAAGCAAAAAAGGCTGCAGGCCACGTGCGCTTTGTGCTGGCGCAAAAATGTGAGTAAAACTCCCGCAGGACACGCTTACACAGCGCAAAATGGCGCCGACAGCAGCGTTGCCAGACCCCACCAAATTATATAAGCAGCCAAGCAGCGTGCGACGCACAATTGTTTTAAATTTGCCCTGGCGACAAGGGAGACATTGCTTCACCAGATGCAGCGCAACCCGCCCGCAACCAAATTAGCTAACAAGGACAAGGGCAACACAACGAATACTTTAAGAAGACTTTAATTTTGGCACGCTCAAGTTCATTAGTGGCTGGCGCAGAGCATAATTGTAAATTGGCCATTGCCATTTAATTTATGAGTCTTCAAGAACAACGCCAAATGTGCTTTCAATTATTTATCGATGCTTAAGCTAGTGTACTTAATGCCACGCCCACTCGCCCAGGGCTCTGGCATAAATCAGAAGCAGCTCAGCCATAAATTTTCAGCGACAAGTGTCCGGTTGAAAAGCGTGCAAAATTCAAGTATCTACCAAGTAACTATTATAAATATATATATTTTTTCTTTCTTTTTTTAAGAGTATTGCCCAACTCACACACACCGACACACACACACACACAGATATTTATAGTAAAGTGACACACATTCGGTCAGCACCATGCGAATAAGGGAAGCGTCCGAAAGTTGGCCCCACAATTTGTCACTGGGTCATTGGATCGGAGTAAGAAGAAACAGGAATAAAAAAGTGAGAGAGAGAGAGCTGGGCAGAGAACCTTAAATAGGGGAAGGCAGTCAAAATATAGATTTAGAAAGCAACTGTGAGCAATGCGATTTACTAGAAACTACCATGGAAAATATAAAAAAAAACATGTATTTTTATATATATATTAAAAGAAAAACAGCGAGACGGAAAGAGAACGAATGGGGAATACAAATAAAAAGTTCATTTATTAAGGAAAAAAAAGGGAAAAAAAAAAAGGGATGGGGGTGGGGGGGGAGGGGGGGGGTGCTATATATATTTTTTTGTTTAATATTTTTTTTCTGTGTTGTTTAATGATTTGGGGGGGGGGTATGAAATATATTTTTTATTGTTGTATTGTATGGGGGGTGTGTTTGTGGTGGGGGGGGGGGGGGGGGGGGGGAAAAAAAAAAAAAAAAAAAAAAGGGGGGGGAAAAAACCAAGAGGGGTTTGGGGGGGGGGGAAAAAAAAGAAATTGGATGGGATAGAAAAAAAAGGGGGGGGGGAGGGAAAAAAAAAAAAAAAAACAGGGTGTGGGTATGGTAATATATTATTTTTTTTTTTTGTTTGGGGTGTGGGGGTGGAGGTGGGGGGGGGGGGGGGGGGGGGGGAGGGGGGGGGGGGGGGGGGGGGGGGGGGGGGGGGGGGGCGGGGAGATATAAAGGTTGTGGGGGGGGGGGGCCCCCCCCTATAAAAAAAAATACCTTATTTCCCGATTTTTGTAAAAAATGTATATTAAAAAAAATATTTATAATATAAAATATACATATGTACATAAAATATATGATTCCGGCAATGAGAAAGAAAATTAATAACTTTTCTTAATAAATATTATATAGTTACTTATTTAATAATAATAATTTATTTATAATTACATTTTTAATTAAATTAAAAATATAAATTAATTCAAATATTTTAATAAAAAGATTATTTAAGTTTGTCTAATAATTTAAAGTTTAATTCGAGTATTTTCAATAGTAAATAAATAAATCAAGATCAGTCACAGATAATAATATTTAATTATTTAATATTAAATAATTAATATATTATTATTATAAACTATTATTATATCACATAATTATTACATTTTTTGTCTCAAGCAAATACCTAATCTAATACACCTTTTATCTCTGTACTTCTAGGATATATGTGAACATTATATGAAAATAAAATATATATGTATGTCTATAATAAATCATGTGCACACTAAGCACAAGAACATTCAGGCAAGCAGTCGAGCAGCTCGACCACTGTTCACCAGCTGAGCCACCCAGTGGGTCAGTGCTCATTTGGCGGACTGCCTGTCGACGCGGCCACGGCGCCAAAGAACTTCGTCCTGTTTTGGTGGCCATCTTTGACACAGTTTCAATTCACAGTTGTCTCAGCCAAATGTTTTTCTGCTTGCTAGTTGCTGGCTGCATACTTATGGCTGGCACTGTTTGAATAATTGCCCGAAAATAGCATAAATCAAGTTGCCTCAAAGGTACGCATTGCAGCGCTATCTAATTACTTATTGTTGTTCGCACAGGATGGCGTCGATAATCAACGAAATTACGTACGTAAGTGATTAATGAAAGGATGCTTCAGCTCGAAAGGCCTGCAAGCGCAACAGCTCTAAACGTAGTCAATGCCCAGCGTGCAGTGTTAATGATTTAATATTAATTTCAAATTTGTACCATTACCTGTAAAAGGAATTCAGTTGGCTCCAAGTGCCGAGAGCAGCTGACGCAATTGACCACTTATACACACACCAATACGCACACGCACGAACTTAATTATGAGCACAATTAAATTGCTATTAAGTGAGTAGCTAGCAGGCAGGCGGCAGACCCACCTGAAGCTCTTCCGCATTGCTCGTCAGCATAATTATGTTATTTTGGCTTTTGTATGCAGCCAAAGAGTTGAATGTCTAGAGTGCTTCTCCATGGAGTCGCACTGCGCTCTGTTTGCATTTTGTGTGGGCGGAAATTGAATTTTATGTAATTTCGTTGCATGTCATTAGCCGCAATTATGTAATATAAGTTATCAGAGCCCAAAGTGTTGAACAGCTACAATATCTTATCACTAGACGGACATGAAATATAACACTATTTGCTCTTTACTTTGCCAAGCGAAAGATATTTGCTCCTGAATGCTAATTTCTCTTCTTTCATTTAGGTTAGCTTTGTGTACGTGTTATTAATTGACAGCATTTTGTATGCATGTGTGTGAGTGAGTGTGATGTGTGTGTATGATAATAATACACATTTAGCATCCTATTATTTTTAGCTAGTGATTTTAATAATTTGCTTGATTTACCTTATAGAAAACTGATGCAGCTTTCTATGAAATTTTCATTTACGAATTGTCCAACATGTTCAGCTTAATTTGGAACAGCTTAAATTTAATCTGTGAACTTTCTGTGGCAATTTAAAGGAACCCAAAAGAGTTATCAGTTAACAAATGCATAACTAAGTAAAAGTAGCAAAGTATTTTTAAAACTACATTCAAAATAAAAGAAAAAAAAATAAAATAAAATAAAATATTTACTTATTTAAAATATATTAAGTAAAAATTTACTTAAATTTACAAGTTAAGGTCATTACATAAATAAAATAAAAAACAAACTTAAATACATAAAATATACCAAATATATAAGATATATAAAATACATGAAATATAAAAATATATAAACATATAAAAAAATATATACATATACATATAAAATTATTTCAGTGCGATCCAATAGTCCAATAAGTCTATCAATAATCCTTAATTTAATTATTTATATTTTCTATTTGCTTTGGATTTGAATTTTTTTCATTTTTTCTATAAATCATTTATGTTACTATGTTTTAGTTAAAGCACTTAGTAATTTAATTTAATTGGACCCACAAGAAATTTTTATTCTTCTTTTTTAAGCCAAAAAAGTTAATTTCTCTTATTCATTTTAAAGTATATATTTATTTCTGAGCTGAAAAGTAGGGTTCTGTTCAAGCTGTTAAGTTTCATATTTTTACTCTCATTAATTATTTCCAAGTCAATGCGCCACATTTTGTGCTTATCGACGAAGTATGGCAAATAAATTTCACATTTCCTGAGACATTTATCACATTGAAAAGAGTCCGCAATTTCTCGATGAAACCCTTTTCACACGGTTTTTGGCGCTTATAGAAAATTGCTACACAAATTGCTTCAGCTTCCGGCGCACATTTTTCAACTTATTAATTTTCCATTAAGTCTTACAAGCAATTAAATATACAGACCGGAAAACCAAAGCCATAACGAAACCCCAAAACAATGACAACGAAAACAGCTCTAATACAAAATTATCAGCACGTTTCGCTTATTAACTGGGCAGTTTGAACAATTCCATAAATAAATAAAACGTCAGAGACAAATCCTTTCGACTGCACACTAAGAAAATCTGTCACAATTGTTTGACTTATGTGCGAGAGAGAAGAGAGAACAAATCATATATATATATATATATATTTATATAGAGTGAGAGAGAGACAAAGTGTTGCATGAAATAAGCAAAATATTGCTGAAAATTTCCGGAGCATCAGAGGCATTTTGAGTGTGCAAATATTTTTGCGGAATTGTGAGATGCGTAAATTTTACGCTTGCCTGAGTTTTGCCAACAGTCTACTGAAGTCAAAAGCAAATGGGTTCTACAAGAAAATACGCACAATAATCATTATGTATTATGATTATCCGACTGATGATGATCATCGTCATAATCATGATGAAAGTGACTTTGATTTTCGTTAGAATTTCTTCATTTGATGGCTTTGATTTAGATTTATGCATTCTGATATGCTTTAAAACGGATGCCCTAACACACATACAAAAGCACACGCACATACGCTCACACGAACACAAACAAGGCTTGCCATATCCTTGGCTGTCTTTGGGGTCCTGGGCCAACATTTGCTAGCGCATAATGCTTTCAAAGCTGCTGTCAGCCAGCTGCGCCACTTGAAGGAATTTATGAAGCATTTTACTTACTTAGCTGCTGATTTACTCCACCCAATGCCAAACGAGTTGTGTGCATGTGTGTGTGTCGGTGTGTGAGTGTGTGTGTCTGTATATATATATATAACAGCTGGCGTGGACCTTCGCACAGCACATGTGTCTGCGATTTTTCTATGAATATGAAATAAGTTTTTGCCTCGCATGTGCGTAAATAAACAAACAGCAGAAAGCAGCGCATGGCTCGCTATGGCTTGTGGGCGTGGCGCAAGGATATTCTCTTCTTGTCGAGTCGTGTCCCGACTAGCGATCGAGTGCGTTTGTGCACACAATATGTAGCATACTTTCAGCCAGCTGCCTCCTTTCAATATTTGCCAAAGGCGTCGGCGAACTCTAAATAAAGCAGCCAAAGTACTTGGATTAGAAGGTCCACATAATACCCTGGGCGCTGCAGGACTTAAAACTACATTTTTCAATGGCTCCACATGCATCCACGACATTCGACATTTAAATAAAAATATATACTTATGTTTATTTCAATTTATTTAGTAAAGGAATTCAGAGAAGGAAAGAGAAAGGAAAAATATTCTCTTTTTTTTATGACCTCTATTTCTTATCATACTCTATGTATTTTTTTTAGTGCAGGGTATAAGCAATGCCCAAGTAGCTACAAATTAAATACACGTTGCCAACTTTACGGCTGACGGTAAAGAAATTTAACGCAGATTTTATGCAGGTCACAAATAAAAAAAAAAAAAAAAAGAATGGAAAAGCAGAGAAAGGCAAAGGGATGTAAAGCCCCCACAAGAGTAACCCTTTCAGCTTGAACATTACTTAAACTATGCCGTAAGATATGTGAGCCGCGCCCAGGGAAAGGTGAAATTGGCATTTTTACGCGAATAACCTTAAACGGAGTAAACCGTAAGCCGCAATGGGCGGCCGCCGGTGACCCAAGGTCAGTTCCCCAGAGGCTTTTGGTAAGTTGCAATTAAATTTTTATCGCTCGCACCAATCGATAGACCAGACAACAATGACGCGACATTTTGCTCAAGATGCTATCAAATTTCGAAAAAAGCGAGACTGAGGAGCGGATATATGTGCGTCCATAATTGCACAAAGCAAATGAAAGTAGCGAAGACCTTGCTTCGTTAGGGCGCCGTCTGCTGAATTGTTTTCTTCATCGTCTTTTTTTTTCCTTGATGATTTGCTCGTTTTTGTGCGGCATTTGAGAGTTTGTCAGTTTGGCATTTTGCCTGTTTTGTTGGCTGTTTACATAAAAATATTGCCAGAGCGACAGTGAACGGGCCAAAAGCAAAACATAATGAGGAAGACAACAGCCCACATCCAACGAGCTGGCGTCCAGACGCGAATGACGCGGCAGACTAACCGGAGACAGAAAAACCAACTAGTCTGCGCTTCACCCAATGCAACTCGAAATACAAAAAATAAGAAAATAAGTGGTAAATAGACGCAAAACGCGTGACTTTCACTTTGATGTCGCGTCTGCCGACGCTGATGTCGATTTGACCGTGGAGCAAAAGCCAGGCTAAGCGGTAGTTTACACTGAAATGAAATACGGGCAACTCCGGCTGACTGACTCGCTCAGTCTTGCTTCCAGCTGCTGTTTGCATAGACAGCACGTGCATTCGGCTACAAAGTTTTGCTTGTTTTTGCTCTTCACAAGAATGACAGCTGTGGGAGCAAAATATAGCCGCAACCTGACAACAGCTGAAGCTAAAGAGACTTAAAACTCAACTAAAGAAATAAATGAAACTTATATTATTAAAATGATTTAATGCATTTTAAAATAATATTTTTAGCAATAATTGAGATTGAATTGAAATAAATATATTATAACTATACACTAAATATTTTATAAATATAAAATAAATATAAATTGAACACATACTAAATATATAAATATCTAATAAATATATAGTAAATATATGATGGTAAAAATTATATAATGGAAGCTTAATTAATAAATTCTAAGTCTATTGATAATAATTTACACAGAAAATACAACACGTAAATTACACTCAGTTGTAGGCATCTCTCTCACAAACGATATTTCATTTTTTAGACTGTAAAATAGTACCAAATTGAATCAAGTCACAAACTACATATTTTTATTTTGTTCTCCTCAATTCACACACTCCCTAAATTTTAAGATAAAAGCTGCAATACATATTAATGCATTTATTCTAAACTTACTTTATGTGCTCTCAAATAAACAAACTGTCTTACTGTATAAAGAGTTTCAAGTAAAGTCAATCTTTTCAGTTCTCTCATAGATATTGCATTTTTTATTGTAAACTTCTATTATTGCTATATTTCTCGTAGCCTTAAACATGCAATTTGGGTGCTTTGCAACTGACCGTAGCAAACACAAATTTCAGCGCTGCCTGCAGCTGGGTTGTCACAAAAGTTAACACATAGCCAACTTGGAGTAAAATAAAAAAAAAAAAAAAAAACTAGTATAAAAGCTGAAAATTAGAAAAACATGAAAGCCACGAAGAACTAAGGGAACTTGTGTATACAGAGCAGTCAAGTTGCAGGTGACACAGCTTGAGGCAGCTGGCGAACTAGAGCTGGCAAATGTTTGCTCGAGCGGCGTTAAAGGCAACACATAAGAGCGACGGCGGCTTATCAGCAGGTGCCACAATGCCACTCACTCACTCACATACACCAAAGCATATATATATATTATATATATATATAGCAAAACTGAATCGGATTGTCGGAATGAGCGCCTTGGGCTAGTTGCATGCAAAAGTGCTCCTGTTTTTAGTTATCAAAAAACTTCAAGCTGCAAATGACAAACATGACTTGAGCAGTGCAAAAGCTGAGAAAACTGTTAGATAATGAAGCGTAAACTTTTACTACAAATAAAGAAAACGGGCCAAGAAAAATTAGCTGAGCGTCTTTTTGCTTTCTGCCTCTGTCTTTGAGCAATTGTGTCAGCGGAGACGCCACAACTTGAGGCAAATGGAAAAATGCCGTTGCATGGCTCTGCGGCTGTCTGCGATAAAAGTTTGCCCAGCACGAACGCCAAATTGTGTGTAAATACTTAAAAAGTCGTTAGTGATAGCAAGAAGTGGACGCCTATGAGAAGGACAAGGTCCAAGAATATAAAAAGCGCAGGCAAAAGAAGGTATTTATGCCTCTGCTGATTAAAGCTATGCATTGGAGGTGAGAGCGTGAAAATAACTTTCAATAAATATATGTTAATATATAATATATAATCATAAATGCCCATAAATTAATCAATCTTGAACTAAAATTAATTTGCCAATATACAAAATATTTCATTTTCTTATTATATTCTTTTATTGGGACTCTCTCTCTCCACAGTGATGGCATCTGATTCGTGACACGCGAAGTAGGTGGCTCGCAGTGTGTGCAGCTCTAGAGGCAAGTTGCAAGTACTGCAAATATTTTTTAATGAGCAACGTCGACTGAAGACGTCGCCTTCATCATTAAAAATATGCAGGCATCGACTTTGATGATTGATTGAGCCCCGTTACGGCTGGCTGCCTGCTGTATGCACTTGGCGGGGAGCCTGCCGTGGGGGATTGCGGCCATTAAGTGTGCCTGAAAGCGTGCTGCAATAAATTTGCCTAATCAAACTATTTAGGCGCAGTGTCTGTCACACTGCGGAAGTCAAGCTGGCGTCGTGCCCATTAGAGCTGACGAGCAGACGTTGGCGGGCATTGGAGGAATGGGGAAAGAGGAAGGCGACGCACATGTGTTGCATGCTTTTGGGCGCTGCCCAGACGACACACATAATCCTAATTAATTGCCAGCATCAGGCTGAATGGCAGCACAAAGCTGCACTCACTTGCGCCGTAATTCGAATGCATTCACATTGCTGGCATCCATTCTCGTGCTGCTCATATCCCCGTATCCCATTTGGCCTGCTCGACAGGTGCACGTGAGCACTTCGTGTGCACCATTTAGTCGCCGAGTGGAATGACGAGCTGACGAGGCAGAAGAACAAGTCTGCTGCTTCTGCTGCTGCTACTGGTGCTGCCGTTCATTGCGTTGCATGCCACTGCGCCATTATTTCCTTTTAATTTGCTTTGGCTGCAAAAGTCGTGGCGTGTTCAATGCTGCCCCAACGACGAGCAGCGCTCAGCGACGCATTTCATGCACTTGGCTGAGCTTTGAAGTTGCTTAACACGTTTGATGTTTGCTGCAGCGGCAGCCGATGGGCCATTGCTCATTTGTATTGTATGTGTGCATGAGTGTGTGTGTGTGTGTGTGTGTGTGTGTGTGTGTGTGTGTGGTGGAGCCATAAAGTTTAATGCATACAGAGAGAGTGTGACAGCTGGCAAAGAGAGGATCGATTAGGGCATGGCGAGGGGAGCTCGCAACTAATGCAGCGACGAAGTCTTTTGCAGCCTAAGAGCTGACATTGCAAATTGCGTGTTCTATTGCAGGGCGTGTGGCACACACAGCAGGAGCTCAGCCCAGTAAGCCATAAATACTTAACAGCGACCATCCTGATTTTGAACGTCTCCAAGAAATACGAAAAGTCTTTTAAGTCTTTTTCGTTTATTTAAATTCAATCGAAACTTTAAGTAAATCGCAACTTTAAATATATCAGACCTTAAGCAAGGCCCAAAGAGATGGTAAACCCTAAAGACCAAGGCAAAATACAAGAGAAAAATTGCAAAAGTTTCGCCACTCAAAGATGGCAAAGGCGAGTGCTCGGCGCCTAAGGCGCAAAGTGTGAAGCTGAGCGAGACAGGGATAAAGAAGAAAGCGACTGAGATGGAAATAGTGTTGGGCTTAAATATGCCGCAATAATCGAAGTTGAAGTCGAACATCAATGGCCACCAAAGGCTGCCAAAGGCAGTTGGCGTAGCTTAAAGGCTGCAGGCAGACAGCGCAGACGTCGCCACAGGGCCAGTTGCCAAAAAGTATGCAACACAATTTTAATTAGTTTCGAAAAGTATTTTAATTTTTGCAATTTCATTCGATAGCGGTGAACATTTGATTTTTTGTATTTTGTCGATTGTGGGATTTTTTTAAAAAGAAGTAAAATGGGTTTGGTCGCAACAAGCACAAACACCATCACCACGACCACACTATCATTTTCTAATACTAGCTGCACTGCTAGCTATTCTTCTGGGAGCATATGTTCTACTGTCCTTGTTTCTAGCGCCGCATCTTCTTGCGCAAGTGTGGCTGCTATCCCTTCGCAAAAAAAGAAAGACTGCACTTTCCAATCTACTAAGCTGACTATCTCGAAAAAACATAAAAAAGCGGACAAACTGTCAAAAACAATCCGCAAAATGAAGCCAGCCCAACTTAGCTCAAATGTTGGGAGCCTAACCAAAAGCCCTGCTGCCTCCTCGGCAGCTAATTATAGCAATCGCTTTGCAGCTTTGGCTGAAGAAGCCGAATCCCTAATGGATATGGACGAAGAAGTTCAAGAGAGGGAAAATGAAAGCATCCAACAACCTGTTCGGGAGGAACAGGAAAAGAAAATACCTAAACCTCCAGCTATTTGCGTGCCGCAGGTTAATAATTGATGAAATTTGAGGCAGCGTTAAACTCTGTTATCGCGGATACTGAGTATGATTACGCACATCCAGATCTGGAATCTCACGTATTTACACAAAGAATTCAAACGCTTTTAGATCTGTCGTTGACCTGTTAACAAAGCAAAATTGTCAATTTTGGCATCATCAACTAAAAGAAAATTCACCATTTAGAGTAGTCATTAAAGACTTACACCCCAACGTATCAAAACAGCGAATTGAACGCGCTTTTACTGATCGGAACCTCACAGTACTGAACATCTACTGTCCCAGGAAACGAGATGGCACAATATTGAGATCAGTAAAGAGGATGATGAATTGAATGATGCTAAGACAAGACAAAGCATGTTCTTTGTTAATTTAAAGAAGACGCCAAATGTTGCTGAGGCTTTTAAAATAACTCATTCGGAACGCACAGAGTTTCAGTATTAAAAGCAAAACCCAACAGGGAAATAGTCCAGTGCTTCAGATGCCAAGACTACGGACACACGAAAAATTATTGCCTCAAAAACCCAGTTTGTGGAAAGTGTTCTGGTGATCATTTTACTGGTTCTGAGAATTGCCAGTAAAGTTAGTGAGACTTCCATTTGTGCCAATTGTGGAGACAACCACATTTCCAGCTATAAAGGCTGCACAGTCAGAATCCAGCTAACCAGTAAGCTAAAGCCTGATGCACGATTGCCCAAGCACGGACTGCCAAACAATAACAACCATGCAGACATTCAGGGTTCTAGAGCGCAATTTATTTCAAACGCCACTGTTCAGAAAGGCTTTTCTTATGCGGATAATTTCAGGCCCAAAGTAAATCAGCAACATATTTCCAGAACACAAGTGTCCAGGTCGAACTCAATGCCGATGAACGAGAATACGACAACAAATTTAACCTTTTAGAAAAGGCAATTCAGATTAATGCAAGAATGGATCAAATGTTCAAACTTATCCAGGAAACAATGGAAGAAACAAAGCCTTTCGTGTCCTGGTTCAGAAACTCATTTCAAAATGATCAATTCGATTTTAAAAATCGGATTGTGGAACGCAAGAGGATTGGTCAAAAGCAATAACGAGTGAGACTTTTCCTTGATGCTAATCAATTGATGTGATGTTGGTCACAGAGACGCACATGCGCCCAGGCCTTAAAATTTACACCTGGTCAACCAATATTACGCAAATCACCCCAGTGGTCCGCGAAAGGAGGATCTGCTGTGTTATAAATTAACATTGTTCATGACGCAATGAACCCATTTCAACAATAATATTCAATCGGCTAGTTTGAGTTTGATGACAAACATCGGAAGCGTCAAAATAGCATCGATCTATCTTCCTCCTAACGAACCCTGGAGTGAAAATGACTTTAGGTACTACTTCGGTCCCTGGGAAACCGGTTCATTGCAGGAGGAGATTTAATGCAAACACCAATGGTGGGGTATGTGCGGAGTTGTTATCGTGGAAAGCGGCTGCAAGAGGCCATTGCTAGTGGTACGTGGCAAATCCTAGCAACGGGAAAACTACTTTCTTTCATTCAACACCCTGCTTACTCCCTCTGCCTGGACTTTTTCATTTTTAACGGGTTCGCTGCTAACAAGCTATCTGTCCAGCTGCATCATGAGCTTTCGTCGGATCACTTGCCGGTCGTAGCGACTTTGCATCAATCACCACAGCTTAGACCTATGAGGCAATACATCCTTGCACCTGGAGCTCGCATTAATGAATTTAGGACAAACTTAGAGAGCAGAATTCATCTTAACACTCAAATAGACAGCGCTGCTGACATAGAAGATGCTATTGCAATATTTATGCGAAACATATCTTTGGCTGCATCATACGCGACCCCAGAAAATGTACGTCATACAAGACGCACCCCCAGCATGTCTGCCCCCAAACGCTGCTGCATTACTGAGAATGAAGAGAAGGCTGAGGAAAGAGTATGTGAGAACGGGAGATATACGCGTCCACCAGATTTATAAAGAATCTCCAATCGCGTACAAAAAGTCCTCGCTAAAATCAAGCAACGCAGTATTGATCAAATGCTGGAAAATGCTGGCCCGGATGCGTCTTCTAACTACTCCTTTGGAAGTCACGAGTCGTTTCAAAAAATTTCGGCTCCTAAAGTACCGATTAAGGATACGGCAGGTAGATGGTGCTACTCCAGCCAGCAAAAAGCTGATACATTTGCAGACAGCCTACAACAGCGATTCATGCCGTTCAACTTCACCGACGATGCTACGCGAAGAACTGTTGAACTACAGCTGGATATGCCGTTCCAGATGACTCTGCCTGTACGGCCTGTCACACTGGAAGAGGTATAATTTGTTAGGAATCTGAGGGTTAAAAATCTCCTGGAGAGGATAGGCTGGATAACAGAACACTCAAGCTCCTACCCAAAAAGCTCTCTTGTTTATAGTGCTAATTCTAAACAGTATGCTCAGGTGGGACACTTTCCAAACATTTGGAAGACAGCGCAGATAAAAATGATCCCAAAGCCTGGAAAGAGTCCTAGGGAAATAGATGGTTATAGGCCAATAAGTCTTATTCCTGCCTTAGGAAAGATGGCCGAAAGAGTGATCCTTGACCGGATACTGCAACTTGAAGCAGTCAAGCAAAGAATCCCTAACTGGCAATTTGGATTCAGGAGAGGTCATGGTATCCGGAGCAGCTTCACCGTGTGGTCAATTTTATCCTGGACGCTTTTGAACACAAGAAGTATGCAGTTGCTGTCTTTATGGACATAAGACAAGCGTTTGACAGAGTCTGGCATGATGGATTACTGTTCAAACTTAGAAACGTTCTCACTCCACAATTATACCAGATTGTCAGCAGCTTTCTACGAGATAGAAGTTTAGGGTGGACGTTGATGGCATAAAATCGTCAAAAAGGCCAATATGCGCAGGCGTGCCTCAAGGTAGCGTTCTCGGCCTACCCTGTTACTCTGTTTACAGCCGATATGCCGTCACATAGTGACATCACAGGAGTAAACCGGAACAATGGATGATAGCCACGTATGCCGACGATACAGCCGTACTGACAAGTAGTCCTGCATCAATAAAGCTACAGAGTCATTGCAGCAGTACGTGAACACTTTTGAAGACTGGGCTCGAAAATGGAACATTGGAATTAACGGGAGCAAATGCGCAAACGTTACGTTTACCACAAGGACTTTAACTGTGGTCGCATTAGCATGCAGGGTTCAACGCTACCGCACAAAAGAAGCCACAAATATCTGGGCGTAGTGTTAGACAGAAGGCTTACTTTTAAATGCACACCACGATGGTCAAAAAGACTGTAATGTCAAAAAGCGCAAAGATGTCATGGCTTCTTAAGCGACCAATAAATTGTCACTGTACAGTAAAGTGTCAATTTATAAAGCAATACTCAGTCCCATATGGAGATATGCGCTTCAAGTCTACGGAATTGCGGCAAAATCAAACCTCGATAAAATAAGAGTTACACAAGCAAAAATCCTCCGGCAAATTTGCAATGCTCCCTGGTACATGCGTACCAGGGACATTGAAAAAGATCTCAAGGTCCCCAAAGTTGGAGACGTAATGCAAAAGGTAGCTACTAGCTACCTTGCAAGACTCGAAGGCCACCCAAACCCTTTGGCGAGAAGGCTTAACAAAGGAGCCAGAAAAAGAAGACTTAAGAAGTGCCATCCACAGGACCTCCCTGCGAGGTTCCTATAAAATAATATTTCATATATATATATATATATATATTGTTATTGTTGTTTATGTTAATTGTTATTGTTATTGTTAATTTTGTAGTTATTGTTATTAATTAATTGTTAATTTCTGTAGTGTTCTACTGTAAATAATTGTATCTTTATGTTCAACTTGTTAAGCTGCCAATTGGGCAGCAGAAAACTTGTTAAATAAATGTAATTAATTTTTTGAAAAAAAAAAAAAAAAAAAAAAAAAAATTTTTGCAATTTGTGTGTGCCACACGGCGGCAGCCGGAGCCACAGAAATCTTTTGCCTATTGGCAAAGCAATTGTGGCAGCTTCAGCCCCGAAAGTCCGTCCCCGCCCCTCTGCGTTGGAACAAACCGTAACCACGTTTAATGCGCCACTTTAATGATTATTAACATTATTAGTTGTAATGAGCGTCGTCAGCCCGTTTTAAAGTTTACCAAGTGAAATTTGCCAGCTATTCAAAGAATGGATGCGTACAACAAACGCAAAACTCCACAAAAAAAGAAATAATAAAAAAAAAAAAAAACAAAACAGAACAAAAAACCAGCGAAAGTTGAAAAAGTTGGTAGAAATTTTTGCAATTATTTTTCTGTTTTAATGTAATAGTGGCGTTTCCAGTTTTCCCCCTTTTTTCGTGCTCTATTTTATTTCTTTTTTGTGTTTTATTTTTTATTTTTTTTTCGGGTTTTCAGCTTTTAAGCAAAAAGTTTGTTTAAACTATGCGGCCGGGCCCGGTTTGAACGGCTCGCAATAAGTCCGTCGAACTGGCCAACTGTCGTTGTCTGTCCTTCGGTCGTGGCCAGTTGTTTAGCGGTTGCGTTGAAGCATTCTCTAAAATATGCTTTGATTTTGCGTCCGACGTTTGACGTTTTGCTCATTGCGTGGAATTCTGTGTTCGAATTGTTTGTGCGTCGGCTTCTGCCGGATATATTTTTCTATATTCTAGACTTTGGTTTTTATTTTTAGATTTTTTTCTACCTTTCTTTATGGGTAAAAAAGTTTGCAAATTAAAGCCACAAGTTGTGGGTTAAGTTTACCTCAGTTTGTTTCTGGATTTCCAAGACAAAAATTTATTCAAGCTGTTTGTTTTCTTTTTGTGGCTGAACTTACGAGTATTTGAAATAATTGCGAACTTACCTAAAATGAGAAAATAAGTTTAAAAAAAAGTTAATAATTAATTACATACAACTTTTTATTACTAGGATAATAAATATTCCTTCTAAAGACTATGAAAATATTTTTTTATTAAGTAAGAAGAGATATATGGAAAATAGCTTTATTTATTCATAAATTTTGTATATGCTTCAATTTTATTTAATATATATATATTTATATAATTTTATATATGTTTTTGTTTAATTTCAACGTGCCTTGCTCAACAGATATTTAGCAATCTGAAAGGCGCAGCTAATCAATATTTGTCAATGTTTGTGCGAGCTCGTAAGACTTACAATTTACGACTCGAATTCCTTAGCAGCCTTCAGGAACTATCAGAGGAGTTGTCGCGTTAAGAAACGCACACACACGAGTTCTCCAATGCCAGGACTTAATTACACACAACTCATTTACCGCATACAAAGCAAATTCCCCAGACGCACAGCCCATGGCTGTTGCCACGTGGGAACTGGCAGACTGACAGAAAGTACTCGTTGGCGTTGTCGGCATTCGAAATAGAAAACCCAAAAAAGAAGAACGCACATGAAACAGAAAAGCAGCCAGTAAAGCCAAAGCATAGCCTGAGGTCGACACTGAACCTGGTGGCAGTCACAATCAGTGAAGCATGCGACTAGCACAGACTTTTGTTTATATGTCATACAAATTACTCATACGTTAATAATTTAAACGGATGGCTGTTGATGATGGCCAGTCAAGGCATCTGCAAATTTGCTTTGCCAATATCGCACACACACCACCCCCCGCCCTGCCCCCATGAACACACTCGGAAATCAATACGAAATGAAAACCAAATACCCATTGCCACTCGCCCTGTCTGTCTGGCCGATGGCCTGTCTAAACATGAAGGCAGCACCTCAAGCTTGTTTACTTTACGCCCGATAACTTTCATTATCATGCCCTGAAATTCATAACCCAAAGCAAAGACAGCTCTATGCAATGTTGATGCGTGTTTGCCTCCGTATTTGCTTGACTATTCACGTTACAAAATTCATTAACTCATCAATGAAACAAATTCGTAATCATTTCTTTTTTCGATTGTCGTTCTGTAAACATTGACTTACTAAGTAAGCAAATAAAGTGTTTCTTTCTATCATAAAACTAACAAGTGATATAAGGCTGAAACACATTAATAGAAATTTGATTTATTTTCTAAAATCTAATTTAATTAAAAATATATTTTTTAGTTATATATTTCCAAATAAAAGATTTTTAGCTGATATCAAATAACAATATATTTTTTATACACTCAAAGTTGATCAGTTTTTTATAATTTTTTTTTTTTCAATTCATAAACAATATTTTTACACACGTTTAAATTCAGTATTCAGCTCAAGTAGTATGACTAAGCCACTGCTTTGCTTAAGCATCAGAATCGTCATCTTCAAGCTCTTTACCCATTCTAAGATCGAGCCACTTTTGTGATGAACTATTATCGTGCTCACTAATAAAGTAGCTCCCCATAGAATGGGGCAAGGGCAATAATATTTTAGATCCTGGTCTCATCTGCAACGGCAGCTCTCCAAATTTGATCACCCACTGATTTATCAATGATTGGTCCAGATGCTGTCTTACCTCATCGAGCTCCAAGTTGCCTCTTTGTGAGGTTTTCGGAGACTGCAGCTGCTGGCAACTATCAGCGAAACGATTTCGAAGCTCAAATAAATAGTAAATGCTATCCAAACGTTTGGAGTACGGAATGCCGAGTGCATTAAGTATTCCACCAGATTTAGTTATACCTCTTAGATTTTGTGAGCCGAACAATTGTCGTTTACTCTCAACGAGGCGCGATTCAAATTTATTGTCTTGGCAAATCGATGAGATTAGATCGTCATGCAGCAGATGCCAGGCTGGTAAAATAGATTTACTAATTTGATTGTGAGTCGTTTTATCTGTGCTCTTGCCTCGAAGTTCGTAATTTTTCTTTAAGTATTTCTTTTCCAACGATTTTTTAGACTGCTTTTTAGGTTCAACTACTTTTTCTTGTGTTTCTGTCACTTCTGCGTTCTCTAGCTCTGCCACATCACATGTCTTCTCTATTTTAAGACACTCACAGTTATGCTTCAACTCCTCACTTGCTTTGCGAATTTTGTTTTCTTTTTGAGTTTTTCGACTTTTGCTTGGCAAGGTGGCTTCTAAGTGATTTAACAGCTTTTCAGCATTCTTTTGGTTCGTTTCAGTTGCCTCAAGCATTTTCCGCACCTTTGTAAGGCTTGCTTTTGCTGTTTCGAATATATTTGCCAATTCTTCTTGCTCTTGCTTGCTCTTCGACTGATTTTGTTTCTTCGAAATAATTTCAGCATTGTTTTGTTTGGCGATTACGAAATCGTTTTTCTGTCTACCAATAGTTTCTAAGCACTTTTTCTGAAGCATCGATCCGGCCTCGTGTAGCACACTATTATTTCTTATAAACATCTTCTGTAGGCACTCCGCACAGTTATCCTTTAGATGTGTGGTATATTTGGCTTTCAGTGTCTTGCATTGATTGATAATATTATCAATCTGACTCATTTCAGATTTGATATATTCAATATCCGGCTCTAATCTGAAAACGTCAAATTCTCTACTCAACTCTTGTTGTTGAGCTTGATAATTATTATCATTCAATGCCATCTTCACATCTTTCATGTGCCCAAAACTCTTGGAATTCTGACTGCGCAATTCTATCAATTGCGGCTTTGTTTGTGGAGTTTTCTTTATGAGATCAATACACGATTTAGTATTTATGGAGTAGGAATTGGTCTTTAATAATTTTTCTTGACAGCTAAGCATTGTTTTCTGTAATGCGTTATTGCATAGATTCATATTATTAATTTTGTTAACACTGTGTATTTTATTTCGCGTTTGCAAATGATTGGATAATTGAGTTTTCAATTTCAGTTCTCTGTCATCGTTTATCTTCACAGGTGCTCTGCATTCAATAATCTCATCAGATTGACTTAAATTATCGGTGAGTGGTTTCGCCGCCCACAACTCGCTTGATTTCTCTTTCACTCTGTTAAATAACGAATTATTAGACTCAGTGAATATCTCTCTCAATTCTTGCTCTGAGCAATTAAACAAAGATTGATCGTTAAGAGAGGACTTCATCATATGATTTTCTTTTCGATGAGGAGGCCAATGATTTGCGCGGTTATTTATATGCATCGCATTTACTTCCTGACTATATATTATACGGTCTATACATTTAGAGCTATTCGTGGACCCTCGATCTTTCTCAGATTTCCTTAGAGAATCCAAATTCTTTGTTCGTTTATCTGAGCCCGTACAGAAGTTGCTGCAGGGCTTGCGCCTTTGAAGTCCAGAATATGGCTTGGCATTGGCCATTAAAATATTTTTAAGCTGCAATTCATAGTGTGCTGGAGCAGTACTTTTACTATGCTGATCAACATTTGGCTGCTTTAACACAGTACATTTTGAGCAAACTAATGCACCCGACAACATATTTGTACGCAGAGAACTTGTCTTGAGTTCACAATTGATGCAGCGCGTATATTTTGGAATTGGATCATTTGCTCGATCATCTTGCTTCACTGGAGCCAATTTCTTGACGTTTTTTGTGGAATTTCCCATTACTTTTGATGGACTATTTCTATGCTCTGAAAGAGTTCTACATGAAGCTTGACATTTGCTTTTTGTTGACCTCGTTTGCTGTGCTGAATCGCAAGTTTTTAGATCTCGTTCTCTATTTACTTTATCTGCCGTTTCAAATAGATCCTCCAAGCGATTCATACAATTTACTGATTTTCTTCCATTTAGATCCATTTTGGTTTTTCTCTCCGCAAATAAATCGCTTTTCATTGCGCTCTCGGATTTTTTAAATGCCGATAAATCTCTTTTTACTGCTTGTTCTCTTTCTTTGTCGTCAGAGCGTGAGTTACATTTAAATTTGAGTTCTTGGTGCTGTTGCTTGGTTTCCTTCTTATTGAGGTCCTTACTTCGAATAATTGTCAGTGATGTCCGTGAGCATGAAGAACCCTTGCTTCTAATATTCGAGCCAACCTCTACCGGCAGCTGGCATCGCCTGCAGCCGTTTATAATCGGTTTTAGCTGTGTATAGTTGCAAATGCGCCACATATTAGCAGCGCCCAGAAAGCAAATAAATTTTGTTCGAAAGAAAAAATAACATTTATAACTAGGCCTGACAATAATTTTATTTCATGAAATCAGAAAAATATACTGAACAAATATACTGTCAAAATCTTTTCTGCAGTACCTACAATTTAATGTTACATTGTGCCTTGAGTACCTCCTCGGCCGATTTCCTCATCGCCGCAGACTCCCACTGCGAGAGACGTGGCCGAATAATACCAAAAATACCCCATTTGTTGACAATACACGGCAGCGATAAGAAAATATCTTCTTTGATTCCACACATTCCCTTGGCATTGGTTGACAACGATATGATCCGCTTGCTGTTCTCGAAGATAGCAGATACAACGTCGGCGACAGCATGTCCAATGGCCCAGTTTGTGTAGCCCTTTAAAGCAATCACCTTGGACGCTGCCTCGACAACGTCTTTGTGCACCTTGCACCACTGCATCGGATCTTTATCCGTGCCAATGTTTGGCACCAGTTCTTTAAGCTGCACCCCACCCACGGTCACTGAGGACCACATTGGCACTGAACTACCACCATTCTCGCCCAGCACAAATCCGTGCACTGAGCTGGTTGCCACGCCCAAGAGTTGCGCAATAAACAGCCTAAACCGCGCAGAGTCTAAATGACAGCCAGTGCTAATGCAGCGCTCATAGGGCAACTCGGTGATTTTATGGGCCAGCCATGCCATGACATCCGGTGGATTTGAAACTATAATAAACACAGCCTTGGGACTTTGTTTAACTAGCTGGGGCATTACACACTTAATAATATCCGCCGTTTTCTGGGCTTCTTGCAAACGATTCTCGTTGCCGTTCGGCCGTACTCCGCTCGTCACCACAACGACTCGCGAGTCCCGCGTGGATTCAATATCGCCACACTTGGCCACATTGCAGTTATTTAAAAATAATGAGCCGTGTATCAGGTCCGAGCACTCGGCCGTGCACAATTCCTTATTGATGTCGAATAAGGCAATGTTGTTGGTGATGCCCTTTGACAGTAGGGCAATTGCACACCCCGTGCCAACGGCGCCGGAACCAATAATAGACACCTTGTTTCCTGGTTGAACATCCTGTTTCTTTAAACGTTTATACAAACAGTTGCGAAAAGCATTCAAAAGTTGATCGTCTTTACAACTCGACGAGCCGGATCGTGTTATATATATTTGAAAGGCATTAAGTGGCAATTGTCGCCATGTCAATAAGTCGGGGGAACAGTGTTTTATCATCGTGCAGAATGCCCAAACCAAAACAGTTGATATAAATTTTGAATTGAGTTAAATAAAACAACAATAATTTTGTGGCGTTTGAAATGTTGTGGTTAAATAAAAATTCCAGGAAGGGCTACTGCTTATTAAAATTTATATTTTTTGCTAACTGAATAATTTAAGAAATTAGTATTGTCATTGTTAAAGATATTGACGAATTTTGTCTATTTAATAAATATTTTTACAATCTGGAGCCCATTAAATTCAATATTTATTCCACAGACTTCTGACATACATTTCAAGTGATTGGTTAAAATTTAGATGACATTTTATTTGTGGAAGAAAATTGATACTTTTTTTAAATATTTCTTAGCTCTTCATAATTGTAGAAGTTGACCTGAGATAAAGTCTAAATTTAGTCTTCAGTTAAGCCTATCAATTATAGTATTTGTAATTAATTCTACGATAAAAATGTCGAAAGAAGCAAAACTTATATTTTTAATACATAATTATTATTATACAATCATAATTCTGCAATTATATTCTAAATATAATTATTGCATAATTATTATTGTATAGTTATAATTATTTAATATTTAATTATTGTTGCAACACAATATAATTCGTTTTACATTATTTTTTTCTTTTGGACCTTTTTACAATTTGAGACTATTCTGTAGCTTGAGCATTATTTCTGCTGATTTCTTGAATTTTTCCTTCTCCCAATCTGAAAGCTGGGGATGCAACACTCCATAAATGCCCCACTGGCTAACAATACAAGGCAGCGATAGATAGACTTCCTCTTTGATCCCACACATGCCCTTTGCGTTTGTTGACAACGACAAGACACGATTACTGTTCTCAAAGATGGCAGATACGACGTCGCAAACGGTTAGCCCAACCGCCCAATTCGTGTAGCCCTTTCCTGCGATTACCGCATAAGCGGCATTAACTACACTCTTATGTACATTCGACCATTCCAAGGGATCATCTTCAGTGCCTATAGTCGGTATCAAATCCTTTAGCAGGATTCCACCCACACTCACAGAGGACCATATAGGGACCGAGGTGTCGCCATGCTCCCCCAACACCATTCCTTGCACCGAACTCGTTGACACCCGCAAAATCTTCGCTATGAACATGCGGAAACGCGCCGTATCCAAGTGACATCCAGTGCTGAAGCAGCGCTCATAGGGAAGATTTGAAATCTTTCGGGCAAACCAAGTCATCACATCAACTGGATTTGACACAACGATATAGACAGCTTTCGGGCTCTGTTTGATCAATTCTGGCACAATTACTTTGATAATTTCTGCCGTTCTGTGAAGTAAATTCTGGCGTGACTCGTTTGGTTTGCTGCGCACTCCAGCCGTGATGACAACCACGCGTGAGTCTTTGGTGCACTCGATGGTGGTTCGATTGTCAATTTTGCAATTGTTGAGGAAGAGCGATCCTTGCAGAAGATCTTGGCGCTCTGCAGAACAAAACTCTTTTCTCAAATCATATATGGCTATATTGTTGGTGACCCCTTTGCAGAGTAGAGCTATGGCACACCCGGTGCCCACGGCACCTGTCCCGATAATAGACACCTTGTTGCCAGACTGTATATCTTGTTCTTTTAGCCGCTTATACAAGCAGGTGCGAAAAGAACTGAAAATGTCATCGTCTTTACAGCTTGACGAGCCGGACGAAGAAGATAAATTTCTTGAATGTTTCAATTCCAAATGCGAAGCTCTTAAATTACTCAAAATATCGCATTTGATAAGACTATTACAAACACCGAGAAAGATGCCCCTTATCATCATTAACAAATTTTGCAAAGATCGAAATAATTTCAATAATTTACTTCATTATTTTACGCAAAAGTCACTGATAAATTTTGAATTTTAAAGTTTTTTTTTTTTCTCAATTTGACAGATGATGCAATAAATTTTTGCTTTACTTCCGATACATATTTATTTGATGAATTTGGAATACATGTAGTCAAAGGGAACAAAAATTTATGATACAGAATTTAGTCAACGAAAAGAAATTATAATTGTCAATAACTCCTCATTTCATATACAATCAGCATGCGTTTCACAGAGAACTTATGATCTGTCAGAGTTTTATAGATGGCAATGATGGAGCCCCTTACTCTCCAATAAATGTGCTTGGAAGATTTCAATATATAAATCTAACTTTACTTTATAAACGCTAAGAACAGATCGCGGTACAGCTCTGCTAAAACGAATTACAAGAAATTTATTCAGATTATTGACAACTTTACTAACTTTACTCCAGTGTTTAGAGCTTAATACTATTCTGTGTATTCAGTAGGCATTTTGCCGACTTCTTAAACTTTTCACTCTCCCAATCTGAAAGTTGGGGATGCAACACTCCATAAATGCCCCACTTGTTAACAATGCAAGGCAGCGATAGAAAGATTTCATCTTTGATTCCACACATGCCCTTTGCGTTTGTTGACAATGACAAGATACGATTACTATTCTCAAAGATGGCAGACACAACGTCCGAAACGGTAAGACCGATCGCCCAATTTGTATAGCCTTTACCAGCGATTATTCGATACGCGGCATTAACTACGCTCTTATGCACATTCGACCATTCCATTGGATCCTTGTCCGTACCTATGGGAGGCAGCAACTCTTTTAATAGAGTCCCACCCACACTGACGGAGGACCATATCGGGACCGAGGTGTTTCCGTGTTCGCCCAGCACCATTGCTTGCACCGAGCTCGTCGAGACCCCCACCAATTGCGCTATGAACAATCGAAATCTCGCCGTATCCAAGTGGCACCCAGTGCTAAAGCAGCGCTCATAGGGCAGATTTGTTACCTTGCGTGCAACCCAAGTCATCACATCAACTGGATTTGAGACAATGATAAAGACGGCTTTGGGGCTCTGCTTGAGTAATTCCGGAACAATTTGTCTGATGATTTCGGCCGATTTGTTGAGCCGCGACTGGAGTGCTTCTTTGGGGTCACTGCGGGGTCCAGCCGCGATCACTACCACACGCGAATTTTTAGTGCACTCGATGGCGGTGCTATTGTCTATATTGCAGTTATTTAGGAAAAGGGATCCGTGTCCGAGGTCTTGGCACTCTGCGGAACATAAGTCTTTCTTCACATCATAGATGGCAATATTATTCGTGACGTGTTTGGAAAGCAGGGCAAAGGCGCAACCCATGCCCACGGCTCCAGCACCAACAATGGACACCTTGTTACCATCTTGATAGTCTTGTTTTCTATTTCTTTTATAGAGAGTCGATCGGAACAATCTATTTTTTGCTCTTTGATCAGCTTCTTCGCATATTTTTCTGTTTAGCTCTTTTGCTTTTTTCTCTTCTTCTCGTTGCTTCTTTTCAACTGCCTCTCGCATTTTTTTCATTGCGCACTTTTTCCTCAAAGCTTCTTCTTCTTGTTTTTTCCTAAGTTCTTCGCACTTTTCTTTAAAAGCTTCATCCTTCCTTTTCTTCTCTGCTTCTTTGAGCTTCCGCTCTTCCTCGCATTTTTTTCGTTGAGCTTCTTCTGCCTCCTTTTCTAGCTTTTTCCTAAGCTCTTCGCACTTTTCCTTAAAAGCCTTTTCCTTTCTTTTCTTCTCTGCTTCTTTAAGTTTCTGCTCTTCCTCGCATTTTTTTCGTTGAGCTTCTTCTGCCTCCCTTTCGAGCTTTTTCCTAAGCTCTTCGCACTTTTCCTTAAAAGCCTTTTCCTTTCTTTTCTTCTCTGCTTCTTTGAGCTTCTGCTCTTCCTCACTCTTTTTTCTTTGAGCTTCTTCTGCCTCCCTTTCATTGGCAGCATTCTGAAATTTTTTCAGTGCGCACTGTCTCCTGAGAGCTTCTTCTTTTATCTTTTGCTTCAGGGCCTCACACGTTTTCTTGAGATCTTCTAAGCACTTTTTTTTCTGAGCCTCTTGCTCACATTTTTGTTTTCTCTTAGCCTCTTCTCTTTGTCTCTTCTTTTCTGCTTTGTCTTCCATTTTTTTCATTGCGCACTTTATTTTTAAAGCATCATTTTCTAACTTTTTCTTGAGAGCTTCGCAATTTTCATTTAAAACTTCATCTTCGCATTTCTTTTGCTGATCTGCTTCACACTTCTCATCGCTCGTGCTCTTAGTCTTTTGTGCCTCCTTTTCATAAATTGCGCACTCTTTCTTGATAGCTTCTTCTTCTAGTTTCTTTTTGAGTGCATCACACTTCTTCTTTAAGGCAGCTTCCTCAAACTTTATCTTGCGCGCCTTCTGATCTGCCATTTTTTTCTTCAGAATATCCATACGCTGTATTTTTTTCTGCTTCTCGAAGTTCTTCTTAAGCACGTTCTCATCCTGTTCCTTCGTGGCATCGGCTTTACATATTTTTTTATCAGCCGCTTCCCCCTGCTTTTTGCCAGCCGCGCCACGTATTTCTTTTTCTAGCTTTTCAAGAATATCTTTGCACTTCGCTTGAAGTATATCTGCTTCCCTCTTTTTCTTTTGAGCGTTTTCTTCTTTCTGCTTATCCTCGTCACAATCTTGTTTTAGATGCTGTTTCTCCTTTTTCTGCAACTCTTTTTCTGTCCCTAACGCTTCGCATTCTTTTTTCTGTGCCTCTTCTCTTTGCCTTTGCTTTTGCATCTTGGCTCGTATTTTCTGCAAAGCACATTTTCTTTTGAAATCGCGATCTTTCAGTTTTCTTTTAAGATCTTCGCACTTTTCTTTAGCTTTCTCCTCTTCCTGTCTCAGCTTTTTCACTTCGCATTTCTGTTTGCTAGTCTCCACCTTTTTTTGTTGGCTTTCCAGCTTATTCTTTTCAGACAACTTTTCACATTGCTGCATCAGCGCCTGCTCTTCACACTCCTTCTGTTTAAATTCTGCTTCATCCGCCTGCTCTTCACGATTTTTCTGTTTGGACCCCGCTTCACACTCTTTCTTCAGTTCCTCTTCGTAGTTGCTTCTCTTCTGCTTCCTCTTTACACTCCTTCTTTTTGGATTCCTCTTCAGAATCCTTCCTCACCTCCTGCTCTTCATTCCCACTCTCTTCGCACTCTTTCTTTCTTAATTCTTCTACTAGCTTTTTCTTCAAAGCCGCCCTCTGGCATTGCTTCCTCATAGCGCTCTCCAATACATTTTTCTTTAGTTTTTGTATTTCGCTCTTGATGAATTCATCTTGTTCGCACTTAGCCTTGATCACATCCTGTTCTAGATCCTTATTGTGTCGGATCGTTTCAAACACAGATTTATAGGCCTCCTTTTTCTTTGGCTTTTGTTTGTCTTTTGACTTTTCAGTATCTACTGCTTTAGTTTTGGGATTGGTTGGTCTCATCGCGGCGCATATTTCCGCCAAAACATTTCTTTTACATTTATCTTTGATACGAGTCATCAAATATTTATGAGAACGTGCCAGTTGCAGCTTCTCACATTTGCTCAATGACTTGCGGCACTGGCAGATATCTGACCATTCCTTTTGCAGACATTTCTCTAATTTTTCGCAATATTGACTTTTTGTGTTGTCTGGGCTATTATCAATTTTTTCGTTTCTGGACATCCTAGTGCAAATAGCTTTAATTGGATCGCCGTTGTCATTTTCCGATATCTCGTCGTCATTTTTCTCCTGATTGTTGCTCTTAGACTTGTTTTCAGCTGTGTTCTTCTGCTTCAATTTATCGTTCTGTTTATTGCTAACCTTACTCTTTTTCTCTGCTTTGGATTCCTGTGTCTTGCCAATTTCATTCTTTACTCTTTTTTTTAATTTCTTTTTAGAATCTTCCTTATTATTATCCCCAGCACTTTGAGCATGCGTTCTCTTTTTCTCGCAATGTTTCAATAACTTTTTGATCTTTTCAGTTTTAATCATCAATGCACATTTTTGCGCCAGTTCTCTATCATTGCGTAGTTTTTTTTGCGCCAGTTTTTTGCAGGCCTTTGTCATGCCTCGTGTCAAGCAGTCCATCATGCTTTCCAATAACTTCTTTTCCTTCTTATCCATGCCCTGCATTTCCTCGGCCAGCCTTTTTCGTTGGCCCATTATGCATTTTTCTTCATATTTCTTAAGCTGCAGTTCTTCTTTTAGCTTTCTGCTGGCCGCCTCCTGTTTCTCTCTATCTTTTTTCTTTTTATCCAATAATTTTCTATACATGTTACATGGATTTTCGTGTGTACCAGTGGAAGAGCTCAAAATCGAGTCCGCTTTTTTACTATAGGCAACACATTGCGTATATTTTATCGCTAGTTGCGTGGAATGCATACAATCCAAATAGTTCGAAAGAATAAAAATGCTTCTCAGTAATGACTTACGCAGAGAAACGGAAGTGAATCTATTAAAAGACATGCTGATTGGCTTAATTTAAGTATTTATATCGCAAATATAACAAATTTCACAATATACAATTTTGTATTTACTAACAAATTGAAGTTGCTAAAATTTTGACATCTTCGGTCCAAATATTGTATTTTTTGTAGACTGAACAGACAATTTAGAGCCGAGCTATTTTTACAACATTCGACACTTTTATAAAAGAATACTAGATAAATTCATGCTTTGAAACGAAGGGTTTCATTCATGATCAAAAATAGAAGCAAATTAAATAAAATGTTCATTGAGCTTTAAGCGTCTGTGGAAAAATGTATTTACACACATACTGTTTTAATTACTCTATGGAGCAAATGCATAGTAAACTGATAAATTAAATCAATCTGTACTACTATCATTGAAAGATTCATTTTTACAATTCTTATTTTTTTTGTTTTTTAGCGCTTTTTCTTCTTGCTTTTTCTTAAGCGTCTCCTCTGCACACTTGATCTTCAGCTCCATAAATTTCTTCTCAAGAGCATCCGCCTCGGCCGCTTTTTGGGAAATTGCATCATCTAGATTTTCAGCGAACTCGGCTTTTTTATTGGCACTATCGTCTTTAGAATATTTTGCTTTTTTATTCCCATTTTTAATTGGTTTCTCTTTTCCACTTTCTTTTTGCTTTTTAAGAGCTTCTTCCTGGCACATTGCTTGTAGAACCTCACCCTCTTTCTTCTTTTTCAGAATTTTTTCTTCACATATTCTCTTTAGTGCTCTTAGCCTCCTCCGTAGAGCGGCTTCATCGCAATTTTTCTTTAAGATCTGCACGTCTCTCTTTCTTTTTTGGCGTTCTCTTTCTTTCTTTTTCTTGAGAGCTTCTTGTTGTCTTTGTTTCTTAACAGCCTCTTCTGCTTTCTTCTTCTTAAGAGCCTCCTGCTCCTCTTTCTTTTCAAGAGCAGCTTCTTTTCTCATTGCTTGAAGGATCGCTTCATATTCCGTTTTCCTCTGAGAACTCTCCTTGCATTCCTTTTTTAGAGCTTCCACGTCTTCTTTATTTTGAGGATCTTCTCTTTCGTTCTGTTTATTATTTTCTTTTTTTTTATCCTCTTTAATTTTTTTGGGTTTGTTGTGTTGATTTTTTCTATCAGCCTTTATATATTCTTTCTTAACATTCTTTTCAGAACGTTTAGTTTTATTCCTCTTCTCTTTTTCCTGTTTTGCAATTTTAAATTCCTTTTGAGTCCGTGGCTTTTGATCGTTAAGGGTTGACTTCTGCGATTTACCATACTCATTACCCCGCTTTGCTGAAGTATTTTTTGCGCTCTCTTGCGCTTTAGCCTGTTGACACTTCTCACCCGTGCCGCACATCTCTTTCAAGACTTTCAGTTTGCAAATTTTCTTAATTTGAGATGCGACGCAATTGTGAGCAAGCGTAAGCTTTTTCTTTTCACTTTTGGATAGTTCATCTCGAGTCTGGCATATATCGGCCCACTCTTTTCTAATAGACTTCTTTAACTTTAAAAGGTATTGATCTTTTGGACTATCTGATTTTGCTGTAGGCCCTGAGTTACTGCTACACAACTTTAAATACAGGCAAATATTTTCTATTGGGTCTACCTCATGCTTTTTTTCACCTTTGGTTTTTGAACTCTTTTCACTAACAGGTTTGGCTTTTTGACTTGACTTTTTTCTGGTAGATTCAATAGAATCTCCTCTCTTATTAGACTTCTGTTCAGCTTCGCAGTTCGCCAAATACTTTTTAATCTTTTCTTTTTTACCAACTAGGGCACATTGCTTATCAAGACGCTTTTCATGCTTTAGTTGCTTAGTAGCTTTCTTCTTACACTCTCTCGACATGCCCTTCTCAAGGCATGGCCACATACTTTTTAACACTTTCTGTTCGATCTTCGACATTGACTCTATTTCCTTAGTGAAAGCTTTCTTTTGTTCCGCCATACACAGTTTTTCGAAAAGCTTCAGCTTTTCCGCATCTCTCTCATTTTCAATGACTGCTTCATCACCACTTTTTTTCCTATGGTTCTTCTCTGTATCTCCTGTGGACCCTTTTTTACCATTTTTCGCTGCCTTGCTACAAGAATTAGAGCCAGAATCACTCTTCTGACTATATGGAGCTCGTTGAACGCTATTCACCGAGTCGATCGGAAGACATATCTGATCGACAGACCCAGTCGTGATCGAAAAAGTTCTGTTCATAGCCTTTCGCAAAAGACCGCAATAAAAACGACAAAATAACATAGCGAAGTTATTAAATAAATTTGTGTGCCTCAAAATGCATTTGTATTATTAATTGTTAATTTTGTCTTGTATCAATTGTGGTTTGAGCAAAAATTTTGACATTATTAAAAAACGAAACTAACCTATATTAGATGATTCTCTATTTTAGACTGAGCTGGTATTAAAATTCAAAACAAAATAGTATAAAGCAAGCAAGTGATCAGTAGGCGTTGAAGTCGCAAATGGTTTGCATTCAGTGAGCGTATTTTTATCCGTCATTTAAAATTAAATAAAAAAAGAAAATCGAATTTTAAAACTTTTTCTCATTGTATGAAAGCAGAGAATGCTTTATATTAATACTGAGGCCGATTTCATTTAACTATAGGGAAGGGTTTCAATTATATAAATATATTTAATGATTCATAACTTATGGCTATAATAATATATAGATGTATGTAGTTACATAACGGTTTTATAAGAAAGGGTTCCGCTCGTCCATTAAGAATGCAACTCTTACGATTTGCACATACTTAAAATATCAAAAAGGACTTGGACAGCGAGATGCGGTCTGATACAAGCTGGGAATAAAATAACAGCCAAATTCTTTATTTCTATTGCTCCTAAAGAGCGAACACAGAAAAGCAACCGTTCATAAAGCGCTATTCTAACCTCTGCTGCTATTTGCAGTGAATAAATACGAAGAGTGATAAAAATGAAACTCCTTTTATTTAATTAAATAAATTATATTTATATATATATTTTTATTCCATTTCAATTCCCGAGTTTACCATACGATACCCAGTCGATAATCTATATTTCTTTTTATTTGTTTTTTATACGCATTAATTTTAATGTTGAAGCTTCTTGCCCTGATCTGATTTCCCCTCCATTTATTTGTATCGTTTGCTAATTCTGCATAAACCACATATTTCTCTTATGCTTTAGTAGGCCCTTATCTTTGTTTTTAATCGCTTGTTTAAAAGCAGCCTCAGCGGTTGTTCTTTGGCCTTTACCCGTGCATGATTGAAATTACTTCTTAATCGAGTCTTACTCTTCTGTTTCTGAGCCTCACTTCTTTTTGGAGGGACCACACTTCTTCTTTTGAGCATCTTTCTTGGCTTTCTTTGCAAGCTTTGCACATTTCTTCTTCAGAGCATCGTTCTCTCCTTTGCCTTTCTTTCCTTTGCCGCCTTTCTTTCCTTTGCTATCTTTCTTTCCTTTGCCATCTTTCTTTCCTTTGCCATCTTTCTTTCCTTTGCCATCTTTCTTTCCTTTGCCATCTTTCTTGCACTTATCGCCTTTCTTGCCCTTATCGCCTTTCTTGCCCTTATCGCCTTTCTTGCCCTTATCGCCTTTCTTTCCTTTCTTACCGGCACTTTCACACTTTTTCTTATCAGCAGCTTCTTTCTCTTTTTTGGCTAGGGCCGCACACTTCTTCTTTTGAGCAGCTTCTTTCTCTTTTTTAGCTAGGGCCGCACACTTCTTCTTTTCAGCAGCTGCTTTTTCTTTTTTGGCAAACTCTGCACATTTCTTTTTCAGAGCTGCTTCTTCACACTTTTTTTTTAAGGCCGCATCCTTGTCCTTGCCTGAACCAGATTTCTTACTAAACGATATACGTTGAACGGCGTTAAATGTTGCTCGCGGCAAATACTTATGGCTCAAAGATCCTGTTAGAGTAGAAACCGTTCTAAATATAGCTTGACGTGGCAAAGCACAAACAAGGCGACCAAAATAATTCATGTTTAACCGATAAATTTGAACAAAATTAAAAAAAAAAAAATCTAAAATAAATAAATAAATTTAATTTTGAATTTTGGAAATTTTGCAAAAACAAAATTGAACAGTTCCGAATGAGTAGTTGAGTTAGACTAAATAAATACAGACATCTACAGCAGTACCTTCGAATCTCAGCCATACACCAAGGCCTACTTGCAAGATTTTTTTTAGATACATTGAAAATGTCGAAATTGCGTTGAAAATGTATATAAATGTGATTAAAAACTTCATCAAAAGATACCCTGCACGATGTGTAGATATGCTAGGTTTTTGTACACAAAATCAACAGATTAATGAGATTTTAAATGTATAGTTTAATTAATATTTATTATTAATATGTATACATAAACACATCCATCGATTATAGATGTATAATTTAAATATTTAATAGAAAAATATTTATTAAAATTGTCAATGATCTCTGCGTTCATCATTATAATTGGATGGTCCACGCAACTTTCATCCATTAAAGTTGTACGATTATAAGTCTAAGAATGAATGTCTTAATAATATTAATATATTGATGGGAATATATTTAATAGAATGAGTTAATTAAAACAGCTATGCTGATTATTCGTTTAATATACCATGAGTAAATTACTAATAAAAATTCGTTTATTTGTATTTTATTTTACACTTTTTTACTTTTCTTTTCCATTCTGTTTTGTTTTGTTTCTGGTTTACATACATGGCCTTTAATGACCTAATCAAAATCTGTGCTGGAGGTAAGTAATCGAAAACCATTTCATAATTTTAAAGAGCACTTCTCTGGGAGTGACGTCTTCTCTTCTTCGTTTTCTGTCTCGTGTTGATTACCGTTTTACCTCGTATATTACTGTTGTACCACGCCTTTCATACATTCTGAGCCTGTTCCGATTATATTTGATTTTTAAATTTTTTCTGTGCTTCTTTTAAATAATATGCATTTAGAACAATTTCACTTTTTGAATCTATTTTTTAGGTTTCTTAGCTGCATCACACTTTGCCTTTCCTTTGGCATTTCCCTTTGCAGTTGCTTTTCCTGTACCTTTTCCTTTGCCTTTACCCTTGCCTTTGCCTTTACCCTTGCCCTTGCCTTTGCCTTTGCCTTTGCCTTTGTCTTTGCCCTTGCCTTTGTCTTTGCCCTTGCATGCTGCCTTGCCTGCTGCCTTGCCTGATCCCTTTGACTTTTTAGCTGCTTCCTCACACTTTTTCTTTAGGGCAGCATTCTTTTTCTTTTCGGCTTCCTTCTTCTTTTTCGCTATTTCTGCGCACTTTTTCTTCAGTTGAGCATCTTTTTCCTTTTTGGCCAGAGCCGCACACTTCTGCTTGAGCTCAGCCTCTTTCTTTGCGGCCGCTGCTTTCTTTTTCTTAGCAGCTTCTTCACACTTCTTCCTAAGCGCGGCCTCTTCACACTTTTTCTTTTCTGCCGCTTCCTTTTCTTTCTTGGCAAGTTCCTCGCACTTCTTCTTCGCTGCTTCCTTTTCTTTTTTGGCAGCATCCGCCGCTTTGTTCGATTTATTATCACATTTTTTGCTAAATGAGAACCTCTGATAGTTGTCGAATGGTGATCGAGGTAAAAGCTTTTGGTCTACGGGGCCAGTTAGGGTGGTAACACTACGGACTAGTACTTTACGTGGAAGAACACAAGCTAACCGACTAAAAAACATGATAAATTTAACTTATAATTTTGTGCCGTGAACTACTGAAAATCGAAAACTTTTATTTATTTACAAATAAATAAATATATACAATTTTGAAATTTTGATTTTTTCCGAAAATGAACTAGCTCAGATGCTTGCCTGTTCGATACTGAACAACTAGAAATAACTAAAAGCACTCATACAAAATTCGAATGTGAACAGTTGGCTTTGCAAAACAGAATTTTAATTTTGCAAACAGAGTGTCTATTCGTATTATAGGGTCTGTCGGGTAAATCTATATTCTATAGATATATTTATATCAGATATATGTATAGATATGGAAATAATATATATCACATTAATCTGTAACACAGCCTGAATTAATATAGTAATATTCGTAATTTAATTCTTAAGAGTTCATTGATTTCGCCAACAGTACTCGATGAATGCGAACTTTGTTCGATGTCTTCATTTTGCTTAAAAAAAGAAAAAGAGTAATTAAATTTCTGGTATTTTACCTTGCAGTTCTAGCTCTATAGAACATACAGCTTTATCTTGTTTTCCATAGCATCAAAAGGCTTATAATTTATACAAGAAATGCACACACAAACACAGATGCATATGCATCAAGCCTCTAGTATTTGATATAAGAGAGTTGGAAATTTGTGTGAATTGTGGGAAAAGGGGAGTTGGTATCTAAAATGCAAAAGATACAAAAATGTGCGTATTCATTATAGCAACCCCATAAGTTAGTGCACACTTCTCTTTTTCAATAGTCAATAGTTAGCGATAATAAGGAAATCCGATGAGTTATCGAAAAAATTAAACAAGTCTCTAGCCCTTATCGTTTGCGAGATCAATGCGCTCAGATGGAAGGACAGGGCTAGTGCAGTTCGATCTAATCAAGATATGATATGTGGAGCGCCTCCTTCTGCCTTTTACATACATATTTCGGAGTCAGGGTATAAGAATAAGCATTACACAATTATAATTATTTAACTTAGCGATCTCTTGCACAATTGAAATAAACAGTTCGCATTCATAGCGCTGACACTACAACGTCAGAGGTGATTACCTGAAACTGCAAGTGAAATTGTATAATTATGCTGAGCCTGCTTTCCCGCTGGGACCTTTTTTTTAGCTCTATGCTCATTGCAGCAAAGAAAGCAAAGCAAATATATTCAATCCAACTATAGGGAACTTTGGGAGTTTAAAAAACTAGACCAGCTCGATTTATCTAAACTATAAACTTTAAAAATAATTTATTAAATTTTAACTGTATTACAAATAAATTTATGTCTCAATCCACTCTGGGAGCCTGTCTTCCTCTATAAGATTATTGGGTTCATTCCATGTTGAGCATAATCCATATCTGTATTTACGTTCGTGACAAATAATCCAAATTAGAATAAATTTAGATTTTTTTTATTAATTTTGAAAGGTGTTGTCCTGAGCTGTTTTCTCGACAGTTATGTCTGTTCTTTTTATGTGCTTTTTTCTTTTGAGCCTAACGCTCCAACACTTATTTTTTAACTGAATTTTCTTGCTATTGTTACCTTCTTGAGCAGCTTTTGTTGTGCTCTTTGTTTTAGCTGTCGGTCTTTTTCTTTGAGTCTTCCTGTTTCCCCCTCTTTTTACAACCTTTTTTCCCCTTTCTAACCGAATCTGCACCTTTTTTCTTCTGAACCTTCTTTTTACACTTTTTTTTCTCAGCGGCCTCTTTTTCCTTTTTAACCAACTCTTCGCACATTTTCTTCTCAGCAGCCTCTTTTTCCTTTTTGGCCATCTCAGCGCACATTTTCTTCTCAGCCGCCTCCTTTTCCTCCTTTGCCAATTCTTCACACTTTTTCTTCTCAGCCGCCATTCTTGCTTTCAAAGCAGCTATCGCACATTTCTTCCTCAAAGCCGCTTCCCTTTCTTTTGCAGCGAGCCTAGCGCACTGTTTCTTAAGTTCTGCTTCCTTTTTAGCCAATTCCTCAGTAGCTTCTTTTTCCTTTTTGTCAGACTTTCCGCACTTTTTCTTTTTAGCAGCTTTCTCCTCCTTTTTAGCTAATTCCTTACACCTTTTCTTTTCAGCCTCCGCCTTTTTCTTCTTAGCATCCTTTTCGCACTTTTTCCTTTCAGCTGCTTCCCTCTCTTTCTTAGCAGATTCCTCGCACTTTTTCTTCTCAGCTTCCTCCTTTTCTTTCTTAGCAGATTCCTCGCACTTTTTCCTTTCAGCAGCTTCCTTCTCCTTTTTGGCCAATTCTTTACACTTTTTCTTCTCAGCTGCTTTCTTTGATTTTTTAGCTAATTCTCTACATTTCTTCTTATCCTTTCCTGCTTTCTTTCCCTTTTTGGAACCCTTTTTGCCTTTTTTCTTCTCAGCTGCTTTCTTTGCTTTCTTGGCTGCTTCTTTCTCCTTATTAGCTAATTCCTTACATTTTTTCTTTTCAGCTTCCTTCTTTTTCTTCTTAGCAGCTTCTTCGCACTCTTTCTGATCAGGTTCTTCTTGCTCTTTTTTAGCAGATTCCTTGCACTTTTTCCTTTCAGCAGCTTCCTTCTCCTTTTTGGCCAATTCTTTACACTTTTTCTTCTCAGCTGCTTTCTTTGCTTTTTTAGCTAACTCCCTACATTTCTTCTTATCCTTTCCTGCTTTCTTTCCCTTTTTGGAACCTTTTTTGCCTTTTTTCTTCTCAGCCGCCTTTTTAGCTTTTTTCGCTAATTTCTTGCACTTTTTCTTTTCAGCTTCTTCCTTTTTCTTCTTAGCAGCTTTTTCGCACTCTTTCTTCTCGGCTTCTTCCTTCTCTTTCTTAGCAGATTCCTCGCACTTCTTCTTCTCAGCTTCCTCCTTTTCTTTCTTAGCAGATTCCTCGCACTCTTTCTTCTCAGCTTCCTCCTTCTCTTTCTTAGCAGATTCCTCGCACTTCTTCTTCTCAGCTTCCTCCTTTTCCTTCTTAGCAGATTCCTCGCACTCTTTCTTCTCAGCTTCCTCCTTTTCTTTCTTAGCAGATTCCTCGCACTTTTTCCTTTCAGCAGCTTCCTTCTCCTTTTTGGCCAATTCTTTACACTTTTTCTTCTCGGCTGCTTTCTTTGCTTTTTTAGCTAACTCCCTACATTTCTTCTTATCCTTTCCTGCTTTCTTTCCTTTTTTGGAACCCTTTTTGCCTTTTTTCTTCTCAGCCGCCTTTTTAGCTTTTTTCGCTAATTTCTTGCATTTTTTCCTTTCAGCTTTTTCCTTTTTCTTCTTAGCAGTTTTTTCGCACTCTTTCTTCTCGGCTTCTTCCTTCTCTTTTTTAGCAGATTCCTCGCATTTCTTCTTTTCAGCTTCCTCCTTTTCTTTCCTAGCAAGTTTTTCGCACTCTTTCTTCTCGGCTTCTTCCTTCTCTTTTTTAGCAGATTCATCGGACTTTTTCTTTTCAGCTTCCTTCTTTTCTTTCTTAGCAGCTTCCTCACACTTTTTCTTTTCAGCTTCCTCCTTTTCTTTCTTAGCAGATTCCTCGCACTTTTTCCTTTCAGCAGCTTCCTTCTCCTTTTTAGCCAATTCCTTACACTTTTTCTTCTCAGCTGCTTTCTTTGCTTTTTTAGCTAATTCTCTACATTTCTTCTTATCCTTTCCTGCTTTCTTTCCCTTTTTGGAACCCTTTTTGCCCTTTTTCTTCTTAGCTGCTTTCTTTGCCTTTTTGGCTAATTCCTTGCACTTTTTCTTTTCCGCTGCTTCCTTCTCTTTTTGAGCTGCCTTTTCGCACATCTCTTTCAATGCCGCTTCCTTATCTTTTTTATCCGGCTTATCGCACTTTTCATTTTCTGCTGCTTCATTTTTCTTTTTAGCTGCTTCCTTTTTCTTTTTAGCTGCTTCCTTTTTCTTTTTAGCTGCTTCTTTCTCTTTCTTCGCCAACTGTTTGCACTTTTTAAGTAATTTCTTCTTGGCTGCCTCTTTACATTTTTTCTTGAGTGCCTTTTCTTTGCATTTCTTTTTGAGATCTTTTACTATACGTTTTATTTGTGCTTCTTCTTCTGCATTTTCTCTAAGTATTTCTTTTTCCAGTTCCTTATCCATCTTTTCATTACTGGATTTTTTTTCTTTTTTCTTTTCTTTCTGCTTTTTACTTTTTTTATTAGACATTTTTTGCCCCGCTTCTTTGCACATCTCACTGATTACCCTCTTTCTGCAAATACTTCTAATTTCAGTCCCCAGACATTTGTATGATTCTGAAAGTCGTTTCTTTTCCTCTTCGGTAAAATTTTGACGACATTGACAAACATCGGCCCATTCGTTCTTGATGCACTTCTCCAATTTCAGTGTGAATCTATTTTTTTGCTGCTTGGGTTTCCTGGTCGCGCTTTTTTCTTTTTCTTTAGTTGGCCTCTTTTTCTTAGCACCCTTAGATTTAGCTTCCCCTTTGGACTTTCCTTGCTTCTTCTGATCATCTTTCTCGTCAGCCGGGCATTTTTGCTGGCTTTCCTTCTGTTTCTTTGCCTTTGCCTTCTCGCACTTCTTCAGCATTGCTTTCACTTTGTCTTTTTTGGCGAGTGCCGAGCACTGATCTGCAAGTTCTTTATCGGCCCGAAGTTTGGCTTCTGCTAGCTTCGTGCACGCCTTTTTCATACCTTCGGTGAGGCACTTCATCATGCCCTGAATCATTTGCTTGTCCTTTTCGTTAGAGCATTGCATTTCCTCATCCAAAGCTTTTTTTTGCATTTCTAAACATTGGTTCTTATATTCTTTAAGTTGTTCTTTATCTTTCTTTTTTTGCTTTGCAGCCGCCGCCTTTGCTTTATCCTTTCCTCCATCGCCACCATTCTTGTTCGCATTACCACATGAGTCATTTTGTCCAGTCTTACTACTTGATAATCGCTCGATGCTGCTCAGACAGCTTGGAAGACTTGACTGGTCTATATACCTGTTCAAAAAGTTAAAACCTCTAAGGATGGGCTTCCTCAGACAAATGGATGAGCATCTACACAAAGACATTAGAAATTTTTTGTTTTTTTTTTTCAGAATTTAGTGCCAAAATGAATACCGAAAATTTTGAGTTAAATAGGTATGAATTTTGTTTAATTTAAGACATTATTAGGGTTCGAATGTGCTTGGTAAAACTGTTCTCAAACGACTGTTTTTAGGAAACCTTTTCAAATAAAAGAAAACTAAGCGCCTTCTTTGTTATAATTTTCTCGCTCAGTAGTGGGCAAGTTACAACTCGAAATTTTGAAATAAATGATTTATTTATAATCTCTATAAAACATCTACAATATTTTTATTGCGATTATTTCTCAAAAAGAATTTCCATTGTGTAATCTTTATCAAATATAAATTTATTTAATTTTTTTTTAATATAAATCTAAAATGAATAATTAATAAAAATATAATTATTTATATTTATCTAATAAAATTATTCATCTATTAAATATAAATAAAATTAACATGATATTCATTTAATTATATAATAAATTTAATAAATTTAAATAAATATCATAATCGCCATAAATCGCCGTGATCATACCTATATAATATAAAGCTCTATTCATTATCTGAATTTGAAATTGAATATGAAATTTAAATTCTTGTACTCAATACACATCTAAACAGACTGAAATTGAAATAAATTGTAAAAGAAAAATTGTTTTGTTTGACTTTTTACACTAAATATATTTGAAGCTTTGAGAGCATTGTCTCTTCTAATTTGTTTTGCCTAAACATACAGTTCTTAACAATGTTTTGATAATGTGGTTTTAATTCAATTAAATTGAACAAATATCAATTTAAAAGCCTGTATAATCAGAATTTGATTGAGAATCGCCCCAGTGCACCAACATGATTCATTTTTTTTCTGTAGGATTATTATCGCTGCTCTTCTGCTTTGCTCCTTTATCGGACTTGGAACACTTTTGCCTCAATGCAGCATCCCGTTTTTGTCTTGCGATAAGGGCTTCTTTTCTCTTTTTCAGAGCCTCGTCTTCCTTCCCCTTGCCCTGGCTCTTGCCCTTACATTTAGAACTTTTCTGCTGCCGTTTCTTTTGGGCATCATTTTTATGACTTGATCCATCCCTTTTCATATGCTTATCTTTGCCTTGAGCAGCATCTGTAGATTTGTTGGCAGCGGATTTCTTTTTATCTGTACACATTTTCTTTCTGGCCGCTTCTTTGTCTTTATTCTGCTTTTCCTTATCATCTTGCTTCTGTTTCTTACTTGACTCTGTACAACCTTTCTTTGCTTCAGTTTCATTTGACTTTTTAGAACTATCTGCGCTTTTTTTTTCCTCAGCTTTCTGTTTTGCATTTTTAGACTTATCCTCAGAGCCTTTCTTTTTAGCCGCTTCTCTTTCCTTGTTAGCCTTATCTGCACACTTCTTTTGCTCAGCTTCTTTTTTTGCGTTTTTAGACTTATCTTCAGAGGCTTTCTTTTCAGCAGCTTCCTTTATCTTCTTTGCTTTTTCTTCACACTTCTTTTGCTGTTCTTTCTGCTGAGCTTCTTGCTTTGCATTTTTAGACTTATCTTCAGAGGCTTTTTTTTCAGCAGCTTCCTTTATCTTTTTTGCTTTTTCTTCACACTTCTTTTGCTGTTCTTTCTGCTGAGCTTCTTGCTTTGCATTTTTAGACTTATCTTCAGAGGCTTTTTTCTCAGCAGCTTCCTTTATCTTCTTTGCTTTTTCTTCACACTTCTTTTGCTGTTCTTTCTGCTGAGCTTCTTGCTTCTCCTTTTTAGCCAACTCTTCACAGCGTTTCTTTTCAGCAGCTTCCTTTATCTTCTTTACCTTTTCTTCACATATTTTCTGCTGAGCTTCTTGTTTCTCCTTTTTAGCCAACTCGTCACAGCGTTTCTTTACAGCCGCTTCCTTTATCTTCTTTACCTTTTCTTCACACTTCTTTTCCTGTTCATACTGCTGAGCTTCTTGCTTTGCATTTTTAGACTTATCTTCAGAGGCTTTCTTCTCAGCAGCTTCCTTTATCTTCTTTACCTTTTCTTCACACTTCTTTTGCTGTTCTTTCTGCTGAGCTTTTTGCTTCTCCTTTTTAGCCAACTCTTCAACGCGTTTCTTTTCAGCCGCTTCCTTTATCTTCTTTACCTTTTCTTCACATTCCTTTTGCTGGGCCTCTTGCGTTTTTTTCTGAGGATCTGTACTTTTGTTTTGAGCCGCTGTTTTTTCTGCCGGTGCAGCACCTGCCGACGCTTTGTCTTTTAAAGCCTTTTCAGATTTCTTGTCATTAGCTTTCGCGCTTAGAGAACAACTGGAAGATTTTTTCTCAGAAGATTTATTTTCTTTTGAAGATCCTTTAGGCTTATCTGCAGACTGCTTAGCCTTTTGTTCATTTTCTTTCTTTTGCTTTTTAGCCAACTTTCTTTTTTGTTCAGCCGCCTCGTGTTTCTTTTTAGCAGCCTCTTGGCACTTTTTCTTTAAGTCCCGCAGTTCACATCTTATATGTTGTTCTTCCTGCTTTTGCTCTTTCAGAATCTCTTTCTCCAGATCTTTTTCCATTTTCTGCTGATCCGCACTCTTCTCTTTTTTCACTATTTTCTCTTTTTTTTGCTTTTTCTCTTTTTTATCTATTTTTGACTTATGCTTTAAACTTTCTTTGCACATTTCTTTCATAACCTTCTCTTCGCATCCTTTTTTGAACTCTGCCTCCAAGCTCTTGTGAAATTTCGCAAGCTTTTTCCTCTCATCCTTACCGAATTTTTTGCGACATTGACAGACATTGGCCCATTTGTTCTTTAAGCATTTCTCAAATTTCAGTGTGAACCTATTCTTGGGCTTATCCTTTGTAGATTCTTTTTTATTCAAATATTCGCATATTTTTTCAATGGGATCTTTAGTTTTGTCCGACTTATCTTTTTTGCCATCAGCTTTATTTTTATTATCTTGACTACATTTATTATCTGTTGCTTTCGCTTGGGCTTGATTATTTTCCTCTTTAGATGATTTGGAATTTTCGAACTTCTTTATCAAAGCTCTCAGCTTGTCCATTTTTGCTAGTTCTGAACATTGGGCATCAATGACCTTATCTTCTGCAACTTTTTTCTGGGCCCTTCTCCTACACGCTTTTTTCATACCCTCTGCTAGACACTGCATGGTGCTCTGAATTAACTTTTTGTCTAGGGAGCATAAGTCTTTAATCTCTTCCTCTAAGGCCTTTTTTTGTATTTCCAAACATTTCTTCTCGTATGCCTCAACTTTTGCTTGATCGTTTTTTTTCAGGCTTGCCGCAGCGTCTTTTGCTTTATTACTATCCTTTGCACCTGGGCAACCGCCAGACTTAATACTGCCAGTGCCTTTGGACGATAGTCCTCGCAAATAGCTTAAAGACAGAGGCTGATGCGATCGGTCCACGTAATTTAACATATATAATAAGCCCTTCGGTGAGGATTTATTTAGAATAAATGACGAAAATTTCAACAAGAACATTTTGAATTTGTAAGAATTTTGTTAATTGGCTGCCGAAGGATGGAATCAATGAAAATTTGATACTATATTCATATATTTTCGACTAAAATTTAGACATTATTTTGATTCAAAAATTTACACAATACTGAAAATGACAATTTTGCAGCAAATAAAATAGAAAACCGAAAATTGTATAAAGGCTAACTTAACTCACACAAAGTTTCTGTCGAATGAATGTATTTTTCATTAAATAACATTGATAACAAAAGAAAAGAAAAGCTCGGAGTACTATATGAAAATCAACAATTGTCTTAAGAATTCAGAATGGTTGGAAAAATAGATTTAGAAATATTATTAGTATTATTTAGAAATATAATTAATATTATTAAATTGATTAACATTTTCATTAAATTGTGGTAAACCATTTACTAATTGCGCAGCTAAATAAACAATTAAATGTAATGATTTTGTTATAATTATTTATATATAACATTTTCAATATTTATTGCTTCATTCGTGCAAAATGAATGCATTTAATTTTAAATTTGTTGAAAATCCACAATTAGGAATTTCTTATTATCTGCAGTTGCAAACGAAAATAGAAAATGCTAAAGTTATATTTTAGAATTAGTTATATCAGAGCAAATTTTAACCGACAAGAACTATATATTCTGCTATAAAAGCATAACGAGTCAATTGTAATAAAACTTATTACTGTTAAAGCACTTAAGAACAAAAATTACGCTTCACATCCATGATTAAGAAACTTACAATCAATTTTCATCAAATATCTTCAATTTAGAAGTTTATTTCTGGCATAAAGTTTTTGAATACAGGATGCAATTTCAATTTGATTTTGTTCACAAAAATATAAAATAAAATCTATAAAAAGCAAGTTGCATTAATTCATGAGAACATAAAAGTATTTAAGTACAAAATGTTGGCAACGCGTGCGTGGATTGTTGTGCCGTTGTAGAACATTAAAGCGTACTTATGTGCGGCACTGTAGTCAACTTGACTCGACGTTACGTCTGCTGTTGTCTGCTTGGCGGCGCATGAAGTGAAAATTAATTTCTAAATGCGGGAAATTAACAAATTACAAACAAGGGCAGAGGGCAGCAGGTGGCAACTGGCAGGTGGCTGGATGGCTGGATGGCTGGCATGCAGGCAGCAGGGGGTAGGTGGCAAGTGGAAAGTGGCAGGCAGCGGCAAGCGGATGTAGACATGCCATAACTTACAATCACACACACACTTACACACAAACACATGCACTTGCCGCAGTCATGCGTGCCTCAAGCTCAAGCTCAAGCTCAAGTTCGTTTTTAGGGGGCGGCAAGTTGCGCAGAGGACTCAAGGTGTTGAAGAGCGAGTGACACACATTGTCTTACCTTTGCCTGCCAGCCATTAAGTTGTAGACATATTTCTACTCTCCACGCTCACATGCACACCGGCACACATACACTCAGACCCACTCCATTACCCCGTTACAGATTCTCCGCCCGCTGACAGTTGACAGCTTTGCTAATTTCCAACAGCCATCCACCGAAAATGAAGTCGGGCGTTTGTCAACGTCTTGCGTTGCCCCACCCCCACTTGTCACTCCTGCCGCCGCCCGTCCTCTCACCCATCCGTTCCGCTTCCTACCGTTTCACACCTGGTGACGACCGCAATTTCTGTGGTCGCGCTTTCAACATTTAATTAAGTTGTGCTCGATTTTATGTTCGACAAAATTGTTTGTCTGCTGTCTGCTGCCTGCTGTCTGCTGCCTGCACTCGCCTATTTTCAGCCTGAAGAGTCAACGTTGCGGCTTGCGTGGATGTGGCTGAATATAAATGGGCGCTTGTCATGTCGCAGTTGTGGGAACTGCTTCACTGTTAATTGTTGAGATTTCAAAATTGTTAACAAAAATGTTCAAATATTGACTGCAGAGAGTTCAACATTTTTTGGAAATTGTTGTGGAAAATCATTTAGCAGACAGATTACTAAATGCGCAGTCTTATAAACTGTATGAAATTATAAATAACAATAATACAAAATAAATATATTTAAAAAAATTTTATAATTATAATCATAGTAAATAAATATAACCAAATTCATAATAATAATAAAATATGAATAAGTTAATAAAATAAAAAAAAATTAAATATTCAATATTAAAATTATTGTTAATAAAAAATAATAATAAAACAATATTAATAATAGTCAGCACAAGAATTCGATAAAGAGACCCTGAAGCGCGAGTCACAGAGCAATAAACCTACGTTGCCAAGATTTATGCTCAGTACTGTTTTCTCCGCCTTTAAAGGTATTTTAATGTATATGTGCATAGAATAAATTTAGAGATAAAGCTGAGCTTCGGAGATCACTCAATTGCTGAACTGAAAACTGAATCTCAAGCTCACCAAGCTGAAAGAATTGTTTTTACGCAGAATTGAAATGTTCTCAAGCTAACTAAACTGAAAAGTCCGTTAAAAATTATATTAATTATAAAATAATAAGAATTTTTTATATGCTTATTTTAAATACAGAGATTTGTACTTGAGTAGATTTCATATCGCTTAAAATGTTGCCAAATATTATTATTTTTTTCACATTCATACATCGAACTTTTTAGTCAGACTGAAACGTATTAATAACTGCAACAGCTTGTCTTGTCTATTGTCATTTTTTTTGTCTGGGCAAGTTTGGTGAATGAGACCGTAACCGTTGTCTGTTGACAGATGCATATTAAAGCCACGATTTGCGCCATTGTCAGTGTCAGCTACACCTACAGCCAAACCCAGTGGATGGCGAGGCTTGTCTCATTCATCATTTGCTACCCAATCCACGAGTGCTATTCATTCGTGCATTCATTTAGACATTTGCTGCGCATTTGGCATTGTTAACTACTCGCCTGCAATTCCCCATCTAATGTTCTAGCCTTGTTTTTTTTTTTTCCAGAATTTCCATTTTCATTTGTGAGCTGCTATTGCAGTTGCTGTTGATTGTTGCACAAGGATTTGTCAAGGATAAAACACTCGAGGGCAGTCAGTTTGCCATCGTGATTATGTTGATGTCTGTGCTTATGATGCTGTTCCTGTTGTTGTTTTTGTTGTTGTCGTTCAGCTGCGCTGCCAGCTGTTTGCGTTTAAGGTTAGGATTAAGGCTCTGCGACGCCATTAGAACCGGCAATGTCATTGTTGCTGCCATTATTGCCCCTTCACCATCAACAGCTATTGATTTTGCGATATGAATTGCAACGCTGGCGCCCAAGGTACAGACAGCCAGTCGGCCTTGGAGCCAACCAGCCGAAAGTGTGATGTAACTCTGCAGGGAGAGGCGCGGCATGCTCAAATAACATTTCAGCTATAAAAAAAATTGAGCGCGGCAAGCGCAGCTCCTCTTTGAGTACTTCGTTGCTCATAATATTTATTTAAAAACTAGAAACAGATCCAGATCTCTGTGCGCCATTTTGTTTTAGTAATGCGCTTGGCAAATCATTTGCTGCAAATTGAGAGCAGCTGTGTGACCGCAGCCACACTGACGACTCACTCGCACTCACACACTCACGCACACACAGAAACACAGACATAGTCACAGCTGCGGTTGCTAATAATTTGCGACTGTTTCTGTCTCTCTGTGTGTTACAGTGTGTGGGCGTGGCATGTGGTTAGTTAAACAAAAATGCTGCGGCAGCGACAGACGCCGACACACCCAGATCGAGTCGGGAAACTGGGTCATTGGGCGAACTGTCGCTGCCAGACAGCATTAAAGCCAAAAATTACCTAACATACTTTACAGTGTCCACAAACACGACATGAACAAAACCAAGAACAACAGCAACAGCAACAATAAAAACCAAACCAGCCAAGTCAAAAGTTCAAATTTAACGACAGCAACCAAACTGGGAGCAAGTTTCGCGTCGAGCTTCGAGCTTCGAGCTAGTAATGATGGCTGCTTGCCAGTACTTGGTAGGTAGCTCCTCCGGCAGCATGCTGGCTGCCACCTGTTCCGCTTGATTGTGCCCCGGTTTGTTCCCTCATCATGAAAGGTTAATGACGGCTGCTGTCAGCAGCGAAGGTCAACCCACCAAAGCAGGAACAGCAACAGCAACGGCAGCCACCTCCAATCTCAAACCCGGTGATCCCTTGTCTTCCGTTTGCCCCGCCAGCTCACAACGTTGTCGTCCTTTGTTGGGTCAAGCATGCAGCAGGTAAAAGTTTCGTTTCATGGGCCCAAAGTGTAACAAAAATACCACCACAGGGTGGCGGCGTGGGTCTGAGGTGGGATGGGAGCGACAATTCTGCGCTTGTGCTAAATAGCAGCGCTGCTTGCGCTCCTTCCGCCACTCGCTCGGGGAGGCTGGAGGCTGGGGACAACATCGAGCGTAAAAGTTAAATGAAACGAAACACGTTAATGGCCTTTGAGCTGGAAGTGCGCGCGATGTGGAGTGGTGGAAAGTGGCAGGTGGCAGCATCAGCAGCAGCAGCAGCAGCTAAAAGTTAAAGTCGAGCCCCATCGAAAGTGAAATTTTTCAACTAGTTAGCAGCAGCATTTTCTCAGCTCTAAAATTTCGCCCAGGTTTTATACATTTAGGGCGTTGGCCGTGGCGGGCATGGCGGGCGTTGTCATTGAGCTGTGTAATAAAATGATATCGTTGTCTTAGTTAAGTAGCAATAGGTAGGAAAGCTGACCCGAAACTCCTTGCCGGTGAATCTCAATCAAAGCGACAGCGAGCTCTTTGCCCGATATTAAGTTATTTAGGCTATTTAACGGCACCAGCAAAATGAGTGGAGTGGCCTTTGTTGTAGCCAATCTCTCTCTCTCTCTCCCTCTCTCGCTATTCGCCCTTATTCTGGGTCTGCCCATAAAAGCCAAATTACGCTGTATTAGGTTACTGCCACTGTTATCCTGTCCATTCACATTTGCCGCTGTCCACGGGGCAAAAGTTTCGTCCCTTCGTATTTATACACTCCGCAGGTGGGCATTATAGTTTTGTCATTCAATTTGTGTCAAGTAAATGAATGCATATATATTTTTTAGTTTAATCAAATGAAAGATTCCGAAATATATTGCATAGATAAGCTATTTGAAAGCAGCTCAATTCATGTATTAAGTGGAGGATGTAAATGTTAGTTCAGGTTTGACAAATTTGTAAAGTATGATCAGCTGAACTAAATGTTGAGCTAAAATTAACTACTTAAAGCAATCGCATAATAAAAAAATTAATTTTAAAATATTTTGTTTAAAAAAATGTAAACCGTATTAAAACATTTACTTTTTGCATCACTTCCCTTGCATTTTTTGGTTTATTTCTGTATATGTTTCGTAGATTTATTTGAAGATGTTTAGACAACGAAAATATATTGCATAAATAAATTATTTAAAATCAGTTAATAAATATATTAAGTGCAGAGTGTGATTTTTTGTATAAGAGCTAAAATTAACTACTTAAAATTATTGGATTTTAGAGAATTAAAAGAGTGTTAAAAAATTTAGTTTATATATTATTTCATAAAATGTTGTGTTTTATTTCTTTAGTGCCAGCGATAATAGTACAAGGGCTCAGATTAAAGCTTTACCTTGTACTTATCAGTAATTTGTTTAAAAATAAGATTTTCAGATAGCATAAATACATAATAAATAATGTTAGGCATGAGTTTTATTATCAGAGTTGGTTTGACTGACCTATAGAGTAAATTTAGAGCTAAAATTGACTAAAGAAAACATTCTATGAATATTTCTTTTGAGCTAACTCTATTTAAAGAGGGTTAAAGAGTTCGTATATAAAGATATATTCATTTCATCAAATTTGTTATATTTACTTAATGGCAGCTATAATAATACCAAGACTCAGATTAAAGCTTTACCTTATTTATTCAGGTGATTTGCCTTGTTCATGTCCGCCTTAATTCAAAGCAAACCTTTGCCATTGCGTTAATTACGGCAAAGGCCGCATTCCTTTTACGTTTCTTATCCACTTAAGGGAGTGCATTAAAGCAGAGCTCTTCGTTGGGATATTGCGGACTGCTTTGTGCCACAAACTTGCACTCAATTGTTGGCCACAATAAACTCAAACGAAATGCAGTATAAATGCAAAGACATGGGACGGGCGAGAGAACACAAAATACAAAGAATTATGTATCACTTCGTTACGACTTACTTCCACTTAATTTATTTTCAGTTGCTTTTACTCACTGAGCACAGAGACTTTGTGTGTGAGTGGTGTGTGTGTGTGTGTGTGCAGATAGAGACGAAAAGAAATGAGCCCGAAAGGCACAAAGGTCGAGAGTAAAAATACAGACAAGATAAAAAAAAGTATTTTAAACAGTGGCTGCAAAAAGGAAGTCCACAGTTAAATTATAACTAAAATATATATTTATTTCTTAAAGCCACTAATCCAAGCTGCAAATAAAATATTGATGAGGAAGAGAGGATATATATGCAGCTCTCATATCTGCACTTGTGCACAAACTTTGCAGACTCACTGTCGTCGTAGCTTAAGCCATCAGCCGCCTTCATTTAGCGTTTTCGCTTACAAAAGCCCAAAGGCGTCAGCTGCTAACGACCCGACAGCGAAGAAGCAGAGAATAACAACAATTACAAATGTTGCTGTCTGGCATGGGTGGAGTGAAAGGAAAGCGGCGCCTGAAAAGCGTTTGACTTTGGCAACGCAAAACGTCGTGTTTTGCATACAACTGTTGGCCTGGCTGCTGAGTGCAGCGGCAACTGCTTTTGGCCTATTTGCCTCGTCGGGCCGGGCCGGGCCGGGCCGTGCCGGACCATGTTTCAAAACGCTTTTCAAGTGCCCGGCGCATTAATCTCAGGTGTGCAATTTAGTGTGCGGCCAATTTTTTGTCGGTCTAGCCGAGCCGGAAGCCGTCAGCCAGCAGCCAGCAGCCGACGGCCGGCGGCAAGTAGACGAGAGAAAGCCCAGAGCTTCGTGTTGACCGCACTGTATTGCACGTTGTATGGTGACCTCACACACACACACGATTGCAAGTGAAAAAGTGGGGAAATTTAAAGCGGAAGTGCGCGTTTTATGCCCTCTTTGGCTTTCATTGTTAGCTGCGTTTCCGCTCTTAGCATTTTTGGCACAATGCACGCCCTGCCACGCCTTACCTTTTACATTTCCGTTTCCGAAGCTCTTTAAACTTCACGAAACTGCATTTGCTTTAAGAACAACTGCCAACTTGAGCACAACTTTTGCTCCACATTTGCTATGCCATTTTAAACAGCAATGAGAGAAGTTGGCGAGAGAGAAAAAAAATGCAATTGAAGAAAACGAAATCGAGTAGGAGAGAAGCTCCAGCTGTAGACAGTAAAATGGTGCTGGCCATAATTTCTGCTATACGACAAAGGCGCTCAACTAAAAATGTAACGAAAAGAGACAGAAAGAGCGAGAGAGAGAGAAGAGAACACGAAAACTTTTGATAATTGCATTCTGCAAGCGGCTTCGACTTGAAGCGGCCAACATAATAAACTCCGCGACGAAGTCGACCTAACCCCAAAAAGTATCCACAGTCTGTGAAGCTTTTGGCGCTGCATCAACACCAGACAACAAGACAATCAGCGGCGTCTGTGAGCCACATAAAATAACCGAAAAGTAATTCGCCACCAAAGTAAACTCGAGCACACAAAAGTCGAGTTTTAAAATAAACTTGCTGCAAACTGTATTTTTCTTATGAAAAGGGTAGCCCGCGGGAGGAGCAACTTGGGGCTGGAGCCGGCGCAGCCGTCGCACTCGAGGCACAAAAGGCACATTTTATATAAAAGAAAAGTGGCTAACTAAGTCGACGACTGGGTAGCACGTTCCACGTTGCAGTTGCAGTTGCAGTTGCCGCTGAGTGGCCTCAACTCAAGAGTCATCTATGACCGGTCGCAGCCACCTGCCCTTGCCACCCACCCATGCGCGCCGAGTCCCGCGCTGCGGTTGTCTTCTTGATTGCACCATCCGATGCAACTAGCAAGCAGCAGCGAGCGAGCGAGCCGCTGAGTGAGCACAAAATTGAGTGGAGGAGTCCACTTGAAAGCTGAAATTTAAGCTGATTTCGTTTGGAATTTTGTATCTGATGCCGCTGCCATTGCCGTGTTGCCTACTTTCACAAGAGACGACATTGTTCGAAAAGAGTTTCGCAGATAGATATATAGATAGTGGAACATTGTGCAACTGATGCGCATGGTTATTAAAGTAAGAATTTGCCACAAAGACACATTAAACATGGGGAGCAGTCGTCGGAATGAAAAGCAGCAAATAAATATAAAGTAATAAAATCAATCAATTTTTCTCGAAGTAGTATAAAGAAGCGTGAGCTTTCTACATGGCAAGCTGTTTGCAGGAATTTTTATAAATGTGTTTATAATATATAAATTGTAAAATATTATAATTTGTAGAAAATTTAAATAAATATTAAGTGCCTGTTAAAAGTAGATTTTTAAGTTACAAATTATATTATAATTTCTATAAAATATAAAAAATTTCAAATGCTAAATAAATGTAGATTTTTAATTAAGAATTTATATAATAACATGTAGAAAATATTAAAAATTCCAAGTGCCAAGTTAAATGTAGATTAAGCGCTTATCCGTGCCATTTACAGCTCATTTCTTTTTTTTTTCATGTGGGTCAATGCTAAAGCGACGAGCGCCGGTGATGATGACAGACCAATAATATGACTAAGCACACCCTACGCACCACTTTATTAGAGCTGAAATATGCTTCATGGCCGTTGTTGCTGTCGCATTTAAGTATGCAACACATTTCGCTTAGCCTGGCCATCATCAAGATGCTATCGGGCAGTCCTTAGTATGGCGAACACGTAGCGAACGCACATTCAGCTTAAATACATGGATAAAATGTTAGACATTAAACCCAGGGGAGGGCGAGCAGATATCCTATGATATAGCCAAGGTAGTCCCGACATACATATATATACATATCGATAAATATATATATTTATATAAATGTAAAACGAAAATTGCAAAGAGAACATTTTACTAAAAATTTGCTGACAAATTTTACGCTTAACTTGGCTTGAGAAAAAAAAAAAAAAGTTCAGCTAAAATAAAAATTGAAATTGAAATTCTTTAAAGTTGAAAATTTCGTTCACATGAAACGGGATTGCTTTAGCTTAAGCTGAAGCTGCCAGTGCAACGACAGCAGGAGCAGTCTGTGTGTGCGTGTATGTGTGTGTGTGTGTGTCTGTGTTGGTGGGCAAACATTTTTATGCAAAAATATTTTGCATGTCACTACTGAACGGCCAAGGGGCCGCATGTGTTCCCAGGCTGTGTATTTGCCACAGACTTTTGCATGCATAACAAGTCAGCGAGACGCGGCAAGCGGGCGAGCAAGCAAACAGTGTAAAAAACACACTCGCACACAGTGACAGACAAAAAGGCGCGGGATATGAGGGCGGCGGCTGTGGGCTGGCGCAGAGGAAAAGGCAACGCCGTCAGCGCACAGGAAACGCATACAAAACTTTAGCGGGCGTCCCGGCGCATTTCGTAATCTTTGCAAATAAACGCGTGAAATTCCAAGGCGCACCGCAGTGGAACATGTGCTGCAACAAAGGGGCGGCGGTTGGCGCGACCGGGTCGGGTTGCTGCTTGCAGGACGGTGCCCGCCGGTCGACATGGGACGTGGCAACGTTGCGCTGCCGCCATTTGGCCGACATGTGCCCCGCCATTTTGGCACACAGCTCACACGCGAAATTGCGCATTCAGATTAAAATTCTTGAACGCGCATTTCCGTTTCCGTTTTCTGCGTAGAGTAGTCGGATATGCCGAGCATTCGCCTTGCCAGCAGCGCTCGTTACACGCTTCTGACTTTTACTCTGACATGTATAGCTACTGTGGCTACTTTTTTATCATTATTATTATTTTTTTCTTTTTTTTTTTTGTGAATGGGTGCAACGCAACCTTGAAGTGACCCCAGAGCAGAAAATTCAGCATGACATTTGCTTGCTGAAACAGAAGCAATGAGGTCAATGCTCACTTGCTTAATTGATGGAATTGTATGTGTGAGAGGACTTCAAAAAGCAAATCTAATTTATATGATTTATTGAATTAAAAAATATTTTTAATTATTGTTTATTTTGATATGTACTTTTTTTTATTTTATTTTTTATTTTTTCACAACTTATTTTTGTGTTTTAAGCTGCTAGGCAGCAGAAGCAATATTTTATTTGAGATAATTGCGAAGTCATTTGTAATAAAGCAATGAAATTTTAGATTTGTTTATGTTAAGCGACTATCGCTGTAAAGAGCAGCAGGTGGCTTTTGAACTGTGTGAGCGGAAGCTTCGCTCTGCCAATGATTGCTCTCGAGATGCTCGCTCTCCAGCTGCGCCTGATTGTGAATTTGTATTGTAAATATAGAACAAAATTGAGTCTTGAGCAGTGAACAAGCATTTGTTAGGAGCCCAGCAGTTCACGTTAAAAATCTGTTCAAATGTAGCTTATTTTTATGAGTAGATTCAACTTTTTTAATTGGACAGTTATATAATTTAAATTCACATATATATTTTATATATTTTTTAGGCCATAAGCTATTAGTCATTATAAATAACTATAATTCATAGCAGTTATTCTGGAACAAGTTATAATTTAAAGTACTAAGGTATAATTTGTAGTCCTAATTTTGCTGTCATACTAAGCAAGCTTTGCACTGGACCTCGAATGCTGCAAATACGTTTAATTCTTTAATATATATTTTCATAAGAAAGCATAGCCAATTGCATTATTGATATATACTTTGATATATTTTTTTAAATAATTAATTGTCAGCTGTCAATTCGTCAAGTTTTACTTGAAGTACAAGCTTAAATTTTATCTGACCTTTAAAGCTTTGGATAATAAATTTGCAAGGTAAACTTTTATCAAACAATACCACATTAATACCATTTTTAATATCTGACAATCTATTTTGTAAGGTAAACTATTATCAAACTATTAAACTTCATCTCTTAAGCACTTAACTAAAACCCATTTAGAAAATGCAATATACTTTTTAACAACCTAAGCCCTAACAATTATAGCTCTTCACCCATATAAAATTAAACGACTTAAAATATTTCAAATTTTATTTATATTTTATTGCTGTTAGGGATTTTTATATTCATTCGTCTTTTGTGAAGCTTAGCCGTGATTTGACTGAAGTCTTTAATAAATATTTTAACAGTGCCCTTTCAGCGTGACTGTGATTCGGTTGGCATACATGGTCTTATGAGTAATATGGGTTGCCTAATGGTATATCACTCATACGCCTCATTGCATTAAAGAGCAGAGCACAAGTTGCTTGCTATGCAGAACCTGTCCCAGCTCTATCCTATTGGAGCACAGGTCCTGCGGCCAGCACACACACACAAGCGCACAGTATTTGGGCAGCAAACGCTCAGGGTCAGCCAGCTGGCCCCTACCATATTGCGTCTCGCTCTTTCGCACGCGAAGCTCCGAGGATGCCCCAAAACGCACATCAAATAAAAGAAATGGCTTTGTTTGCTGCTTGTGGCATAGAATATCAAGCTGATAAGAGCAAGCAGAAACAGACTCGGGTACCAAGTCTAAAGACAGCCGACTCAAGCATGGCATGGGGGATTTGGAGGCGTTGTGTGTGCTGGCGCATAAATAATGTGACCTGCCTGACTGCGATTATCTGTGAACTATTTTTCACACGTTGCCGGCATACAAAATGGAGAATTTCGTTTTCAACAAAAGCGATGCGGCAAATATATGAGCTACTTGGCTTAGTGGTGCCACTTGCCGCATTAATTTAGTAATGTCTTATTGAGAGTTCGCTCTACTTACATTGTACTAAAATAATGAACAATAATATCCAGAGGCGTCGATCGAATGTCGGTCTCATGACTTCATCACTTCTCCAAACTGTGTTCGATGTATTTAACCTGCTGATGCGCTCTAGCGGCCTGCGTACTACCACATGTGTGATGTCCTGTAAATAAAAATATGAAAAATTACGTATGATTAATGTGGAAGATTTCTCTAAAAAAATGTTTTAGCCAATTAAAATGTGCCAGGCGAAATTTCACACAACAAATCCAACAAACGTTGCCAGGGCAATCTCCACTCTGTCGGGGTCAACACACACAACAAAGCGGAAAAGGAGAAAATTAACAACTGTTTGCACATAAAATTAATTAATTTTGAACAAAAAACTTTTCATTGCACAACGTTAGGCGGATTAACTACAGACAGATTGGGGCAACCAGGGCTACGTTCTATAGAGATATAGAGACATCAGACATCAGTGGATTTTCGACAGCATTTTGTCTGCAGTGTTTGAAGTGCAGCGCAAACAAAGCGACAAATGTTACGAGACGAAACGTGTGCACACTTTTCTCAAACACTGTGCGCATGGTGCCCAACTGCAGGGTCTATGTGTGAGTGTGTGCATATGTGTGTGTGCTACACAAGGCAAACAAAATTAGCAGCAAAGCTGACGTAGATTTCAACGAATTGACGTTGTTTCGTTGTCCTTGCCGATCCGACAACCCGTTTTGCCAGAGAATGTCTCTCATGGCGACGTTGTCCGCAATTAAGATGTCTGCCACAGCCGATGGCTTAGTTATGAATCTGTCTCGATATCTCTGAGCGAGCTTGAGCTTAAAATATGCAATATTTGAGTGTTGCGCTGCTTGCAAAATGCAACTTAAGTCCGACACAAAGTTGAACAACTTGTTTTCGGTCAACAAATGGTGTTAAATAGTTTTGAAGCCACATAGTAACATGTGTTCCTACCAGCAATATCTACTTAATTAAGACTTCCAATTGAGTCTATAGCAAATTTGTTTAATGCAGCAACAGGCGGTTGAAGTTGTAATACATTCGGTTTTGAATAACTTTAGAACTAATATCTATTGACTAAATTAATTATTTATGATCTTAAAATGCAACAAATTGAAAGAAAAAAAAATACAATAAATCTAATAAATAAATCTAATATTTGTATCTATAAAAAAAATATTGCCACAGCGGAAAATACAATAAATCTTAAAAACAGTATTGATTTTAATTTAAAAATTAGTTAAAAATATATTATATTTGTATATATTTAATTATATTTATATATTCAATTTTTTATATATTTAAGTGTAAATATATATTAAATTTATGCTTTATATTAAAATTAACATTTTTGTTATATTTTTTTTTTCAAATTTAAAAATTAATTATATTTTACATGTATTATCTTTATTTATGTATTATGTATGTATTATCTTTATTTATGTAACTGTAATTTATATATACCATTTTTTCTTCTCTTTATTATATTTAAATAAAAATGTAACTTAATTATTCATCACAATTATTTCCTATACAAACTTTTTTGTTTTCGGATTTTTTTTGTCAGTACTAAATTTTTTATTATTAGTTTTTATAATCTTTGTGCCATAACTAAAAGCAGTTCGGATTTATTTTATGGCAATTACATTTAAATTAGTGTCCATTATGCTATATAATATTTTTAGTTGCACACCAATTTTTTTCGATTTAATTGAGTTTATATTAAATGATGTGGTTAAGCGTACAATAAACAAATTTATAAATGATCTTTCTGTTTTCCTGCTAGTTACATATTTAGTCATACAAAGGCTTCTTAAGTGATTAATTCCAATATTTTCTGCTTAATTACACTTAGAAGCAAATAAGCCAAATGTAGACGAATTTAGTTTTGGGAAAAGCATAAGCGAGTGACACAATTGCAGCTGTTTGGTGACATGTTTAGGCTTTTGCACTGGCAGATATATTGTAATGCGAGCAATGGCAGACGACAATCGACAGTCGGCAGCTACAACAATGTCGCCGTTTGGCAAAACATATCATGCGATCAATTTGTCAAACAAGCAACAATGGCAGCAGCAACAGCAAGAATAACAACACAGCTTGATGAACTAAGCACTGCATTGATGAACGCACTAACAAACCGAACAAATGAGTGAGCAGAACGGATAAAGCACACACAGTGAGACAGAAACAACAATTGTGGCCAAGCCAAATTGACAGAAACAGCAAAGGCATTTGACGCACATCATCAATATGTGACGCTCGCTGTGTTTGTATGAATGTTTTAATGTCAATGTTGTGGTTGTTGCTGTTGTTCGTGTTTTTCTTTTTAGCTTATGGCATGTCACACAGCTGTGACATGTTATGAAGGACGCAAGGAGTTACTATTACATGGCAATTGTTTGTTGGCTGAGCTGACTTTAAGCCCAGTTGGGTGTTGGGTGTACATGTGTGTAAAATGAGCAAAAAGTTTCAAAATGCCCTCTAAAAAAGGACAGTAGAGCATATAAATCAAACATGTGGCGCTGGCGCTGGAGCTGTGCCCATTAGCGTCAGGTGTTGTTGTTTAGGGCCAAATGCACAAACGTAGCCAGTGGCCGCATTTTTCTCACGTCTTTGGGACAAGCTGTTGGCAAATACTAAAAAAGGCCTGGCCTTCTTATTTATGGCCAAAATGTGAAGTCTGTTTGTTTATTGGCTTTGAAAAGTGTGTGGAAGCAAAACTTTAAAAAGTAAATATTAAAGCATATCCCAGTTTCTGTTAACCTTAAGTATTTTTGCTACATGTACACATGTATTTCCTGTGTGTGTATTTGTGTGTTACATAAATAATATAAATCCCATCAAGGTTGGCCCACTTGGCCGGCACACAAATTGTTTAAAACAAACCAATTATGGCAGCTTATGAGCCTTGCTCTCCATTTCGATATTAACCGTAAAGCGCACAATTTATGACTAAAACCTCAATTAAAATAAAAGCCTGCAACACTAAGCGAAAGATTTTAAAAGAATTTCTATACACACTATGTGTATATGTGTGCGCCTATAAACCTTATAAAATAAATTCATAATATTCACAACAAACAACAAAATTGCAAAAACGAAAAAAAAAATCTGCAAAGTTTAATTGCCACAATTTTAAAGCCACAAGCGACTGGCCATAACAACCAGAATATATCTCTATAAATACAAGCATGCAACATCACAATCACCATCATCATCAGCAGCATCAGCATCATGATGATGTGGCAATGCAACCAATGCATAAACAATAAATGCCAATGGTATGTAAATTTTTGCCAATTTACCGCAACAATGCAAAACTATCTGAGCTAGTCAAGTGGGCCACAGCTGGGCGCGGCATCTGTGTGTGTGTGTGTGTGTGTATCGTGTAACGTTGTAAAGTTGCAAATGTGTTACACACGAATATTTTTTGGTTAACCACCAAATAGCAAAGGGTTTGCACATGCAACGGGCATTGGGTTGGACAGCGCAAACAGTTGGCAGACAAATTAAATTTACATGAAACTCGTAAAAGTCGCTGGCAATGGAAAAACAATAAAAATCAATGCTTGTTGGCAGCAAGCTTGTCAGACTACTAGATATCCTGTACATAAAAAAAAAAGTTAAGTATTTGTAGAATTTTGTTTACTTCAGTCATCAATTTCGCATGTTGTCTTTAAGATTTTGAAAAAGTTAGTCTACAAACTATATTGGTAAGAATTAATGACTTAATGATTTAATAAATGTAATAAATAAATTAAATGTAATATTAAATAATCTTAATTTTTTTTTATTTAATGTTTTTAATATTTTAAATTAATTTTTTTATTTAAATACGTTTGAAGTATGTAAAAATATTTAATTAGATTTAATATATGTTAATAATATATTTTAATTACATTGTTGATTTTACTAAGACTTGTTAAAAAGATTTTATTTAATTTAATAGAATATAATATATTTTCAAATAGTTTAAAAATTTAATTATATTTCATTAATTTAAATTTCATTATTTATTTTAATTATATTTTATATATTTTCATGATTTTTTAATATCACTTTATTTAATTTATATAGAATTAATTCCTTTTAGTAATTTAATTTTTTTTTACTAGGTCTTTATTAAACTGAATTTGTTTAATACAAAATATACTTATTTATTTAAAAATAATCATATTTAACAGTGTAGCTACTCGACTCACTTTTGGATAGCTGAGTGTATTACTTGATTTTACAACGTTGCACCTGTCTGTTGCCGTCGCTTTCAATTAACACTCAAACAGTCACACAGTCAAAAAAAAAAAAAGAAAGGGAAAGCATGAAAACATTTCGAGTGCTGTTAAATTTCAATGTGAGTTCATCTGTCGCTTTAATTTTCATTGCCTACTTATTGGCGCCCGCGAATTGCTTTATCATACAGTGCCGTAGAGCTGTTGGTGTTGCACACGAATCGCTGCTTGCATTGCCTGTGGCACAGTCATGCAGAAATGTTATTCCACTGCGGTCGCCTCATTGATTGTGCAAATGAAATGGATGAGATACACAACAACAAAAAATCGACTAAAAAACCACTCAACATTTTTCGCGCTGCATATAGTATAAGGCGCTCAGGCAGCTGTTTGCATTGCGCCTTTTTTTCATCATCTTCTTTTTATCAGCGTAATTAAATTTTGTGTTATTATTTGTTTTTAATTTCACAAATTTTAATTGCGCAGCTTTTCGAATATAATCTAATACATATTGGCGCCTAAAAACGGGCGGCATATAGTGGTATGGAATTTAGTTGTTGCTGTAATGTGTATTTATGTATTTTAAATTAAATTATACTTTGAATTTGATATTATCCTTATGTGGCCTGATTTTCACTCTTTCGAAATTTCTCTTATGTTTGTCCTTAAATACTTAATTAAATCTCATTTGTCTAGAAGCTTGAAAATCGTAAGTTATTCAACTTCACATCGAGACTTTAATAGCGCTTTAATAAGCTGGCAAACTAAGCCAAACTAATTGCACTTTGTGCTACAGTTTTGCCAAACTGACACCTATAACCGGCTCTATTTCAATGACAGGAGAAGCTATGTGAAAACAATGCCCCTTGGCTGACACTTGTTGTTTGGGGGCACCTTAATCAAAGGCAACACTAAGCTGTGGCCGTGGCGACGACTATGAGCAGGAGTTGGAGTTGGAGAATTAGGAGCAGCAGGAGACCAGAAACTGTAGCAGCCAAACAGCCAGGGCAACAAATGTAAAGTTAAACAACTTCGACAGTGTTGCCAGAGTTCATTGTTTTGGCATGCGGGCAGCGGTTGTGTGGAGCCATGGGGTGGCGAGTGGCACACAGCGCTGTGTTGCAAGCAACACCAGCCCGGCGGCACTATCACAATTTCCACATCGACGCGCTGCGCGTCTGCCGATCGGCACTTTAAGCAAATTTTTCTTTGTCTTGTGCATGCGCTGCCGCATATAACAAAGGATGTGGATGTGGATGTGGATGTGGCGCCAGATGCCGCCCGCCCAAAATTGCCCACACATGACTTATGTGGCGGGGGTGCGAAACAAATGTGAAAGCACAAAAGTCAACATATTGAATAATGATTGGGTACTGAAAGACTTTCGCCCACTTTCGCCCAGCAAAGAGCTGAGCGCACGAAGAGAAATAGAGAAGGAAATACAGAATAGGATACAGACAGACACGCAAGCAGCACACTCGATGCCTCGGTTCATCTGCTCAACTCTTAGCGGTTTTACTACCCAGCATTGAGCACTCAATTAAAGGTATTTTATATTTAAATTCTATATTCGATTAAGAATTAATTAAAATACTCAGCTCTTACTTATTCTAAGCAAAGTCAAATCAATATTTTCTTTTCATGATCTTTTAATTAATCTACTCGCCACTGCAACTCTTTGCAGGGTATACCTTAATTGAGTACACCCAATTTATTTGACTCGCTTATCGACTTTTTAGCCTGTTTTTTGTCTTCTCTTTGCTATTTTTTTTTTCGTCTGCTATAAATTTTGAGGCTTGCTGGAAATACTGCAAAAATTAATGATGCGCCTTTTTTATTGTTTCCGCTGAGTCCCCAATCGACAGGCCCCCCCTTAACACACGCACACAAAAGAAAAAACAAAACAAAGACGTACAAGAGGAAGAAACCTTAACATTGCTGTTGCTTTTTATGCGATTTGCGTTTTGTGATAAATTTTAATCGAATTTCACTTTTGTTGCCGCTCGTGCGCAGCTCCCATGACATTTACAGCCCACGCCCACTCAATCCCGCCCCTGTGTGTGTATGTGTGTGAGTGTGTGAGTGTGTGTGTGTGTGTATCATTGCCATCCGTTGTCATGTGTATGTTTTTTTGTGCGCTTTTATTGAAGCCGATAAGCATGTCCGATAAATACTTTCGTTGTAATTGATTGATATTCGAAGCGGCAACATTCGCTTTCGCTACTCTCTCCATATATATATATTGTTGCATGGCGAAATGGGACTTGTGATTAATTGGATTTGTCTTTTAATCTAAAACAAATTGAAAATGGCGCATTAAAGCATACTTTCATATGAATGTCGCTGCGCTCTCTTTTGCTGCCAAATGGCCAAGTCAAGGCTCACTTTGGCTAGCAAGACAAGTCAAGACAATGAAAACTGGCAACGGGCAACTGGCAGCTGGCAACTGGTAACTGGCACAGTGCCATTTGGGTTACCTGGAAGCCACAACATGTACGCCAGCTGCAGTCAGCCGCCAGCTGAAGCCAAAGCAACGCCAAAACAATCAAGCGGCAAAGTCAACACAACTAGTTGACTTAAAATTCAACACAGAAAGTCTGGAGATCCAAAGAGCGCTCGACTTTTGTTCTAAGCAGGTAAACGAGTGCTTGTTTGCTTGAAGCACCAATAATAATAATAATAATAAAAATAATAATAATAAACTTTAAAAGTACGTGAATGCTTTCAGCATAATGAATACTATCTAGCGAGTGCACAAGAGTAAACATAGTTTATGCTCTCTGATAAAAAAAATAGATTTACGCATTTCACTTTCATTGAGCATTGTAATCGTCTCCATTTGATCAGAGTCAACTTGATACTGATGTAGGCCAATGGTTTCTTGTGAAAGAGTGCCATGGTGCTCTTCGAAATCAAATTAAAAATTCATACTTTAACATTGTGTTCCAATTACTGTAGCAAACAATTTATGCGCACGCCTGGTCGGGACCGGGGCCAGAGCAATTTTTCAAGCCAAAAACTTTGCCTGGGGGACTCTGAACCCAAGCGCTTTTTGTTGTGATGTCATGAAAAATGCATTTTTCAATACACAATAATAATATATGTAACACAATAAATTGTGAAGCGAAAAAATAACCGATTCTGGGGGGAGTGAGCAGAGTGAGAGGTTGGGGTAGAAGAAACTGTTATAAAATTGTTATCGAGTGCATAATAGCAAATGTTGCAAAATAACTTTTGACAAAGTGCACTCAATATCCAGCAATGTGTGCCCGAGTGTAAGGGAGAGAGAGAGAGGGAGAGTGAGTGAGTGAGAGACGGGACTAGAGTGCAGAATGTGTGCGAGTATCACAATGAAAAATCACAGAATGCTAGGCGAACGCAGAGAGGGTTAGAAAAAAAATTACGCTGGTTTCTGTTTTATTGCAATACCCTTGCAATGAGTACGATAACTTTTAAACAACATTTGCAAAGCATGAAGAGAGATATTAAAGTCCTTAGGCGCATAAAACTAAGAATATGTCGAAATTTTGGAAATGTTTAAGTATTGTTTAATATTATTATTATAAATATTTATTAGTAGTTATTTCTGTATGCCGCTTCCATAGAAAAAAATATAAAAAATACAGCAAAATAGATTTTAAATAAATTACAAATTAAATCAGAAGATAATTACAAAATTAAATATATTGAAAAACAATAAAATAAAATAATATAAAATGAAAAATAGAATAACAAATTTATTATACTTAAAATTTTTTTTTGACTGCTCTGAATAATTTTTCTTAAGATTAAATAATACAAAAAAAATATAATGTAGTAATTAATATAGATATTTTCAAGTTTTGTTTTATTTATAGATTTTAAATCTATAATAATAATCCATAAATAAAATCCAGATTAAAGTTTTTTTCTTAAATTTATTTTATACATTGGGACCTACCAACTGTTACCGCAAGAGTATTTTCTATTTCCCATTAGAAAGCAAACATTTCTAAAGTTTTTTTTTTCTGTCTTTTAATAATGGTCGTTGGGGTTCGCATATAAATTGACACAATTCGTGCACTGTGCCATCCGTCCATCACATTGAAAGTCAAGGCAGGCACCCGGCTGCATAATTTGCCCTACAAAACAATGCGTAGCAATACTTTGCCAGCCACTTCGACATGTGGCTGTGGTGGTGGCGGTAGCAGTGCCAGGGAGCAGGGAAGTGGCTCATCTTTCTCGATGTTTGACAGACAATATGTCAAAAATGGTTAGTTGGTTAGATTTGTGCGTTGTGTTTGAGGAAGCGAAGGCCAGCGGCAAACGTGGAGCAGTTGCATGTTGCTATGCGCCAAATTAAGCTGCCAAGCAGGAGTCGACAATATCTATATATGTTTCACTGTTCTCATGTATTTGCGTAGCGCGCTGCATGTTGCAAGTTGGACATGTAACCAAATTACGGGCAAAAGCGAAGCCCGAAATTGGCAACACATGCTCCACATACGCAAAGCAGCGCGAGCGCCGCAAAATATGCAACAATTTTCATGCGCGGCAAGAGGCGAAAAAAATCGAGAGCAAAATACAAAGTGAAAAGGTATTGTGATGATAGAATAATAAATACCCTGGCAAAGGTGAGGACAGGTAAAATGCAAGGAATCAAATTTGAATTATTAAAATTCATAAAAACCAACCAAAATGCATAGAATATACATATTCTTTAATGTAAAATATTTTTAAGTGATTTACTTTCTGTAGCTAGTTTCTTTTCACAATGACGAACACCCTGCCCTACCTGTGAGAACAGGTAAGTAGATATACCATAATGGAAAAATCGTAATAATATTTGACTTTCTGTTACTCGTTTCCTTACATACACCCAATGCTTTGCTCTTGCATACCCCTTATCATATTCATATATAAAGGGTATCGGCAAGCAAAGGCATAACAAGCAGCGCAAAAATTTCACTCAAGCATGCGGACAGCGCGCGCTGCAAAAGAAAAAAGAAGTGCTGCATAACTATAGGCGCTGCAAGGCATAGTCCTTGCTCATGGTGGGCATGCCAACAACTTAAAAAGGGCATTCCATGCCAGCCGGCCCCTTTTCCACCTATTACTCGTACAAGGCAGCTAAGCTGCAGCCGCTCGCCAGTTTGTACGCTGTTGCATGCCTGCTTACAGCTGAAACAAAAGCAGCCATATGTGGCACCCAAAAGTTATGCAATGCCACGGTGCAGTTTTTGTTTCCATTGTGCATGTGTGTGTGTGTGTGTGGGCGCCAAATTGTAACTATTAGTTGCACATAGTTTGGCAAGGCGACAAATTCTTGGCCCAGCCACGTGTTAAGGCGCGGGGAGCGTGACCGCTGCATGTGTTGACAGGCCGAAAATCGGGTCAGTAGTAAATCAACAACAACAGCAACAAAAACATTCATATATGTATGCGCAATGACGAGGTGAGGCGTGCCTGCGCGACTGAAAAACAAGGGCAATCATTGTTATGTAGCATGTGAAAAATTTATGTTGCATAGTTTTAGGCATTGTTCCGAAATCGCTGATTGCCACATGCTGCACGGCTACATGGCAATATATGTTGATTTCAGCAGAGGAAGCACAGTTTTTGCGGTTGCAAACAGCAAATGATTGATGTACCAAATATGTAAGTTAATTGTGAGCGATTGAGCACGCCGCATGCGCTTCAAAAGTTGCCAACATTAGTCTGACAAAATTGTCGAGTTTTGAACAGTTTCAAATGACGAGAAAATGTGTTTACTTTAACCAAAATAAGTTTGCATCATTTAGAGAGCATAGACAGCATCTCTATAAATAAGCTCGTTCTATAGACCTAATTTGTATATAAAAGATATAAAGTTATTTTGGTTTATGTACTTATATCTCAATAAATATTTATTTCTATCTTGTGAGAGAGATATTATTATTAATTATTTACTTAAGTGCTCGTCCTTGCTTCTAATTTTCTTATTGAAATTATTATTTTTATGCAGTATCTATCGATATTTAATTATAGGGCTTTCACTCTCATTTCTTTTTTTTTAAATTTATTTATGTTATTATAATGTCTCTGTCTCTCTCTCTTTCTTCCATCATTAATTATTATATTTAATCTATTTGGCTTATTTATTTTATTTAATCATATATTTATGTCTGAAAATACCTCTGTCTATCGAATTCTTTTGACTTCTTTAATTACTATACTCAACTGGTATTTTTCTACATTTTCGATTTCATTATGAGTGCACGTGTAATGACTGCAATTGATTTTCAGCTCAGGTACGCAATTGCGTGAAGATATCGTGCGAGGGAGTTAATGCTTTCTGAAACATGACTCCGTGTGCCACAGTTAATGGGTTAACTTAAGCGCTTAACGTGATGCGTCTTAAAGCGTGCAACACTTGTGCTGGCTGCCGAAATGCCATCGTCATCAGCGCTGATATCGGCGCTTCCGTGCACACTTGAATTCCCAATGCCAGAGTGAGATGGAGAGAGTAAGGAGTGAAGAGTAAAAAGTGAAAGAGTGCCAGCCAGAGAGTTGGCTGAAGACGATTAATCAATAACCACTCAGCGCTGAACGCGGGCGTGCGAATGAAACGATTTAATGGGCTCAAAATGATGTGAGTCCTGCGATAGGCAGCGACACTGGAATTGGCACTGGCACTGGCTCTGGCGCTGTTCGCTGGTGCGTGCTTGAGTGCATTTAATTTGGTGAGCGACTGTTGGCTACTTTTAGGCGCAGAATATAATGAAAACGAGGCCAAATGCATGGCCAGTCGCCGGCGCTGGCCAGCCCGAGTGTCTGCAACAAGAATTTCGCATTTAGGTTTCGATTAAGGGTGTCTGTGTGTGCACCAGAGAGAATGTGTGTGTCCGAAGTGCTTTGTGTGGAGGCACGCGGCCACTGCTCTCCACTATGCACTGTGCATTTTTGGTGCGATTGCGATTGCGATTGCGAATGCTTGTGTCATTGAGTGCAATTTCAGGTCAGTTTGCATTTTGCGGCACACTCAATGATGTGCTGCAGCCTGCGGCATGGCGGGCATATCAACGCCGCAAACATTTGATTCCTATATGCGAGGCATTGAGGCGACGACGCGTCCAAACAGAACAAACATTGAAAACATTATTGTCGTAATAAATTTTGGTAACAACACGCAAGTTCGCAGAGCCAAAAAAGCAAACAGCGCAAAGCACCAAACCGAAGAGTTGACCTACCTGAAAGTAGGCAAAGCAAACACACACACCACACACAAAACACACTCGCACACAATACATAACGGAAGCCACAGAAACTGGCGCCATGAAACATGACCCGCCTTCACCTCGATTGCAACCGGCTGCTAGCAAAAGTTTGCGTGCCAAATAAACAGACGGCAGGAGTGGGAAGTAGAAAGCTCAAAAGGAAGAAGTCAGTTTGCGAGCGGGATAAGGGGACTCGAATGCCAAAAAGTCACCAGCGAAATCAAAAGGTTAACGAGCATATGTATATGTTGTTGTGTGTGTGTGTATGACTAGGAAGCAAGAGAGAACTAGGAGAAGTCGGCCAGAAGGAGACAAAAAATGCGCGCAAAGGGAGCGCAACAACTCAGTCACTTGCATGTCGCACCAAGCGACAACTAAACGACAAGCGTTTAAAAATAAAAACATTTCAAACGAATACGCCACAGGAAATTCTATATCATCGCAAATTGTTTATAGCTCAACAAGATGAAAAAAGGCGGAATAAAACGCTAAGCAAATCTTGTGACAGCACAAGAGTCGAATACAAAATGCTCTTTTGATGAAATAAATATTTTGCATAGAACGAAACAAAATGAAACGAAATCTGTGCCAAGTAAAACTGAAGAGAATGTGTAGAAATTTGTGATAATTATAAATATAAATTTCAAAGAAAAATATAAATAAATATAAAAGAGTAATTTAATATCACTACTATTGCTAGTAGTCTTATGCAGTCTAAACTAGATTTAAAATAAAATCAAATTTGGGAATAAAACACAAGTGTTTGCTCAGTTTTTTCCTTATTTTAGGTTTCATTTTTTTTCCTACTTTGATCATACGAATTCATCAGAGTCAGAGTCAGCAGAAAACAGTAAGCATATGGAGAGCGACACTCCCATTCACATGGATTATACTTCATTTGCTGCTCTTCGCAACAATAATATTTATAATTTCATTTCATTATTTGAAATGAATCAAAAGATTTTTTTGTATTGATAAATTTATTTTAATTTAATATTTTCTTATATATATTATATTTTTTTTATAGATTTCAATAGACAAATTATTAAAATAAATGTAAAAAAAAAAATAATAAATAAATATAATTTATATATATATATATAGTAAAAAATACAAAATTTTATCAATTTATTATAATAATAAATATAAAATTGACTCTTAATATATATGTCCAATTAATTTTTAAGCTACATTTGAATAAATAATATTTAATAAATCATATATATATTTAACTAATAAAAAATATTGCACATAAAATATAAAATTATTAAATTTCAAATAAACGCAATGAATAGAATAGAAAAAAAATAAATAAACAAAAAACAATTTTTAGATATTTCAATTTTCAAATCTCGTAGAATAACTATAAAATAAATTAATATTTATACCAGAAATCTGTTTGACAATAAAATGGCAAGTTCCCATCAGCCTGTCAGGGTATGTGGTGTAAATATTGTATATTGTACGTATTGCTCCGTTTATGTGGCTGTTGTTGTCATACGTTCTGAAGCGGAACACGAAAGGCAAAGTTGAGTTTTTTTTGTGAAGCGGGCTTTTTAATAAAGTTAAGTGGATCAGCGCACAGGACAAGCAAGCAGCACCGACACGACAACGCGGTCCACAACGACGCCTACACTGTGACAATCGGTGCATTCATTTTTGTGGCGTGCCAAAAATATATTTTAAATTTAATATCAGGCACACGAGTGACTGGTAAATTGTAAAAATAATGTCAACGAAAGTTGGTAGCAACGCTCATGTTAGCGCTTTGTTCATGTGGATGTTGTAACGTTTAACCCCTGTCAGGCAGGTTAATTAAAACCGAAAAATCTCTCCGGTCGACGCCATAAATAATCATTTTTTCTCTGTTTTTAGCAAATGAATTATGCACTCGGCATAATGCGAACGGCCAAAAACACAAACAAAAATGTATACATAAATATAAGCTCATTAAAAGCTTAGTCAAATACCCACTGTGCGTGTGTGTAAGTGTGTGTGTGTGCGGGAGTGTGTGTTCATTTTAATTAGATAATATTGCATTTGCATAATTTTAGGCGCATCAATAAAATCGCGCACAGCTCCCAAATTAATTTATACTTTTTGCTAATTAAACGACCCACAAAATATTCGCTTTTCGATTTTAATTTCATAGTTTTGGGCTGGCCGGAAAAATGTTGAATACCAAATACAAAATTCAATTGCTGCTTGCCGTGTAGCCAGCCCTCTAATTGGTCCCAGTCATTAACATGTCGACCCGCTCAGCGTACAACTTTTCGAGGCAACGCAAAAAGTTGCAGCACACCTGACGGCGGCGTTCCAGCATAAGCAGCGGCAGCGACGGCGGCGACGGCGGCGGTGACGGTGGCGGCAATTACAGCCGCAACCAAAGAGCAAACAAGCGGCAAACGAGCCGAGCACGATGATGGCGTTGATGGTTAAACCTGTCAATTATAGCAGCTCGCTGAAAACTTTGCAAAAATCGTGAACGTAGTAGCTCAAGACACGCCCATTCACACACACACACACACACGCACAGTGCTGCGGTAAAACTCCACACACACACGCATATGGGAGGCTCTAATTAAACAATTACCAAGGTGAGTGCCACTTAATTAAATAATTTGCTACCATGCGGTTATAAGGCAACAACAAGCACAGCAAGAGCAACAGCTGTCAGCATAAACACGAATAAATGTGTGCATGTAACCAAATATATGTGAAGAAAAACTTTTTAGAACGAAGCCAAAATGCTCTAGAAAATCTAAGAAAAGATTTTAAATTTTTATATTTCATTAAGTTAGCTATAAATATTTATAATGGAAGAAGAACTTGTTATCTTTAAACTTGTATTTTTAGATAATTTAATAATTCGTATTCTTTCCATTATTATACGGGGTGAAAAGGTTTCTGTCTTATGGAACGATAAATTAATAACTTCACATCGAGTCGCTTGGCTTGGATTTTAAATCGATCGCTATACGAATTTTATTTATATTTTTAGTATTTTTATTCATTGCAAATTTTATTAGATTTATATTTATATTTGGTATTATACAAGGTGAGGTTTAAAAGTTCGCATTATTATTTAAATTATATGATTATATTATATGATTATATTATATATTTACAATACAAGTTTCTGGTATAATTTATTACTTTATGCTTTATGACAATTTACCAAACTTTTTTAGAATTCTTATTTTTTATTTTTATTGGGATTCTGGTATTATGAGAAGAAGGTTTCTATATTGGTATTATTATTTATTATTATTATATTCTATATTACAAAATTTCTTTCATCATTTTTATTAGACTTCTGCAATGACGCCTTTTTATACTTTTTAAGAGCGAGAGTTGTAGAGCTTTGATTCGATTAACAACTCGAAAAGAAAGAGATCTGCTCCTGGAGTGTTGCCAGTTTGAGATCTCTGTGTAGGCATGAGTTTAACTAAAGCATATTTTAGTCTACACGTTCTACATATTTATTAGACTTCTCTCAGTAATTAATAGTGCTCGGGCCATGGATTCAGACGTTCTTCATGCCCAAATTAGCTTAGCAGGATTGTAGCAAAGCAGCCGTCGAGGCAATGGCGACAGGTGTTTCAACATTTTCGTGCTTGTCATAAAAGTAAGCCGCATACAAACACAAACACACACATACACACACACACAATTACATGAGTTGTGTGTGCACATAAATGAAATTATGACATATTTAAATGTAACATGCGGCAACAGGCATGCACACACACAGAGACTTAGGCGCACACACCCGCCCACACACGGCCGGCATGACAGCCGACTTCCGTTTCCGTTTCGTTTGCCATGTTACCCAAGCATTTAGCCAGGACGCGTACGACTCTTGTTGTTGTTGTTGGTATTGTTGTTGCTGTTATTATTGTTACCGTGTTGCCTGTATAATTTACAATTTAGCTTCATAAATGTTTCGTCGCCTGGCACACTTTTTTGGCCACCTGCCTCTAGACCGTTGCGTGATGGGGTCAAGTGTCGCACGGCTCGACACGACACGTCTCGTCGCGCGACGACTTCGACGCGCTGCGACGCCTGCTGTGTTAATTATGTGACAATTTAAGTGCGTGTCGGGCAATCAGCGAAACAGCTGCACGAACCAAAACAAAAAAGGGCGTTAAATAAGCATTTTATTGTTGGGGCTTGTCCCCAAAAACCCATGCAACGAATGAACTGAAAACTTCTCTTAATTAAATAAGAGATAAAAACTCCTGCAGTAACTAATACGTATAATTTGTAAAACAGCTTAAAATGTATTTAACTTACTGCCAATAATTAAAAAAAAATGTTATGTCACGGAAAGACTAGAGTACAAATAAAATGTGAGCTATGAAATCACATTTATAGGAAATTTTATTTTTTAGATATTGTCAAGTTATTTGATATAAAGTGAAGAGTACCATAAATTGTATATTCTTATTAAACATCAATTTACATCATATATATTCGTAGAAATTAGTTTTTCATAAAAATGAAAAAAAAAATAGTTTTTCTATATAAATAAAAAAAATTTTTTTTTCTTCACTTTTTTTTATTTAAAAAAAAAAAAAAAAAAAAAAAAATCAACCAAATATATATAAATAAAAAAGTCTAAAAATATATTTATTTATAATACAGTAAAAATTCTATTTTAAATAAGCAGCTGAAAGCCATAGATCACATTTCTACAATTACCTCTGCGAACAACATTTATTGTACTACAGTAAAAACTCCTTAGCTGGCGACATTGTTCATGGTATGCATACCTGGAAAAAAAGAGGAAAAATAAAATAGAATTAGCAAACATTGTTCAACGCCTGGCAATAGCTAATTATGAACTCAACCCTTTGGGCAAGCTAGCGCAACTCAATATGTTGATGCCATGTTATCAGCAGCTGGCATACACAGACGCGCACACACACAAACGCACACGCACACAGCAACAACAGCGACTTACAGCCGTTGCCCGTTGCTCGCTTATGCGTTTTGTTTATTTGTTTTGCGAAGCTTAAATGATTAATTAAGCGTCTCAATGTATGCAAAAACATTTGCCATGTTCACGATGTCTGCTGTTGCTGTTGCTCTGATTGCTTTTATTGTTGTGTGTGTTTGCTGCTGTTGTTGGGTGTGAAAATCACGTGCTGCAAACGGCGTAAAATCAGCGTATGAATGGCCACAGTTCTCGTTGCTAACGCCGAAGCCGACGCGCACAACCACAGACTCGCACACACACACACACACACACACAATCGGCATCACTAATACACACATTCGTTGACACGTGAGCTTGCATATATTTTGATGTCATAGTTTTCGTCGCTGGGGCGTTGATTTTAATATTTAAATAAATTCTGGCGCTGATTGCGTATACGCATCGTTGTATGGCCGCTGCTCTTGCCGTCGTCAGGCCGTTTGTTTGCATAAGAAATTTGTATTTGTTTTGGCGGCTTGCAGCTTTGCCACTCGCATTTACCAGCAACTGCCGTCGGCATTATGGCCATGCGTATTTTTAATGCCAAATGCATATTCAATTCATTTTATTTGGCAGATATTCATTTTTGAATTCCCGTGTATGCAGAAATATTATATAAATATTGACATCAATTGGCATGGCAAAGCGCTCAGAGCGTATCTGGCTCATAATAATATGTCTGTGCAATGGAAATACTGACGCAATGCATTAAGCCATTTTATGCGGATTTGTTATGCTATTTATTTCAAACTATTTAATTAAAACGCATTAGCCAAGCGCAATCGAGCCAACGGCAAGGCAATTATATTTATATAAATATGTATATATATATACATATATATATAGTGCTCTATGCACATTTGTGGCTTACAATACATTTATAAGCTGACTGCGCATTGGTGCTCTTAATTGTGGCATTAATCTGCGGCTTAGTACAGTTTCAAGAAATATTTGATGCATGCTTAAATACTTTTAAAATAAATAAAATGTTTAAGGCTTATTAAGAGGCAATGATTTATAAAATAATTTTTTGTTTTTTTTTTTTTTAAAGTTAAGTCTGAAATCAGCAAATAAATGTTTATCAACTGATTTTGATGTAAAATGATTTGCTTTGCTTATTTTTAACACATACAATAAGAATATTTATAAAATATATAAAATAAAATATGAGATATATATATATATATATATATATATATACTTTTTTTTATAAATTTCCCCCTAGTCCTATTAAGCTAATTCAGCTAAAAACTTGTCCATATTTTTTCTTATATTTATTTATTCATTTACTGTCTATGGGCCTGTCCTAGTAGATAATATCTTATTTAAATACCTCTTTGGTAAACAAAATTCATTAAGGGCCTAGTTGAAATATGTTCTGTTGACTTCCTTTCAATGACAGTTTATTAAAATGTCTAAAAGTGACCCAATAAGCTAACAGCATACGCTCAGTCAAGCCACTTGGCGCTATTATAAAATATTACAATTCTCTCCCTCTCTCACGCTCTTTCGTTCTCTTTCCTGCTTTTGACAGTGTGTCACTAATTCATAGGATACTTGTGGGCTTTGGCCAGTGCCAAAAACAGACATGCATACATTAACATATTATTTATGTTTCGTTTTTTTGTTGTTTTCTTTTTTTTTTAGGCAAACGCTTTAAACAAACATATATTTTTGGGTAAAAAAAAAACTTTTGTAATATGCATAGACCATATTTTTAAGCACACTTTACCGAAAAAAATATCAATTTATTATTGCACACTCCAAAATTAAAATATGGCCACGTTGGCAACGAGCTACACTTTTAATTTATGAAAAATTCTATTGTCAGGACTAGAATAACAATAACCCACAGACAATTGCGAACAACAAAAGCGCTACGCATAAAAACCATATGTGGCAGGGCATGGGGTGGGGCAGCCGCCCCCACAGCGACCCCTCCACACACTCAACTTTGCATCTCACAGAGAGCTGGCCACATTTATGCATATATTTTCACACGTTTCGCAACCGAGAGAATCTCGTGTACTTTATGTACACACACACACACACACACACTCTCATTTCTCTATTCACCCAATTTTTGCCGCATGTCGCTGAACTTTTTTAGCTTTTAGAGTTGTCACCCCCACGAGCAGGAGCGGTCGCCACTTCCCCAGGTCGTGGAGCCGTGGACGATGCCGCTGACAGGCGGCTACTTTGGGGCCGCGCTGCTGTTGCTGATGCTTTTCACATGGTTTTGAATGAATGACACATAAAGTTGGTTGCTTTCTTTTTTTCTTTTTCTTTTTCTTTTTTGTTTTTATGCCGTTATGTTTTCCTTTTTGCTGTGTTGCGTTTTGTTTTTGCGCTTTGCGTTTGCGACATTTTTATGAATGCTTCAAATTTTTGCTCGCATTCTTCTTTCTCTTTCCCCATTTTGGCGTGGTCCGGGTCGGGTTTATTCATGCGGAATGCGACGCATAGTTTTTTGCCAGCCCTTTCGGCTTTGTTTGTTATTGTTTCGCCCGGCAGCAGCAGCAGCAGCAGCAGCAGCAGCAGCAGCAGCTTCTGGACCTGGACCAGGCTCAGCTCCAGACTCGAGCCCTTTTCAACGCAAATATGTTCCATTAGCTGTGGCATTTCAGCTCGACTTTTTCACTTTTTTTTCCTTTTCTGATATATATGTATATATTTATATATATATATATTTGGACTGCGTTCGGTTTGGCATGTGTTCATGTTTAGCTTTCTGTTAGCTTTGTTGGCATACTTTTGCAAATGGAAATTATAGTCTAGTGCTCATGCATGTTGAAAGCGGCAGCTAAAGCTGCCAAAGGAAGAGAGTCCGGAGTGCGGGCAGGTTTCCCTTTTAGCCATTAATTTATGTTGCATAGTTTTTGGGGACACATTTTTGCCAGCTGGCTGGCAAGGCAGCCGCTTTATACAAAGTAGAGTGATTGGGGGTTTTGTTTTTGTGGGGGGTGTGGGTTTTAGGGGGGGGGGGTGGAAAAGAAGAGGGAGGGAGGAGAAAATTTTTAAAAAAAAAAAAAGAGGGGGAGAAGGAAAGGGGGGTTGGGGGGGGGGGGGGGGGTTGTGTTTTTAAAAAAGGGGGGAGGGGGGGGGGGGGGGGGGGGGGGGGGGGGGGGGGGGGGGGGAAGAAAAAGGGGGGGGGGGGGTTTTTTTTTTTTTTTTTTCATTCGAGTAGGCGACTGCTGACAAGCACACAGCTTATCTGAAACTCGTTTTTGTAATTTTTGTTAAATCGTGAATAAAAATTGTACCAAGGCCGCGTTAGTGGCAAAAACTTGTACAGTGTCTTTTTAAAGACACGGTGAAGACAATAATACTGTGCATTTCGCAAATTAATTGTTTAAGTGAAATTTGTAAGTCGGGCTCCGGCCGCTTGCCAGCGACCGCTGGTTGGTGTCCACGGAAGTCGCACTGGCTGATTGTTGTCCAAGGAAGGTCAACATACTCTTGGGAAGTCGCAAACTTGGCAGCACCAAATTTGTGAATCTTGCCCAAAATGGATGGAGGCTCATCTAATCAACCCCAGCTTAATAGCAAGCAGGACAGGTCTGAGATGATGAGGAAAATAGCTGGTGCGTCGCCTGCAGAGCTGCGCACCCAACTGGCCGAAGAGCAATTGAAAGCAATTCAAGAGGCAAGAAGTAAAATGGGTTTGGTCGCAACAAGCACAAACACCATCACCACGACCACACTATCATTTTCTAATACTAGCTGCACTGCTAGCTATTCTTCTGGGAGCATATGTTCTACTGTCCTTGTTTCTAGCGCCGCATCTTCTTGCGCAAGTGTGGCTGCTATCCCTTCGCAAAAAAAGAAAGACTGCACTTTCCAATCTACTAAGCTGACTATCTCGAAAAAACATAAAAAAGCGGACAAACTGTCAAAAACAATCCGCAAAATGAAGCCAGCCCAACTTAGCTCAAATGTTGGGAGCCTAACCAAAAGCCATGCTGCCTCCTCGGCAGCTAATTATAGCAATCGCTTTGCAGCTTTGGCTGAAGAAGCCGAATCCCTAATGGATTTGGACGAAGAAGTTCAAGAGAGGGAAAATGAAAGCATCCAACAACCTGTTCGGGAGGAACAGGAAAAGAAAATACCTAAACCTCCAGCTATTTGCGTGCCGCAGGTTAATAATATGATGAAATTTGAGGCAGCGTTAAACTCTGTTATCGCGGATACTGAGTATGATATACGCACATCCAGATCTGGAATCTCGCGTATTTACACAAAGAATTCAAACGCTTTTAGATCTGTCGTTGACCTGTTAACAAAGCAAAATTGTCAATTTTGGCATCATCAACTAAAAGAAAATGCACCATTTAGAGTAGTCATTAAAGACTTACACCCCAACGTATCAAAACAGCGAATTGAACGCGCTTTTACTGATCGGAACCTCACAGTACTGAACATCTACTGTCCCAGGAAACGAGACTGGCACAATATTGAGATCAGTAAAGAGGATGATGAATTGAATGATGCTAAGACAAGACAAAGCATGTTCTTTGTTAATTTAAAGAAGACGCCAAATGTTGCTGAGGCTTTTAAAATAACTCATATCGGAACGCACAGAGTTTCAGTATTAAAAGCAAAACCCAACAGGGAAATAGTCCAGTGCTTCAGATGCCAAGACTACGGACACACGAAAAATTATTGCCTCAAAAACCCAGTTTGTGGAAAGTGTTCTGGTGATCATTTTACTGGTTCTGAGAATTGCCAGCTAAAGTCTAGTGAGACTTCCATTTGTGCCAATTGTGGAGACAACCACATTTCCAGCTATAAAGGCTGCACAGTCAGAATCCAGCTAACCAGTAAGCTAAAGCCTGATGCACGATTGCCCAAGCACGGACTGCCAAACAATAACAACCATGCAGACATTCAGGGTTCTAGAGCGCAATTTATTTCAAACGCCACTGTTCAGAAAGGCTTTTCTTATGCGGATAATTTCAGGCCCAAAGCAAATCAGCAACATATTTCCAGAACACAAGTGTCCAGGTCGAACATCAATGCCGATGAACGAGAATACGACAACAAATTTAACCTTTTAGAAAAGGCAATATCAGATCTAAATGCAAGAATGGATCAAATGTTCAAACTTATCCAGGAAACAATGGAAGCAAACAAAGCCTTTCGTGTCCTGGTTCAGAAACTCATTTCAAAATGATCAATTCGATTTTAAAAATCGGATTGTGGAACGCAAGAGGATTGGTCAAAAGCAATAACGAGCTGAGACTTTTCCTTGATGCTAAATCAATTGATGTGATGTTGGTCACAGAGACGCACATGCGCCCAGGCCTTAAACTTTTTACACCTGGCTACAACCAATATTACGCAAATCACCCCAGTGGTACCGCGAAAGGAGGATCTGCTGTGTTAATAAAATCTAACATTGTTCATGACGCAAATGAACCCATTTCAAACAATAATATTCAATCGGCTAGTTTGAGTTTGATGACAAACATCGGAAGCGTCAAAATAGCATCGATCTATCTTCCTCCTAACGAACCCTGGAGTGAAAATGACTTTAAGGTACTACTTCGGTCCCTGGGAAACCGGTTCATTGCAGGAGGAGACTTTAATGCAAAACACCAATGGTGGGGTAATGTGCGGAGTTGTTATCGTGGAAAGCGGCTGCAAGAGGCCATTGCTAGTGGTACGTGGCAAATCCTAGCAACGGGAAAACCTACTTTCTATTCATTCAACACCCTGCTTACTCCCTCTGCACTGGACTTTTTCATTTTTAACGGGTTCGCTGCTAACAAGCTATCTGTCCAGCTGCATCATGAGCTTTCGTCGGATCATTTGCCGGTCGTAGCGACTTTGCATCAATCACCACAGCTTAGACCTATGAGGCAATACATCCTTGCACCTGGAGCTCGCATTAATGAATTTAGGACAAACTTAGAGAGCAGAATTCATCTTAACACTCAAATAGACAGCGCTGCTGACATAGAAGATGCTATTGCAATATTTATGCGAAACATATCTTTGGCTGCATCATACGCGACCCCAGAAAATGTACGTCATACAAGACAGCACCCCCAGCATGTGCTGCCCCCAAATGCTGCTGCATTACTGAGAATGAAGAGAAGGCTGAGGAAAGAGTATGTGAGAACGGGAGATATACGCGTCCACCAGATTTATAAAAGAATCTCCAATCGCGTACAAAAAGTCCTCGCTAAAATCAAGCAACGCAGTATTGATCAAATGCTGGAAAATGCTGGCCCGGATGCGTCTTCTAACTACTCCCTTTGGAAGCTCACGAGTCGTTTCAAAAAAATTTCGGCTCCTAAAGTACCGATTAAGGATACGGCAGGTAGATGGTGCTACTCCAGCCAGCAAAAAGCTGATACATTTGCAGACAGCCTACAACAGCGATTCATGCCGTTCAACTTCACCGACGATGCTACGCGAAGAACTGTTGAACTACAACTAGATATGCCGTTCCAGATGACTCTGCCTGTACGGCCTGTCACACTGGAAGAGGTAATAAATATTGTTAGGAATCTGAGGGTTAAAAAATCTCCTGGAGAGGATAGGCTGGATAACAGAACACTCAAGCTCCTACCCAAAAAAGCTCTCTTGTTTATAGTGCTAATTCTAAACAGTATGCTCAGGCTGGGACACTTTCCAAACATTTGGAAGACAGCGCAGATAAAAATGATCCCAAAGCCTGGAAAGAGTCCTAGTGAAATAGATGGTTATAGGCCAATAAGTCTTATTCCTGCCTTAGGAAAGATGGCCGAAAGAGTGATCCTTGACCGGATACTGCAACTTGAAGCAGTCAAGCAAAGAATCCCTAACTGGCAATTTGGATTCAGGAGAGGTCATGGTACTCCGGAGCAGCTTCACCGTGTGGTCAATTTTATCCTGGACGCTTTTGAACACAAGAAGTATGCAGTTGCTGTCTTTATGGACATAAGACAAGCGTTTGACAGAGTCTGGCATGATGGATTACTGTTCAAACTTAGAAACGTTCTCACTCCACAATTATACCAGATTGTCAGCAGCTTTCTACGAGATAGAAGCTTTAGGGTGGACGTTGATGGCATAAAATCGTCAAAAAGGCCAATATGCGCAGGCGTGCCTCAAGGTAGCGTTCTCGGCCCTACCCTGTATACTCTGTTTACAGCCGATATGCCGTCACATAGTGACATCACAGGAGTAAACCGGAACAATGGACTGATAGCCACGTATGCCGACGATACAGCCGTACTGACAAGTAGTACCTGCATCAATAAAGCTACAGAGTCATTGCAGCAGTACGTGAACACTTTTGAAGACTGGGCTCGAAAATGGAACATTGGAATTAACGGGAGCAAATGCGCAAACGTTACGTTTACCACAAGGACTTTAAACTGTGGTCGCATTAGCATGCAGGGTTCAACGCTACCGCACAAAAGAAGCCACAAATATCTGGGCGTAGTGTTAGACAGAAGGCTTACTTTTAAAATGCACACCACGATGGTCAAAAAGACTGTAATGTCAAAAAGCGCAAAGATGTCATGGCTTCTTAAGCCGACCAATAAATTGTCACTGTACAGTAAAGTGTCAATTTATAAAGCAATACTCAGTCCCATATGGAGATATGCGCTTCAAGTCTACGGAATTGCGGCAAAATCAAACCTCGATAAAATAAGAGTTGCACAAGCAAAAATCCTCCGGCAAATTTGCAATGCTCCCTGGTACATGCGTACCAGGGACATTGAAAAAGATCTCAAGGTCCCCAAAGTTGGAGACGTAATGCAAAAGGTAGCTACTAGCTACCTTGCAAGACTCGAAGGCCACCCAAACCCTTTGGCGAGAAGGCTTAACAAAGGAGCCAGAAAAAGAAGACTTAAGAAGTGCCATCCACAGGACCTCCCTGCGAGGTTCCTATAAAATAATATTTCATATATATATATATATATATATATATTGTTATTGTTGTTTATGTTAATTGTTATTGTTATTGTTAATTTTGTAGTTATTGTTATTAATTAATTGTTAATTTCTGTAGTGTTCTACTGTAAATAATTGTATCTTTATGTTCAACTTGTTAAGCTGCCAATTGGGCAGCAGAAAACTTGTTTATTAAATGTAAATTAATTTTTTGAAAAAAAAAAAAAAAAAAAAAAAAAAAAAAAAAAAAAAAAAAGCTGGCAAGGCAGCCGCTTTATCACCAAAGTTAGCCAGTGATTGGGGGTCTTTGTTTTTGTTACATGATTGCCCTGAGCACTGCTTGGCTTTAAATTGATCCATATATGAGTTCAAGTGACATTGATGCGTTCAAGTTGAATACAAAGCAGAAAGGATAGCAAGTCTTATACGAAGAGAGGCAGAAATCTGAAACTTCCTTTGTTAAAAATAAAATATAGATAATGTGACGAAGGGAAATGGAAATGGAGACGAAATTTTTCTAAGCCTAGCGTGAGTCATGTGATTGAGTATTTTTTAAAGATACAAGAAAACTTTAAGCCAAGGCATACATAGCAGAGCATATATAGTACAGTAAGTCATATGAATCAGCCTTGACAGATATTACCTGGGCCCACCCGACATTAGCTATTGTGCACATAATGAACGCATGCTAATCCATTTAGAATTGACCTCGTGCATGTATCGAGTTTCGCATGCTCATGTGCCATGTTGTCAGCTTTTGGTTGGGCAAATGTAATTTGCAAACAAATGTCAAAGCAGGCAAAATAATCAACTCGTGTACGCAACTAATGACTAAAACAAGCAGCGAGCCGATTGCTACGCCAACGGACAATGGCCAACGACCAAAGTCGGCTCAAACACAATCAAATGCGTTGCATACTTTTCGGCCGGGCCGAATTCCCATTTAAACAAACGCGACAAAAACAAGGCCAAAACAATCAAACAATGCGAGCAGCGACACCCAATGCAATTGGTGCGGCATTGCTACGGCTGCGCTCGCAGCTCGCAGCTGCCACGGCCCCACATACATGATACACACTGGATCCCAAATGCCATATGCCTACTTGGGCTCTGGAGCATTCGTCAATTGAGCTTTATTTACTTTTTTTTTATGTTTAATTTTAATTGGTTTCCCATTTAAATTGCATTTGGTTTTGTATTTTTTTTTTTTTTTTATTATTATTATTTTTTCTTCCATTCAATGCTATTTGTTTGGCTTTGGCATTGCTTTGTGCCAGTCCCACCACAGGCAGAGAAATTCCTGATATACTGCCACTACCTATATAGCAGCATATAATTTTGCTATGATTGCCATAGCTGCTGGGCTCGAAAGCCAACAATAAAATCTGAAAGCGGCCAAAAATAAAATTGCCATAAATTGGACACTGCCCAGCGGCCTTTGTTGTCGTGTGGCATACACAATTACAATTTGGTGCGGCATACTTTATGGCGCCTGGGCACATTTATTTAGATAACAATTTGTAGTTTTTCCAATTAAAATTTGTGCGTATTTCAATATCAAATTGAATTGTTGCCACCGCAGATTTCATACATATATATATATATATATATTCATACATATATATAAGCTATATCTGTCCATATATGACATACGTCAATATTTAATAAATAACCATTTAAAATATTTTATTACAGCCTGGGGCATAGGCGGTGCGGCAGGCACGGTAAATTTACTTACGCCTTGGCAAATATTTGATTTGCTCTTAACAGTTGCCCGCAAAATGCAGAATTTATTTTGTTGTTTTGTTTTATATTTAACCAAATTGGAGTAAGAAATTAATTTTCTTAAGTTTTTTACATTTTATGCATATTAAAAGCAAATAAATAATATTGAAAGTTTTAGATTAATAAAATTAAACTTTTTTGCATATATAATAAAAATGTTATTTGATTTAAAAATTGGGAATCATTGATTTAGTTATTAAATAAATAAAATAAAAAAAAAAATAATAAATAAATAAATAGGCGAAGGCAGAGCCAATCGGCATTAAGAGTTGGGCGCAAAATTCAGAATTTATTTTGCTTATTTGAGTTTCTTAGGTTTTATATTAATATGGAAATGTTTTAGATTAATATAATATATTTTTTTATTTAAATATTTAAAAAAAATCATATTTTGTTATTTATTGATTTATTTCCCTAACAAAAAAAAAAATAATATTAAATAAATAAAGTTGGCAAATCCATGAAACTAAGTTCATTATTATTGTGTGTATATTGATGCGTGTGTGCGTGTGTGCGTGTGGGCGTGTGTGCGTGTGTGTGGCTAACCGGATAATACACAGTCGAAAGCAATTGAAGCGCATGCACTGATTCCATAAGCATTTGCCGCTCAACCCTTTCGCAGGGGAACGAGGCACACATAAGCTCAACTAAGCGTTACGCTAAGTCGTAAGTGGTTAAGGGCAACAACAACAACAACAACACATGAACAAACACAAATAGAAAACAACGCATAAAATATTAATAATAACTAGATTTGTGCTCTGCGCACTGACCAAACCAAGCTGGCTAAACTGGCAGACCCGGCCCGTAATCCCATTACTAGGGTCAATGCGCCCTCTGAAAGACGAGAATCGAATCAACTCGACAACTGACTTCGGGCTCAGGATCAACCGACTCTCGAGTTGAAGTTTGAGCCAAGGTTTGAGAGGAAACGAATCATAAGCAACAAACAGAACGCTTTGCCAACAGCGCTTCAAGATTGGCGAAAATAAAAAAAACAGCGAAAAATTGGAAAAGAAAAAAAAAAACTTTTGCGCCCCGCAGTTGTACGTGTAATTGAATTCTGTGGTGCGTTCTCCTCGTCGTCAGCGTCGTCGCTGGCGTCAATTTATTTGACCACGTATTGTGTGTGTTTGGGTGGATTGTCGACTGTGGTCGCCAGCTGAAGCCGGGCTGCAGCCGGTGTGTGGCTGGTCGAGGGGGGAGGGGCCCGACGTGTTGGCCAGCGACTACGTGCGTATTACACGCCAAAAGGGTTAGGGCGTCAACGTAATTGTATTGGCCCGGCTAAACATGGCGCTCGCTTGTCCAGCTCGCTGTCTGTCCGACTGTTTGTCTGTCTCTTTGCCAGCTTTCCAATGGACTGAGCCACGCACGTTTCTAATTTTGTGAGTGGCTTGTTCAAATTTCTCCTCCTTTTTTGCTCTGCCTCCCCCTGTTCCATTGCCAACACAAGCGAGCTTCATTTGCCAACAACATTTTTTCCATTCATTTTGTTTGGCTAAAAGTTCATTTAGCTATGAGCTGTTTATTATCTGCTGCCAGCTTATGGGACTGCGGTTAGGGGCAGCTTCAGCTGGGGACTGGAGACTGGGCACTGGGTACTGGGTACTTAAATGCTTAGCGAGGGATGCACAGTTTGTGTTTTGAATGAAAACAATTTGGCAAGGTAACGAACCACAAAATCGAATTTCCCAAAGCCCGACCAATACCAATATGCCGCTAAATGAGGGAGCATTTAAATGATTTTAATGAGACTGGTTGCAAAGCGTGGTTAAAATCAGAGCAATTATTAAAAGATAATAAAAGGATTTATTGTTCTTTACATTTTTTTTCTTTTTGAAATCAAAGCAATTTTAAGTTATCCGTTAATGCTCTAATGCTGCCCGTTGCGATTTGCAGCATTACGGGAATAGAAAAGTCAACATTGGTAAACTGCATGGAGCGCGTGGAGCTTTATGTGAAGAGACGAGGCATAAAGCCGCACAAAGCGTCGTCACCATTGCAACCAAGTTGAAATCAAATACATTTGCTCTTAAGCACAATTGACATTTTGCACATGACATGGCAAAGCAGAGGCAACAACAGCAAAGGCAAAAGCAATAGCAAAAGCAAAACAGTGAAAGGTGAAACGTTGCAACATTGGCGGCACTTGTATCCTTGACTGACCCCAGATTCTGAAGGCCAGTAGAAGTGTATGGTGGGATATTATATGCTTGTTATAATCCCTGCCAACATTTTTATTGCAATTGTCAACTTGGGCCATAAAGCAGCAGAGAATCTGACACCTACAAGTTTCGGAAGCGAAGCGAAGCGACACAAATTGAAAATATGACAAGAAAATTCGTTTTTGCTCGACGGAGCCCAACTAGGTCGGGGCCAGGCAGGCAGGCAGTCAGGCAGGCGAGTCCTACGAATGCTGGGCGCCTAGATTGTTTGAGCTCGACTCTCTGCCACAGACCTGATGCACAACTGTGGCAGTTTGCTAACTTGCAAAGAGTTGGCGTCGAAACCATATTGATTTCAGGGCCCCAGGGAGCTGAAGCGTGTTTTGCCAACGTTGCCAAAAAAAAAAAAAAAAATAGAAAAAAAAAGTAAAGAGTTGAAGAAAATTGCAATGCATGTGTGAGTGTGTGTGTTTGTGAGGCGAAGGGTAGGAATCGCACTGAAAAGCGCAAGCATCAAGGTGAAGTCAGCAGTTTCCTTTGCTGCACTTGCCACACGCTGCTGATGCCGATGCTGCAAATGTGCTCGCTCAAGCAAATAAAAATAATATTTTACCAGCTCGTTGCCGGGCCACCAAAACAATACGTTCCGAATGTATCCAGCGTAACCATAGTCTATAGACTGGCCCATTGATATGCGAACAATGAGCCCGGGCAACTGCTGGCGCCAACGGCAACTACTGCTGACCTAATAACGCATTCAGCCAGCCATCCAGCCAGCGAGCCAGCGAGCCAGCTAGCCGGCATGAAGCATTTCGCGCTGCAGCTTTACGATCCGATTCTTACTTCGTAAGCTATCAAATCACTGCCAAAAATTATGGCACTTTGGGGCTTTTTTAATAATGTGCTAGATATCCACAGAGAGATAGAGAGAGGGAGAGACACACACACGCATATTTCATGTTGCTATTACAGCTGCTTCGATAAGAGTTTTCTCATCACTTAAAAATTATATATTACGAGAGTTGAAAAGGAATTGTAATTGCTCCACAAAATCTGCTCTGAGGAGCAATGAGATCATCAAATAATATTTAACTTTAAAAATATAGTCAAAATTAATTTATACAATATCAAAATAAGATAAGTGAAAATATTTCAACAGATTTAACTGGCAATAAGTGGGAGCAGACTAAGACTGAAGAAATGTGTATACAAAAATCGAATATGCCTCTTAAATATATTTATACAATTCTAATAAATATCAATATAAGTAAAATATTAAAATAATGAATAAATAAAGAAAATATATAAATAAAATATGTAAATAAAATATATAAATAAACTATATAAATGAAATATACAAATAAAAATATATATATATAAATATAAAGCAATTAATATCAATGCCAAGAGTCATGCAACATTTGGTTTTCGACTCCACAAATTTCAAGCAAACATAAAATATTCCAAACGACTTTAAGTCTGTTTGTAGCGTTTGGCTGACTAAAGCGAATTGGGATAACTGAAACTGCAGAGCCGGAAATTGGATAACAGTGAAAATTCATTACAGCAGTGGAAACCAAAACACAAATCAAAAGCCATAAACATAACGAAGTACAACTTGAGGCACAGTCCCAAGTGGACCTGTAATATTAGCGCACTTCAAAACTTTTATTGAGGCCAGGCGACTGGGCCTGAGCTTAGAGTTGCGCCAAGTTCTGCGCGTACAGCACTCGGTATCATAAAAATGCCATAAAATTGTTTAAAGCCATCAAAATAGGCGCTAAACAGCGTCAAAGTGCACTTGTTGAACATACTTTCAGGCCTGCCAGACTCGACTTCTTCGCTCCCTCTCTCCCTCTCGTCTCTCTATCAACCGCTCGCTTTTCGTTTTCTCTTTTATTTTATACGAGCGTTTAATTTTAGTTTGTTTTAGAGCACCGCTCGAGGCTTAAAACAACTTTATTTTGTGGCGCAAAAAAAAAAATATGCACAAAAACGTGTAGAAAATTTATTTGAAAGCCTATTTTATGGCAGTGCAAGGCGAAGCGATGGCAACAGCTTTGATGAATATAAATTTAGCTAATTTGGCTGCTGTTTAAGTAACTCAAGATCCCATTTAATGGGCCACAAATATTTTTTGGGCAGCAGCTTAAAAACTTGTTCAACTGTGTTTCTATAAAGTGTGATTTGAAAATTAATTTCATATAGAATTTATATAAATAAAATACATAAATAAATGCATTTGACAGCTCTATTGAAGATATAAATTATCAGATAAGAAACAGATACATTATCTTAAAAGCATAAAGAGAGAGATACATAGAGTGAGATTGCAACATTGGCAAATCTCCTGTAACGCATTCGAGCTAACTGCCTAACAGTTAACTGCCTTAAGCACTAACACATGCCACGCCCACTCATAGTGTGGAACATTATTCAAACACCTTTTTTGGCATGTGGAGAGGCGGCTTTATAGCTTTTTGCCGCTCTGCTGATGGCGTCACACTTAAGTAGGCAACTGGAGGCATTAGGCCGCAACGTTCACAGCTCGGCCTCCAAACAATGCCTAAATGTGTGCTATAAAAACTAAACAAATCGCTGCGAATAGCACTTATTATCACCTGGCTAGATTTATTACCTGCTGACCGCACAGACCAAAAATTAATAAGACAAAAAAAAAAACAACAACGAAAAGACCACAACCAAAAAAAAAGGCAATGAAGGTGAGCAATGGCAACTAAAATGTTACATGAGTGTTTGTGTGTGAGTGTGTGTATAAGTGGGCGTGGCACACCAGAGGAAACTGAGCAGCTCACTGGCAGCCTTTTGATAAATTTACTACACAAATTGAGTCGCTAAATTAGAACATTTATTTTTGTTGCCCCGCTTCCATTTTCTTCTTATTGTTGTTGTCTTTTCCTGTTTTTCCTTTTTTGGTTTTGCTCTCAAAAAAAGAAGCAGCAAACATAAACACAGAAAATAAATAAAAAGGAGCGAAAAGAATAGAAGAAAAAAAAAACCCCAAGTGCGTTTGCCACTTGATGTGGCGTCCGAGTCGCGTCCTCGTTTCCGTAACACCGCTGCCTTTGCTCTCCCCTTGCTCCCACACACACCCACACAACTGTGCCTTCATTATTTTGGCAGGGCGCATCGACATCGACTGGCTGCACTTCATACTTAAGCTCGTCCAAATCTCGAGAGTGTAATTTATTGTTATCATTTGTTTGGCTAAAAGCAAAAAGACGAGCTCCAAAAAGGATGCGCCGGCAACGAGGGTCAGCATATAACAAAAAATTTATCAACGAATATTGTATACGCTTGAATAGTAATTTAGAAATATACAATTTTAGAATTATTTTCATATTTATTAATATAAATATTTAATTAATATTTTTATTTAAATTGACTTAACATAAAAATTATATGTATAATTATTTTAGTTTTAATTTATATAAAATATTTCGATCTTATTTTTTTATTAAATTAATTTAAAAAGCTTTAAATTAATTAAATTGAAATATAAAGAATAAATTCTCATTGCAAAAATTATAAATTTAATCTAAGATAAGTAGAAAAATTTGTATTAATAAAAATTAAATTATATTAATACAAAAATATTATATCAAAAATAAATAAAATAAAAAAATATATATATATATAAATAATAATATATATATAATATATATTCAGAGCCGATTAAATTCATATTTAAATAAAAGAAAAGGCATTCTTAGCCATGCACCTTCTACAACTGAAATCAAATATATGCTTAATTGCAGATCTTAACACTTAAGCGGGACATTCAATATCTTAACTAAACTACCCCATGGCAAATATAATTCAAAAACCATTGTGTCCAGCATAGAAAAAAAAACACAAACGAAGACAACGCAGCGAAATGAGAAGAATATACAGAGAGTGAGAGAGGAGAGAGAGAGAGTGAGCGAGCAGAAGGCAGCTATACAGTATATGTATGCATGTGTGTGTGTGTCTTATGTGCTCCATGTATTTGTCTGTTTGTAGGTAAGGCATTTAGATAACTAAAGTAATTTATTTTATATGGAGGTCATGCGCTCATGGACATGCGAACATAAATAGGAAAAGGCACACACAGTGGACAACACGGACGCATGCAGACAGTGGCTGCTAGAAAATTACGCACCGAAACTGAGACATTTCCTGGCACTGGCACAGATACAAACAGCAACAGCTTTGGCCTCAGCTTTAGCTTTAGATACAATGCCAAACGGCGTATATTTTGCCGGACCGGTGCTCTAAACTAGTTTTGCGCAATTTCATTGCCTACTTTGCGGCATTAGCATGCGATTTAACAAACTGAACGCAACAGCAACAAAATACAAAAAAATAAATAAAAACAAAAATCAAGAATTACCAACGGACTTTTTGGGGGGCAAAAGATTTGGTTATTTTCCGGCCGACATTCAATTTCCGAAATCATGGCGCAAAAACGTAATTAAGTGTAGCCTCGGCCTCAGCCTCGGCCTCTGCCAAATCGAATGCGAAAACGAAATGCGAATGCGAAATAGTTTTTGTGCATAGTTGTGTCGCCCTCCAGGCGAAAATCATTTAATTAGAAAATTGTTTAGCAACTGGAACGACAACTACTCAAAAATGCAGCAACTACTCGCATAGTTGTGGGCGAATGAATGGGCATTAAAAATGCATAACCCACTTTTTGGCCAGCTGCAGCTTAGGCTTAATTAAAACACAATGTTGTCTAATAGGCCACATGGGCAGTGCCCCAACCACTGCCCTGTGCCCCCATGGAGAGAATGGGCCATTTAATGGCCCCAAGCGCTGACATTAACAATGATGCCAATAACAAGAGCTACGACAAACATTTACATGTGCCCCATAACAAATTATTACAAACCTAATGACCTAATATATAAATTTGCGGACCAAACAATAGCCGACGCGGGCCCAAGCGGAGCATCCCTTGCTGATAAGATTCAAGGGGGTGGCTGGACATCGAAAAATTTGTGTAAGCATGCCAAATATACTGCTGGCCATTGGACTCGGGGTTGGCTGTGGAGCTGGCTCCGGCTGTGTCTGTGTGTAAAACCTTAATCTGGGCTCCTGTAATGTGAGCAGCAGCGAAAAAAATTGCTCCAAAATTTATGGCCAGCAACCGGACCAACTAGAGAGAAAACAAACAAGCACACACACACACACACACACACACACACACTCACACTCACACAGATAGAGAGAGATGGCAGAGCCAACTACTAATATTTTAGAACAGTTATTTTGCATTTGCTCTTTAAATAAATGGCAATCCTCAACAATTTTATGGCTTAGCAGTGATAAAAACCCCTGAAGAGCACAAAAGCTTCGCATGCTTTAAGGCCATAGGAAGATGCAAAATAAAAATGTATTTTCGAGCACTGCATAATGCATGCGAAACGCTCAACACATATGCATACCCTCACACACAGGCTCAAGTGCTTGCATTCTTAAATTGGATTAAGTGGTTTTTGCCAGCTTACTTATACAGCTGTCTATTTCACTCTCTCTATCTCTGTCGCTCTCTCTCTCTCTCCCTCTCACTCTCTCAGCCTCTTTTGCACTGTTGCAAAAGTTTCCAGTTCGGCTTCTTCTTATTTTTCCGGTTTTGGCTTTGCGCTCGAGAGAACTCCAATTTAATTAAGAGCAAATATTAAAGCAATGTTTTTATTTAGCTTCGAAACCAAAGCTAGAAAATGCTGGTCAGCTGGCAAGTGTTGCCATTCTAGCCAAAAAAAAAAAAAGATGGAATTTATATATATATATAAGATATATCAGATGTCAGTTTATATTTAGCTAAAAGTGCCTTGAAAATTCAGCATTGCCTAAACAGGCAACAAAACTGATTTCCATCAATTTGCATCTCGACCATACGGCATTGCTTTAGCTGCATTTGATATTTGTTAATTTCAATAAATTGTTTCGCAATGCCATAATAAACAAAATATTCCAAAATTAAATGCAAAATAATAATCATAATATTTCTGTGCGCAAATACACAAAATGCTGAAATATTATCTGTGAAGACAATAATCGAAAATGAGCTTGTAAAATATGAAAATAAAATGAGGAATAACCAAATGTGGGTCAGCATAAGGAATTTTTATGTTTTAAAATCAAAAATAGATTTTGAAATAAAAGAGGGACACAAAAAGCTAAAATTTCTAGTTTTGATAAGCTAAAAAAAATCAACATATTTTTAATTTAGTAGAAAAATAGAAATAGAGTCTATAGTTAATAGAGTCTATATTTAATAGAGTCTTTAGTTAACTACCAAGATAAGGCTATTAATAAAAAATTACAAGAAAAACAATTAAATAAGTAGAAGAGATAATATAACCTGTTGATAAAATGCTTTCTTAAATATTTTCTTTCTTTTTTTCTTCTTTGTTAAAATATTTTTTTCTCTTAAAAATTTAGCTATTAATTCCAACTCAATACAAATTATACGAGCTGTTGCTAAGAATATTTCAAACTATTATTCGTTAACTAAAGTTGCATTTTATCTGAGCCAAATCTGTGCGCAATCCCAGTGAATACGAACAGATTTTACTACTAGATCTAGGAACTCTTTTCACTTAAGCAACGCAAACTATCATTTAACTAAATAGCATAAAACGCTGCTTGAGCAATTTCATTGCAACACTTTGAGTGCTCGAGTCTTTGACAAGCAAAACTGGCCAAAAACCAATATAGAAATGGCATGCTTATCAATCGAATGGAGTGCACACACGCACACGCACACGCACACGCATACACACACCCATACCCATACAAACACACACACACAGTCGAAGTCAATTTGGTTTGGTTTTAGTTTAGTTGCTCTCAACGATTTGCCATAAAAAAGAAAGCCAATAGCAAAAGCATTTTCCACAGATTTTCTGTCACATAAAAATCGCATTGGCTGAAGCTCAAGTTGAAGCTGTATCCGTAGCTGTATCTGTAGCTAAATCTATAGCTGTATCTGTATCTATAGCCATTTAACGTGCAGATAAAATTTACATTTTAACCAATGCCAAAATAACAACAGAACAGAAAGCAACTGCTGCCGCTGCTGTCATTCAGTGTTTCGCCATTTAAAGACCAACATGAAATTGGTTTTCGCTCGTGCACTCAAACTCCAGCGATGTCGACCACTGTCTTTTGGTTTAGTCGCTGTGGCGCTTTGTCTAGTCTCTCGGTGTTTAACAGTGTTGGGTAACCCCGGGCAGCTAACGTTGCGGCGTTGCCACATGTTCTACGCTCCCTCTGATTTCGGCTGAGCCGTGCTGAGCTGTGTCCTGTGACGCGACGCGAGACGCCGCCGGGCATATTACATTTTTGTTTATCCTATACTTTTTGTAGACTTTGTCCACATCCTGTGACTTACTCTTGCCTTGGCAACATTTTATTACCTAGCCCCATTTTTACTGCAGTTCATCCTTGATAAACGCAGCAACTTTCTGCTTACTTCAGTTATTTTACGCATTTTTTTTTTTGTTCAGTTGTGTCTTCATGAAATGTTTATGGCTGACTATATTTGCTTTTTATCGGCATGCCACGCCCACAGCTAAAATGAGCAGAGAGGTGGGGGGCAGGCATCATCATTGATTGAGTGAGCTGCCATCATTTGGTAAGGGTTTCCGTTGTTGTGACGTGCTTTACATAAGTTCAGCAACAAAAAGTGTCACGCAGGAAGAGAGAGCGAGACAGAAAGACAGACAGACGAGAGAGAGAGATGGGACAGAGTATTGGGGCTGTCTGCTTATTAATGTTTCATGTTATTCCTTTGACGTGCCGTCACAGCCCAAACATTTTGATTGACTGTTTAGGCAGCTCTTTTGTTCGCAATCATTGTTTGTCGGCATTTCAATGGCTAATGAATTGAAAGCACATTTTGGCCGAGTCTCTCTATCCATTCATAAATAATAAACTTTTATACATTATTTAAACTGAGTATTAGCAGAGCTCCTGTTAACCTGCATCATACACAGAAGCCACTTGCCAAACTATTGACTTGAGCTCCATGCACAATGGCCAGGCCCCAAGATATATATTATCCGATTAGCTTACATGCAGTGAGTCACGTACAAGCCACCCAAAATCTATCCATTTCCTGCTCCACTGAGATAGACAACCCATTCCATTAACACTTGCATCGACTTAAGCTGATTTTCAATGTGAGCCAAGAGACAAGCGAATGAGTAGCAGCAAAGGGGCTCAGCAGCAGCTGAGGAGCTGGCAGCAAATCGTGGAGCTAAGAGCACATACTAGCTGAGTAAAGTTTGCCAAACGCTTCACAAATTTATTTATAAAGTGATTTGCATAGTGCGATACAAGATGACAACCGACCGAAAGCAGGCAGAAGCTGAGCCAGCTGTTTGCATTGAGAAACTAAGGCACTAAGCGAAAAAAAAAAAAAAACTATAGCGCAAACAACTTGCAATAAAGCTGATATATATACAGACATACATCTTATGTATATATATATATATATATATTTGTATATATATATATAAACTCATATATAGACAAGGGCTGAAAGCTGCTCCACCGCGCGTTGCACGTTTTGTTGTGTTGTATTTTAGCTTCTTCTTTGCGGCATTTGCTTCGATTCGGTGTCAAGCGCGCTGCAGATCTATGGCAGCTGCTTTTGTGAAATGTGCCACGTGGCACATGGCACGGGGCTAGGGGCCAGGAGCCAGGGGCCGCCGCATGGAATAAAGTCATAAAATTGAATTGGTAATTTTTTGTGTTAAAAGCAGAAATTAAAATAAATTGAATTGCTGCTAAGACGCGAAGATGCGGCAAATAGCAAAGCTAAAGGCGCCCAAAATGAAAATACAAAGAAAAAATACATAAAATAAAAAGTGAAGCAAAAGAAAAGCGTAGCGAAGAAAAACAAAATAGCAGAACCCAACGGCAAACGCGCAGAAAATGCAAATGAGTCGCATCGGCTATGAACTAAGGGATTGGGCGGCGGGCGTGGCAAGGAATTGGAATTGGGATTGGGTGCACAGGTTCGCCTTGGTCCACGGAATGAAAACAAAATAAAATGCTCAACCAACTGGGCAAAGAAAGTAAAAACCTAGTTAAGGCATAAGTGCAATGTTGTTCTTGTAACTGTCCCCGTTATACCCTGGAAGTGCGCAGCTAAGGGTGATTGTAATTAATAAAATACTGACAAATATTTTATTAATTACTTTCAATTTTAAGAAATTGAAATTTTAGTAAAATGTTAAGATAAAATTAGAATAAATTTATATATTTTATTAATATATATGTTTTAAATTTCATAAACTAAAAAAATAATAAATAAAAATAAAAGAATTTAAACTGCGATATATATTTAAAATATTTGTTTTAACTTATAATTTAATAATTAAAATTCTGCATTTTATATCTGAAATAAAATGTAATTGAAATCCAATCTAAAATCTTGTTTATTATTAATAAATCTTAGTTTTTTGTTTCAACTTATTTATAAAAAAATAAATCCTAAAATTAAGTTGTTTATTATTTTATTTTATAATTATTGATATTTTTCAGATTTATAGTAATTATTTGTAATCATATTAATAAAACTTGTAAGCTTGTTTTTGCAATTAAATTACTTCTAGTTTTATTAGTTTTGAAATTCAAATTATAACTAATAATTTTTCTGAAATCATTTTAGATCATATTTTATATTATTATATAATTTGCTATAAAATAAAGAAACCAATTCCAACTAGCTATGCCCAGCATAAAATAAGCAGTGACGGGCAGTCGATCAGTGTCTAGTGCGGAATACTTAGTTCTTTTTGTTGTTTTGTTTTGTTTTATGGTTGCCGTCAACCTCGTCCCGTTTGTCGCTGCTGCCGCTGGTGCTGTTGTTGTTGTTGTCGTTTTTTTTTTTTGTAATAGGATTACTGCATAAATTAAAGTATTTGCCGTGGCATCATCAAATAAGATTTGCAACGCCGCGCTGGCATTGTGGCCCCCAGTTCCCGCTGCCGCTCGCAACGCTGGCCGCTCTAACGAGCTACAATGCGCGAACATCAAAAATCGCAAGGATAAGTGCGGCAGCGAAGACAAAAAAAAAAAAAAAACAATAACAAAGCAGCACACAATATAAATAAATATACGAAAGGGGGCGGAGCGGGCGGCGGCACATGCCAAGTGGTTGGCGGGAGACACGTAAAAGTAAAGTTTATTGCATAATTTTAGGCGGCTTAGTTAAAGTGTAATGTAAACACAAGTGCGGGGCAAGACAAGGGCCAAAAGGAAAACAGAGCAAGAAACAAAATTAAAGAAAGATACAGCAGCGCATAAAAAGCAAGAGAGAGAGAGAGAGAGAGAGAGAGAGAGAGTAAGAAAGATGAGACAATAAAGGTGCAGATTATATGAAAATATGTCAGTGAAGTTTGCTTTGGAGCATAAAACGAGATTTACAAGCCCCGAGAAAGTAGCTGACGGCACAGAAAATCGTTATTAAAAGTAAATTATAATCGTGCTCATCTATAAGCAAGTGGCATTGAATGCTGAATTAATGAAGGGGCAAACAGCGCTACAAGATTTTTATTGAGTTAGGCTGGCTACAAATATCACAGAAAGTTTTATTGATAGCAAATGAAATATCTAGAAATATTGCAAAAATATTATAAATATTATAATATTATTATAATATAAATATTTAAATATTTAAGTCTAAGATATATTTAAGATATATTTCTTTAATTACAAATTGTTGAAACACACAAAAAGGTTGATAAACCTTATCATTTGCCCCCTTTACAGTCGTAATAGATCTTGTGTCAATATCAATTTGAATACATATTTACCAGCTCGCTCAGCCGCATTTCCTATTTATACGATGCGTATACTTAATGTTTACTCTACGCACACAGTTGCCCACATAGAGTCCCAGGGCAAATACCCAATGCTCATTTAATATTCAGCTATACGAAAATACCAAAGTCTACTTTTAGCCAGTCGATTTTGGAATCGCGCTTTTGTTGTTGAAACTAAAATATTCGCAGTCCATATCTCTCGCTGGCAGCTTCCATAAACCAAAACTTCCGCTCAGCCTCAGGAAATGCCAAACGCAGCAGGGGACACGCCAACAGCAACAGCAACAGCAACAGCAGCAACAACACAGCCGACAAGCAACGAAAAATCACTTCAAAAATTTGAAACTAAACACACAAAAACCGCAAATTTCATTTTGATAAAATTTTAATTTGGCCAAAAGCACGCAAAACTGAGCTGGACTGAGCGACTGGCGAGAGGAAGGACTAAAGGAGCTGTTGGCAGTGCTCCACTGGCTTTTGCTATGTATGTGTGTGTGCGTGTGTGCGACCCCAACGCGCCTCAATAATTCAAAGATGTTAAGCCGCAAATTGGCGCTGGCGTTGGTAGCGTTGACGTTAGGCATTGGCATTGGCATTGGCATCGGCATCGGCATCGCCATCAGGAGCCCGACAGCTGGGGCCACACGCAGACAGGATACACATCCGCTGGGGGTTACACTCCATACACACAAACACACACACACACACACATATATACATACATATATATATAATAGCATTGTAGGCTGACACGCACGCATTAAACTCTATTGGGTGCTAATGTTTTTTTGCCCAACCCTCAACCTTCCCCAGCTTCCCATATCAGAAGGCAAAAATTTTCATAAATTCAGCAATGAGCCTGTCGACATACACCCTCACACATACATACACACTCACACAGACACCGAGACGTACTCGCCTGCATGTGTAATAAAAATACGCTAAAATGTTTGTACCACATACACAAACACGTTGCTTATTGCCTACTTCTGGGCGCGTGATGCAGGCTGCCTGCCGCTCCGGGATGTGGGCAGACGTCGGCACTGCTGGGAAGGTCGTGCCAATGTTGTTCATTTGTGGCGGCTTCCGTTAGACGGTAATGCGATTGTTGTTGTTGTCGTTGTTGCCGTTGCTGCTGCTGTCGTTCCGGATGCCTATGCTTTAGCTATTTTAAAGTATATTCTTTAAAAATTGAGCAAGCTAGCAAATGCCTTAGTCAATTCGCTGGGCTCTAAGACTTATGATAGGCAGAAAAATATATTTCTAATTGATTTTTGTTGCGAAAAATCTGAATAGAACATTTTTTCAAATATTTTCTAAAATTAATCATAAATATAAATTATATATTAAAAACAAAAAAATATTTTAAATATTATATTATAATAATTTATATTATTATAAATATAATTTAAACTGCAAATATATAAATTACACATTTGATATTTTCATTTAAGCTATTTTTATTTCTAGTGTAAATAATTATATTTATTTATTTATATAATTTAAGGAAAAATAAAAAAAAATTTAAAAATAATACAAATAGTTTTTTTAATATATAATATAAATTACAAATATATATTTTTTTTATCTATTATCACTGGCAGTGAATAAATTAAAATATTTGTATATTCACATAAGAAAATAATAAAAAAAATTGTTTTATAATTATTTTTAAGATATATATTTTATATATATTTAAGAAAAATTTTTAATATTAATGTGACATTTATTTTTAAAAGTTTCTTTAAAATATATATATTGCTAGATAAACGGAACTCTTTTTATTTAAATTATTTGAATAACATAATCATAATAAAATTTTTTTAAAATTGTATTTAACATTTTATATTAATAAAAATACATATTTTTTTTTTTTTCTCAAAAAATAATTTACATTTTATTTAAACAGGATAAAATAAAACAAAAATTTATAGTTTTTTAAATAAATAAATATAATTTTAATAAATATACATTTTAAATCAAAAAATGTATTTATATATTTTAAAAGTAAATAAAAGAGTTAAAATGAAGAAAACCTTTTTTTGTTTTACATATGCAACGACATCCGTTTCTCATTCACATGTGGTAATCTTCTCGAATACAGTGTAATTTGGGGGCTTCTTTCAATTTAAAGTGTGCCGCTTTCCTGCTCGGCATGGTACTCAAAATCCATTTGGTATATATGCTTATGCAAGGTCTTATCGGCGCTGCCAGTAAACAGACAGAGGGCTGCTATAAAAATTTGCATTTGACTAATGCCAAGCGGCTCCCGCACACAGATAGACAGACACACTCACAGCGCGAGGGGCGACATTATCCGATAAGCGAGCTCCGCTGTTGCACCCCTTTCAGAGACGCCTTAACCCTCACAACCAACAACAACGATAAAAACACCGAAATGAAGCAGCAGCTCAGCTACAACAATGGATCGAGAGGACATGCCAATGCGTTTGCCGATTTCTTGAGCGCGATACGTGCAAGGATTTTTTCGCTAGCATAGTTATGTGCAAGCCACCCACTTGCCCACCAACACATCATCCGAGCACCCCAAATACGCCTTATCAGCGCTGCCTCCACACACATGTAT